>JBAIZL010000425.1:850000-942500 GCA_036971475.1 Prosapia bicincta | reverse complement strand
CATGTTTTCCGTTAGAAGATATATTTGTTGCAACATTAAATTTAACAGTACTAGCCATTTACTTAAGTCACAGGTTTACTCTGAAATTGCTTATTCACATTCCCCATCAAACATCGGTCGATAGTCTTCACAGGGTAAATCGTTGAGTCGTTGATTGCTGATTGCCTAACACAACAATCGGCCTCTATGTGAGCCTGTATACTGCCCGGTTTTACCCCGAATCAGCTGCAAATTGCACAAAGTGAACGTTACAGGAAATACCCTTAATTAAAACTAAATAAGTGATAGTATGACCTAAATTATCAAACATTATTATGTCACATGATTTAAATTATACTTTGGCTACAAAGAGTAATATATGTGCACTGGAAATATGTTTAAATAGTTCATTAAAGAAATTAGTTGAATACATTTTATAGGGGAACATTATAAAAGGTTAGGACTTAAAATTATTAATAAACATCAACTTAAACCACTGCCGCTGTATATTTGTGTGTGTGTGTGTGTGTGTGTTTGTGTGTGTTTGGTTTGTGTGTGTGTTTGTGTGTGTGTGTGTGTGTGTGTTTCCGTGTTTGTGTGTGTGTGTGTGTGTGTGTGTGTGTGTGTGTGTGTAAGTGTGTTTATGTGTGTTTGAATACGTAAAATACATTAACACCAAATGAGATACACTCGAACTATCTGTCCCAACATATCGACAATAGGGCTACAAAATACTATGCAGAAACGTACTGATCAACCGAACAGCTGTTAAAAAAGAATTTATTTGATGGGGAAAACACATTCCCTATTTAGTGAAAATATATAAACAGATATCAGTGGTAACAAACACTCATGAGTAACAAACGAATATTTCTGGCACTAAAGAGTTTAGTGCGTTGTTACCCTGGCGCTTGTAGGGCGTTTTGACGAACTGTAAAAACTAATATAATGACGGAAACAGCTTTTTAATTTAGGCTATGAAAACGTTCTAAGATTGAGAAAGATATTCTCGAGATCTGAGCAGGGCGTCATATCAGAAGACGATGTTCTGAGATAATTAGGTGGAAAATAATTCGAGCTGATAAGAAACTAGGAAACGAAGGTTCTAGGCCTGATAAAACGAAAAGATAGCGTGATAGGATGATTTGAGACGAAATAAAACGAAGATTCGATAGTAAACCAGGAGAATACGAACAGATCCTCTGAGATCATGGTTGACGTTAAAGGATGGCAGAGGATGGTACAATCGTTGAGATACGAGAAGACGTTGATAGGAAATAATCGGAGACAAAGAAAGAAATTAACACGATGGTATAAGATAACGAAGAACGGGGAGATGATGATTAGACAGCACGATACAAACTTATGAGACGATGGTAGACGTTGATCTGATAGGACAGGGAGCAACCTGGAAGCGGAGGAAGAACGATCAATGGGAACAGGCGTAACAGAGACCTCCGAAGCGACCCGTTGCATTGGCAAGAGTATTATTGAACTTGGATGATAAGAATGTTTTCTATTCGTCACCAACCTTACTATTGGCTCTCTTTTCAAAACCTCAAAAATTAATTAATATATATTTGAGTACATTTTTCTGCCTTCCCTTAAATTACAATATTTTTTTTTATTGATTCCATTACAGTTGACAAACCTAAATAGTACGATTTATTATTTCAGTTTTAAATAGAGTAAATTACTATTTATGTTTAAAAATGGAATGATTCCGAAACGCACCAACAAAGGAAAATATTATAAATGTCAGAAAAGGCCAAAAAATGTACTTAAATATATACGAGTATTCCCAACAGAAGTAAACATCCCTATACAGTAGGGTCTATTAACAATTTCAAAAAACATTATGCTAACGAAAAACTGAAATTTTATTCACTTACCAGTTTATTGGAGAGATTATTATTATTATTATTATTTTATGGGAGATCAGAAACAACGTCATTGGAACAGGGGAAAACGGTTTCATAAAAATTTCAAAATATTTGTAAAAGAAAAAACTATTTAAGAGAATACTTGTATTATATTTAACTGAATTGGGCGCCTATGCAAAAAATATATTTTATTTAGCTCTATACGGAGTTTCACGTACCAAAAGTAGTGACATTTGAAAGTGCGTTGTTTTACAGGCAAGAGCTAATTCGAGGCAACTGTCGCGTAAAGTTACAGTCGGGCGACAAACAGTTTATGAAACCATGGCAACTAAAGTTAAAGACTTTTTTATTGAGTTCCCCAGTTACTGCCACTTTATACACTCTTTTACAAGTTGCAATATAAATTTCCCCGCGAAACGCACTTTAATTCGCGCTTTCCTGTTTACAAGGATCCGGACGTTTTTTATGCAGCAAAACTAATTTCAAAACGAAGCCAAAATATCATGTTTTTGGCTTAATATCTCACATTATGTTTCATATTGTCTCTTTATATAAAGAGACAATAACAAATTAAACCCAATAAATACTTTATTTTATATGTATAACCTAAGACATAAATGTCCAGTTTATTAAACTTATAGCGTCGCATATACAAGAATGGCTTATTCTATATTACTTGTGCTCTTAATACAAACAATTTGGTTTATCAATATAACAACACCCACAAGTTTGGCGTTTTTTTAATGGTGAAGAAATAAACAACTGACCCATAAATGTTGGCGAAAAGATTCAAACACCCTGAAATAAAACATTTTTGTTTGTATCGTGCATATTCGATTGGTTTGTGTATAGACAACAATCCTTTGAAATACAAAACCCATGAAAAAATATTAACAATGTACTCAAATGTATATATATATATATATATATATATATATATATATATATATATATATATATATATATTAGGGATGGGCCGATTCCTAAAATTTTCGATTCCGATTCCGATTTCGATTCTAAAATTTTCCTTTCGATTCTCGATTTTTTAGTCGATTCTCGATTCTTTCAAGTTATATTAGCTTACACGCTAGGTATCTAGTAATTAATTTAGTTAACATCTTGGTCATACGGCAAAACCATTTAAAAGTTCTGTTTTATTGTAATAGGCTACACAAAACTTTCAACCTTAATTTATCAATAGGAAATTTTAAAATCATAAAAACATATCAGATAAAAGTAATGACTTATTTTAAAGTTAAAAATGTGAACTTTACACTATTTTATGATGTTTGAAAAAAATACCTAAGCCTATTTACATTGTCTCTCAAAACAAAACAAAAATTAAAAAGAAACGAACAACATAAAGATTAAAAAAAAAAGAAATAGGGTAGTTTTTAATATGCCCCTGAATCAGTGGCAGCAAGATGGGGAGAGAGAGAGAGAGAGAGAGAGAGAGAGAGAGAGAGAGAGAGAGAGAAGAGAGATTGTGTATCGAAACCTCTCTAGTGAGAGAGAGATAGAGAGACGAGCGATGACAAACGACCAGGATTGGTTACGATCTTCTTAGTTGTTGCTTCATAAATAATAATATTTTCGTTATCTCAAATCGGTATTTGCTTTAGTCGTTTAATTAATTCAAAGCAACTAATAAATAAATAAGACATATTTGGTAGTTAATTATTTTTCCAATAAATTACTCCATACACATATTTTAATAGTTAATAAAATAGGAATTGGAATCGACACTTTTATCAATGAAGAATCGAGTATCGACGATACCTCGATACCACCTAGAATCGACGATTCCTGGAATCGAGAATCGGAATCGGCACATCGCTAATATATATATATATATATATATATATATATATATAAAGATATGTAGATAGATATATAGATAGGAGGGAAAGAATGAGGATATAGATGAATAAAATCAAATAATTTCTGTTTAGGTTGTTTAAATTTTTTTTATCATGATACGCCTTCGTCATTTAAGGCTAGTAAGGCTTTGTGATCTAGTTGACACAGGTTATTGTATAAAAATTACTCGTTTTGGAAATACAACTATAACAAACGGAAAAATGAGGGATCTAGTTCCACAGATCATTCTTGTGTACCCAGAATTACACGAGGGGGGGGCTACAACCAACCCAAACGGACAGATATCGGATCTAGTTGGACAGGTGAACCCAGAATTACTCGTTTGTGCGTGTGACACAAATAACCCAAAAGGACAGATATGTGATCTACTTGGTACAGGTCGTACTTGCGAGCTCAGAATCACTTGTGTATGTGATACAAGCAACACAAACGGACAGATATAGGATTTAATTGGACAGGTCATTCTTGTAAACCCAGAATTACTCTCGTGTGTGTGTCACAAGTAACGCAAACGGACGGATATGAGATCTAGTTGGCACAGGTTACCATAATGAACAAACCATATTGACTATATCTGTCTTTTTTCGTTGGTTGTATCAGCCACACTAGTAATTCTGGGTTCACAAGTATGACCTGTCCAACTAGATCCCATGTCTGTCCGTTTCCGTTAGTTGTGTCACACACACACGAGTAATTCTTGGTTCACAATTATGACTTGTCCAACTAGATCCTATGTCTGTCTGTTTGTGTTAGTTGTGTCAAACACACGAGTAATTCTGGGTTCACAAATATGACCTGTTCAACTAGATTCCATGTCTGTCCGTTTGCGTCAGTTGTGTCAAACATACGAGTAATTCTGGGTTCACAAGAATGACCTGTTCAACTAGATCCCATGTCTGATAGTTTGCGTTAGGTGTATCACACACATGAGTAATTCTTGTGAACCCAGAAATACTCGATATGGGATACAAGCAACCTAAACGGACAGACATGAGATCTAGTTGGCACAGGACATTCTTGTCCATCCAGAATTACTCGTGAGTCAGATACAACCAACGGAAACAAACAGATATAGTAATTATGATACGTTTATTCTCACACCAACAGAGAAATATTATGTTATGGTTAGATCAACGAGATTATTTTTTTACATGGTCAGATGTTTAGGTAGTTCAACTGCCCAAATGTATCTTTATATCGTGCCGCTGCACTTTTTTTTCTTGCTTTTTCCTGTAAACCCCAGACGATAGGAAACTATGAGTCTGTGGTAGAGGATGTTCTGAGAACATGAACCATGTGAGAGAATTATCCTAGCCTATGAGATAACAAAGGGAAGGGCCATTTAGGAGCAGGGGATGTTCTTAAAGAGTAATTAACGAGACTTTAAGATCAAAGGCATGGCATGGTTTTCAACTCCAAATGATAGTTTAATATGCAACATTTTCTTTACGTTCATATTATAAAAATGGGAACATTATAAACGAGAAAAAGTAAACAAAGTTCCACAAAGGAGGGCCAAATAAATTAATGTTTAACAAATAATTAATTGGCCTACGTATGTCATTTTGCTGCGCTGACTTCGCAGAGTACTATTCACTCTTTATTCTAGTGTTTGACTCTTTCTGCTATATTAAAGCCTAAGACATAATCAAACCGACTTCCCCCTCGTACAGTGGCGGGCAATTTACATGTTTCGCATTTAAAGACACAAATACATTTCTCGTACTAAAACTAAACAAATTCAATGTTTAAATGAAATTATTTTTTGTCAATTTTTACCAACAAATCCAGAGGCTATAGAGAAGTAAATTCGGTATTTACACTAGAGTTTTAGGTTTATTCACACAAAACCGAGCCACAACGCAGAGGGATTAAGATCGGCAAAGTCCAGTTATTATAACAATGAAATTTCTATCATGAATTAGTGTCCCCGTAGATAACACGGCGTTGTTTGAACAGTCAATGCTTTTGACAGCTGTCAAATCTAATCCCAATTAAACTGTAGTCAGATAACGTGTATTGGTTTACTACAAACGACAACAGACAAGCTTAACAATAGATGATGTATATTGTTCGAATTTTGTTTGTGAGAAGTTTTATTTAGGGCGTCAATGCCATAATGTTGTTAATTAACAACGGCAAAATCTGAAATGTTGTTAAACCTGTATGAATTGTTTACAATTTTGTACCACATAATCTGTGTTTGGAGTACGTATTTACACTTGTTCTTTATTACATATTACGTCATGTGTTCACACTTGTCAAGCTAGCTTCCTTACATGGGTATCTTTTAGAAGAATGGGTGTTACTTAAAGAAAAAAATAGGGTTTTTACCTTGTTTTCTATCCGAGGTTGTCAAATTGGTAATTACAGTGTTGTTCTACAACCTTCATATAGTCTTTGGGTAGAAAATCATTATTGATTTACTTCCTCACAGCTCTTTCACAAGTAGATCTTACGTGCTGCGGTGTAGATACTGCGTGCTGCGGGGTAGATCTCACGTGCTGCGGTCAAGATACTGCGTGTTGCGGGGTAGATCCTGCGTGATGTGGTGTAGATCTTACGTGCTGCGGAGTAGATACTGCGTGCTGCGGTGTAGACCCTGTGTGCTACAGGTGTAGATCTTACGTTCTGCGGTGTAGATTCTGGGTGGGGCGGGGTAGATTATCCGTGATGCGGAGTAGATACTGTGTCCTGCGGGATAGATCTTGCGTGCTGCGGGGTAGATACTGCGTGATGCGGGGTTCATCCTGCGTCTTGCGGTGTAGATCTTACGTGCTGCGGAGTAGGACATGTTAACATTATGTCGCGCGCTCTATTATACCATAGAGAAGGTAGTAAAAAATTAAATGCAAGCATACATGGATTCACTAACAAGTTGGATGTAAGGACACCCTAGCACTAAGGACACCCTAGCTCTAAGGACGTCCTAGCCTTTAAGGTGTACACACCACAGGTCGCTGCGTTATATATCCCATAAACAGCAAGAATCTGCTTCTTGCCGTGATTTCATATCGTTTTCCTCGCCACTCTTCCTGGTCCCTCTGTTTTCCGATAGGAAATCCTCATTAGCTTGAAACAATGATAATACATAACGAGTGATTCACTCGAGGTAGGAATCCAAACCAGGACTTGCAAGAGACTGTGGGATTTTATGGGTGCAGACCAAAATAAATTTCGGTAAAAACTGCTAATTATCCATAGTAGAGTAACGTGTATGTATAATTTTTGTTAGTTACATGCCTTAATGTTATTTGTTCAGAAAATCCTAATTTGCTATTATTCTCGAAGAAATAACTTCAGTATTTAAATGACTTGCCTGACTAAACAATTTAGTTACTAAAATGTCTCAGAAAACGCAAATATACTAGTTTACGGGGTAGTTCAGTGATTTGAACTACAAAATGCCCACTGGACTTTAGTAAAGTAAGTTAACTAAATAAAATAATAAAAAGTAATTCTTAGAACAATTACTTCATATTATTTATATTATTGGCAATCTCAAGATCAACTTTACTAATTCAACCCTGGAATAACCATGTGCCTGGAGCTAGGCAATTCCAAACGGGACAGTTCTAGATCAACCTGTATTGAGTTTATAATGACGTATTATAGCGTTTTATATGTGGCCGATTACGAAAGGGTTGGTTAGGTAATATAAAAACCCTCTGGTAGAGGATAAAGGGAAGATCGGGACATTGCGTGTAAAGGGTCATTTACCTAACGTATACCTACCCTCGAAAGGCCTACCCATACAATTTCTTGCAAGAAAAAGGGTAACCAAGTGCAGACGAAAATAGTTAGAAATAACTATATTACATTATACTGGGAGTAGAAGGACAAAATGCCTAACTTGGGCATCGCCGCATCCCCACGTAGGCCCTACGGAAAAGAAAGGGAGGAAGTAAATATAAGTAAACACACATCCCAGGATATACAGCTCCCTCTGAGGTGTGTTTTTTGTTTGTTGACATAGTACGTTTAGCTTTTACTTTTACAAACTCAAAAAAAATAGCGCTTTCGTCTGCCCCTTCATTCACTACTCAAGGTCTCGCCGGTTGGCTTTATAACCAAGTCCAAGTCTGAGGCCCCGGTCCTTTGGTAAAGCCAACCGAGTGTGAATAAAGGTTTGATTTCACTACCTAATCAGATGGAGTATATGAGTACGGAAACCTGGCAGTTACAATGGTCCTACTAGTAGGTCTGGAAATGCGCTGAGCCCCAGGGTCTGGTTGGAGTTAGTTTCATTCCGGGTTCCAAGCGGTTACCGGTTCAGATCCTATAGGAAGATCGCTAGACTTCGGTACCAAACCCCGCGTCTTGGGCCAGACGCTAACCACCCGGGAGAGAGTCACGAGTTTGATGTTAGATTCGTGGGGGTAAATCTTGGCTAAAGGTAAACATTCACACTAAATATCTACCTTTCTGTTCTCTGAGAAGGAGGTAATGTCGTCAAATAGATAACTTGTCAACATTCTTCTCTTTAAACAATCTTTCGTATCGCCTTCTAAACTTTTCTGCAAAACACACAGCTACATGTCCCTCCCTAAACTGGCATTTTGGGTAAAAATTCATGATTTCTAAAAAAAAAGCCGAAGTTCACAGATGAAAAAGTCTTACACAGATTTATTTAATACGATATAAATGATTTAAATCTACGTGTAATACTACTGTGTGCAGCTAGTAAATCGTTCCGCATGGCTCCGGTAATAGTCAAGACTCGCCTCAAGTTGGATACCAGCTTATAATATAGATACGTGGTTATCTATAAGGCTGTCACGTCATGCGATTTCACACTCTCTCACTAGCATGTTGTTAAAAAAAAAAGAAAAAGTAGCACAGCAATAATAGTACACACCTTCAATGTTTCACAGTAATTTGATTGGTATCCACGTATTTCATATTTTGTGGACGGGTTTTGCATTTATTTACCTCTATGAACGTAAAAACTAAATTCCTGGCTGCATTCGTTGTGGATTGCAATAAAATATTTATAAATCGAATTTTTAATAAACAAAATACTAAATATTTTACCAAATTAATTTAAGCCCCCTCACACGAACTAAAATTATAAAACCATGGATAAATATATGTATGCTTATAATAACCATTAACTATTATAATCAAAACCTATTCATTCTCAAAACTTCCCCTACAATTAAACACATTAAATGATTCAACCGTTAGGTGAAACCTCTAAAGACTGGTTTTATTATCGCAACACGGGAGAAGATGCATCGGTAATGTGGATTAGGAAAAACACTTGTGTACTTGCGAGTTGGAAGCAATAGAGACAGATTAAACGCCGTTGCGCGCTGCAGTGCATTAAGAAGATTAAATTCTCTCCTCTTTAAAGTCTCCGAAGAAAACCGCTGTCATTTTGTGTAACTTGAAGCAGATGTTATAACAATTACCACATCCACATTTTTAAATTTATTTCATAATCTTAAGATGATTGCAGTAGTCAGTACTACTGTTATCGTTTACGAAAGGCGTAATAGGATTTTGTATACATATAAAGGCATAAGGTAAAGGATTAAATCAGAGAATCAAAAAAGATAACTAAAGTAGAGTATTTAGGCAAAGAATTGAGAGTTAAAATAGAGGATTAAAAATGGGATTGTATCATGGGATTGAGTTAAGAGAATAAGATTGAGGATTACAGTACCTAATCAATGTGTGAGATTTAGGTTTGGGAATTGACGAGCGAGACTAAAGAGGGGTATTTAGGTAGAGAATTTAAGTAGGAGATTAAGGTGTGGGTTTGAAGTACCGCTAGGAGTTTAAGCTGTGGTTTTGAAGAAGGAAATTAAGGTAGAGGATTAAAGTAGGGAATTAAGGAATGGGTTTCAAGTAAGAGGATAAACGTAGTGGAATAAGGTATGGGTTTGATGTAGGAGATTAGGGCGGAGCTCTGAAGAAGGAGATTAAGGTAAAAGGGTAATGTAGGGTATTCCGTCATGGGGTTGAAGTAGGGGATTAGGCGATTAAAGAGGGAATTAGAACACGGAATTACAAGAGGGATTAAGGTTGAGGATTATAAAAAGGTATTAGGGCGCGTGATTAAAGTAGTGAATTGAAGAACGGAACTAAATCGGGGGATTAAGGTATAAGATTAAAGCGTGTATTTGAGGTAGAAGATTAATTCGTGAGTTTGAAGTAGGAGATTAAGACATGGGTTTGAAGTAGGAGATGAAGCATGAACTAAAGCAGGGTGTTAAGGTACAGGATTTAAGTAGGGGACTAAGGCGTGAGTTTGAAGTAGGGTGTTGAGGAATGGGTTTGAGGAAAGAGAATAAGGCAGGGGATTACAGTAAGGTATTGAGGCATGTGTTTGAAGTAGGAGATTGATCTAAGCACATGTACAATTACGATCAATCAGGATTCTAACGTGAACCAGCAATATACACTCATGATATAGAACCTGGACTAGTGCGTATGGTTAGATGGACACAGACCAAACTGGCAAACAAAACCCGTATCAGAAATGATTGGGATTACTGATAGAAACGGTTCTTTAATCGATCGAAGGAGATCTTTCGTTGAAACGAATGTGTTTGCACATGGGACGAGTTTAATTCAATGTTGAAAACGAGGATATGACAAACACGGACATGTTTACTTGTACTAGTTATGTAACAAGAAACTAGAAACTGTGTTCCTAGGAACTGATTTAAATTAATTAATTTTGTTCATAAAAACTATATATAAATTACAATATATCCTCATTGTAACAGAATTCCAAAATAATTCTTATCTTGTGTAATGAAACAACAATAATTTACCGTTTAAATCTAGACTGTAACAGTTCTCAAAGAATAATAACTTGTATTTACTTACAATTCCTTCTACTAGTTCACACTCTCTTTATATATAACTTGTTCAAATTTTCAATCGTTAATAAAATACTTTTTTGTTCATCCACTCATGTTCAAATACATTTTTTTTAAACTTGTAGTAGATGACACTTGATTTCAAAGTTATTCATTAATTAAATTTATTATTTAATTTATTTTATTTTTATATGGGAGAAAACCTTTTCACAGAACGGGCATATGCTACATGGTTATTTCGTGCCATTTGGCTTAAAATAAGTAATAACATTGATTTAATAAAACAGCTGATTTTATGTTATAGGTTAGGCCTATGTGGTAGAAGAGCTGTTTCAACTCATAGGTTATGTTTAGTTTATTTATAATTATTGTAATTATTATTTAATAAAAAGTAACCAAATTCTCTTTGTTGGTCTAAGCTGGAATTGATTTTGACAAATTGTTTTTTATAGTACTTGTTTTAAACAGAAGCTGTAAAACATACTTTACGCAAGCAAATATTGAGGGCGGTTTCACTTAGAGCGAAGAACGGTTTGACAGCTGAGCAGGTCTGTAATGCCAATACACATTTAATATTTAGAACTGGAAATGTGCGGAGCAATTACGCAGCCTTCAATTCAAACCGCGACTGTTAGTTATTCATTGATTTGCCTGCTGCGGTAGAAACATAGCCGGAGTCTTGAGTTATTTATCCGGACCGCGTAACTCAAACTGCTAGCGTTAAAGTCACTTTAACCTACTTCGAAGAAGCACTCTAAACCAAGGTAATACTGAAATCAAGAGGTAAATATATTCTACATAATAAAACGTGGTGTTATAGCTAACTTTGGAACCACTTGCTTTATTTATTTCCAATAAGGCCTCAGTGTTTTCACGAACTGCGTAGCTGCATTGTGTTGAGAAATTTGCGTCTTTTCGGATCTTGTAGCAGACAAACACTATTTCTGTAATACTCCAGAACGTAAGGTTTGAGATAGAAGTAGATTAAATATTACTCTATTTCATCTGGATCCAATTACTATTCTCTGTAATGACCTACAAATAAAATATACTTCTTCGTAACTGTCTTAATTTTGTTTGACACCGTTTATTGTCATGGTTAGAACAGTTTTGTTTAAAGGTTGTGGATGGAGTGTATAAAAAAACCCATAAAGACCGGTTCAGATTGCGAGCCAGGATTACGGGATCCGGATTCCTGTAAATTACAACATATCCTGCGTCGGGTGAAGTATTAAATCTCCATAAAAGTATATTATTGTAGATTCCTGGTAGCAAAACTAAAGAATGTAATGACGAATTTTATTGTTAAGGTTCTTATAAGCATAAGCGCGACATGTTGGTGGATAGGACCGAAGATCAATACCATGGTGAGAATGGCAGTAGGTATACCAAGCAACGAAATTTAAACTGTTGATTCGGTCAATAAAGTTCCTAATATTTTATTCAATTTTTTGTCTCACTACTATATTTAATATCTACTTGCGGTTCAGTATATTCTGGAAATTTCAATTATTTCAGGAGAAGAAATAAAAGCCTCATTTCCCCTTCATAAACACGGGGGAAATTATCCTCCTATGATATTGTAGAAATAAAACAGGATACATAGAGGGCTACACCTTACCTGGTCTGAGAGATTTGGGAACATCATTTACGCTTGTATCTGTGAGCAGGACCTACCCCCTTTGTGGATAATAAAATGTGCATACACACTAACCGAGTGAGTAAGGGGCACGAAACCGACAAATACCTTAAATAGGAGATAATATTAGATCGCTATGGCAAGGTAGCTCCCTAAAATATATCTTACTGTGGGAATATGGCGTGATTCTTTCATTAGATTTTCCTGTTCCTTAAAATTTTTATTATATTTTTCAACCCCCAAAGTAACGATGTAAGGTTTAAACAAAATTAGGCTAATTTAAAATACACTTTTTTAGTAACAACACATGTAAACAAGGAAGAAACGAAACGAAATTGAAATCTATCGAGAAAAAGATTTATCTCACTCGACTATATGCGGTTCTTGTGTAAAAAATAACAAAAATTCCTAATAAAAGTAAAGATGGGAAATTAAAATATATATATATATATGATTTAGTAAATAATAAAACCTCCATTGTTCAATTCTTTATTACAAGAATAAGAACACACACACTCATTAACTCGCCTCTTACATAACAGCTATGTAATATAGCTGTGATAGAATAATAGAAATCGCAAGAAATACCCAACATAATATTTATAACAAGTTATACTAAAAATGTAGGAATATTACTTACTTCTTCGCTCAGACGTCCAGCTTCATGTGTAGCCGATAGCCCGATGTCCATGGTATTTGTTGGATGCAAGAGTCCAGTAACCTTTATCTCTTAATATGTCGCTCCACGACAACACCAGTGTTCTTAGGATGTCCCTTGCTGCTGTCGGGTAATGACAATGTATAAGTATGTGCTCCAGATTCTCCTCCTCATTCCCACATAGGCTGCATTCAGGTGAATCCGAGAGGTTAAAAAGATAACTCTGAGTCACAATGTGTCCTGTTTGTGCTCTGGTTGCAAAAGTTGCTATTGAACGGGGTATGTTGTTATACATCCTTCGTTTGCGGGCTCTGGCTGTATTTTGTGTAGGTGGCGACCCGTGGCTCCTGTATTTCATCAATCTGTTCAGTGAATCCTAAAATGTTTGTCGGCCGATATTTTGCACTGCAACAACGATAATCTACCCTTGTCGCAAGGTTCCATTATGCAAGATTCTTTTGCGATTCTATCTGCTATTTTATTTCCGGGTACTCCACAGTGAGATGAGACCCACTGAAAGGTTATGGATTTGCCCAAGATGTGTAGCTGTAGGAGCTGTCTCCTTATTTCCCTGATCCGAAAGTAGTATGCCGTATTACCTGATTTGGATATTGTTTATAAAGTGGATCTGAATTTCGTTAAAATGCAGATGTAGTCACCGGCCAGGTAATAACAACTGGCTAGAGCTGTGTTGATGGCTAATAGCTCGGCGTCCATACTAAATTGCGTACTTGCCGGTATGTAGTACTGCTCGGGATTACTCTGGTTGAAGTATCCGGCACCTGATATCTCCCTTTCCTTGTCCACTGATCCGTAGGTGAAAACTCTTGTATGGTTTGAGTACAGATCGTTGACATCTCCAGTGTAGCCGCTCTAAGTATATCTGCGTGATTTTTCTTGGTAAGTTTCTCAGGTAGGTCGACGAACACGCTTACGCCTGGCCAGACACTTGGAGATTCTTCGTACGTTGGCGGGATCCGCTCCGGAGATTTTGATTCATTGTGCTTGACAGGTTATACAATTGATGAACAAATGAGGCTCTGATGTTACATCTTCTAGTGTCCAGTTTATAAAGTGGATGAGTGGCCGTTAGTGTTTTGATTTTCTGAAACTTGTACCACATTTGCCTTTTTTATAAAAATATCGATTGGTTCTACTCCCAGCTCAACTTCCATCGCGACTATCGGAGTTGTTCTCGTGCAACCGAGACAGAAGCGGAGTGCTGCAGATTGTACGGCTTGAATTTTGTTGATATGAGTCTTTGCCGCAGAGCCCCAGACTTCGCAACAATATGTGGACTTTGATCTCACGAAAGCGAGATAGAAGGATCTAAGCATTGACGTGTCCGCACCCCATTTGCGACTGACTACTGCCTTCAGGTCATTTAGCCGTGGGGCGCATTTTGTTATAACGTGTTCTATGTGAGCAGACCATCAGAGTTTGGAATCCAATACAAGGCCCAACAGTTTTGGATTTCTGTTATCTTTAAGGAGTAAATCATCCAGTGTTAGGTGATGAACGTAGTTTGCAAGATTGTTTCGTCTGGTGAAAAAGGCGCATTCACGTTTCTCTTTTCAAAATTTTAGTGACCATTTTTCACACCACTTGTGTATATTATTTAATGCGGATTGAAGAGATTGGGATGCTTCCTGCGGGTCTGTACTTCTGCTCCAGATGGTTTTGTCGTCTGCAAAAATGGCAGTATGCACTTCTAATGATAATTCCCGCGAGATATCATGTAGCGCGACGTTGAATAGACTTGGACGATTTTCGACATTATGTTTCGAAGATTCCATATCATTGATGAACGTTTTGATTTGACGATTTTCTAGGAATCTAACAATGAATTGGAGAATATTTCCCCTTATTACCAATTTCAAACATTGTAAAATGACTGTTGCGTGAAGAATTTTGTCAAATGCGGACTCAAAATCAATCATTGCAGCCACGGTGAACTTTTTGGAATGAAAACCTTTATATATTTCACCTGTGAAGTGTAACAACACATTGACAGTGTCACGCTGAGGCAGAATTGAGAAAGCGGTTTAGCAGGTTCTGGACTCCAGTCTCAATGTCAGTCTTTTATTAATCAGACGCTCCATCAGCTTGCATAGATTTGATGTTAGGGAGATAGGCCTGTATGACTCCACTTTGGTTCCACATCTCCCTGGCTTGAGCAATGAAACGATCTTGGCAGTTTTCCACTACGTAGGTATTTTCCCGGTTTTCCAAGTTGTGTTAAAGAATGACAAAATATGTGATATGATTTTCTGTGAACAATTTTTTTAGTATTTATTTATGTATGTTGTCATATTCAAATTCTAAAATGTAGGATTATAGCTGCTATAAAATTGCAACCGTTATCGTACAATATAATACCTTGATCAATACCATGATTAGAAAAAATATTCCAAACTCTGCTTGAAAAAAAAAATTTTAAACAATTCATATCCTTGCATACATGCAAAAAGAGTTCATAAACACAATAGAAAATTTTTTGCAATAAAGAACCACTGCTTGCAGTATATATATATATATATATATATATATATATATATATATATATATATATATAATAAATTAAAAATATTTCATACACAAGAATACTTTTAATGAATATATTTATTCAAAGCTTTTCGCCGATAAAATAGTATCAGCATCTTCAGGAAAATAATTATATAATAAAATACTTTTACAAAATTAAATCATATCTACTACCTAAATCATATGTTACAAAATATAGACATTGATAAAGATAAGATTATTAAAACAAAGGTAGTACAAATGATTTAATTTTGTAAAAGTATTTTATTAGATAATTATTTTCCTGAAGATGCTGATACTATTTTATCGGCGAAAAGTTTTGAATAAATATATTCATTAAAAGTATACTTGTTAATGAAATATTTTTAATTTATTAACTATATTACAAGAAAACATATCATCATATTTATTATATATATATATATATATATATATATATATATATATATATATATAAATCTACTCCTCTTATTGGTAGAACCTTCGAGGGGGCGCAAAGATTTTCAAACGGGAGAGGGTGTTTGCGGAGGTTTATTCCGCACAAAAAAAAACATTTAAATTTAAACGGTTTTCGTTTTTATATTTGGAGGACTTTATACTTAAATACTATATAAATACATTGTAAATAATTTCAGAAATCATTTTTGCAAAATTTTGAATTCTAAACGTTATATTTCTAAAAATATCTTGAATTGTTAAAACGTGTAAGCAATGTATAGACCGTGGTTTTCATTACGAAAGAGACGTTTCCGGTTTATTTTTCTGTAACAAAGTAATTAAACGTCTAAACATAAAAATATCTAAGCGTGATAGACATATCTAAATTTTAAATTTATTACAATATTTAGTGAAAATAAAGAATGTTTTAATTCAAACATATAAGTCTACAAATTATGGATGCAAAAAAAATATTACCTCTATATCACAATAGGTTCTACAGTTTAATAAAACTAGCAGAAACTTAATGTTGGTTGAAAAAACAACTCATAATTGTTCATTTTCAAGTACACTATTCGTCACTAGTGTTGCGTGAACATAAACCTGTATCATGAGAATTATGTTTATTCTTGATGTCCTCCATCGCCTTACTAGTTCAGTATACCACAGAATTTTTCGTTTTTAATAATAAAATTAATTTTCCATTGTCAAACTTTACTGTAATCTCTTTCGGCCTTTAGCTGACTGTTCTCTACAAAATTGATAGATTTTCAACAACGTTGGCATTTTCAGATTCACCTATTATGACTTCATTTGTTTCATTTTCAATTTCATTGGCTTCTTCGCCAGGTTCATCATCTGGAAGAGGCTCGTTTTCATCATTATATATCTAAAAACTGTCTAACAAAATTTCCGATTAGCCGTATTTCTTGCATTTTTTTCCGACCCTATTCCGCATTTTACAAATTTACTCCTCTTCAAATCGAACAACAGTAAAATGTGAAACTTAGAGACTAAAAAGACATAATAATAACAACAAAAACATTAATGATTTAACTCCAAAAATTGTTTTGTAATATACGTGGAACTCCGCACAAATTTGTTACACGAAAGGGAGCTTGTGGACTAAGCCTCCGCAATCTGACTGCGATTGGTAAAGATTAAAATCACACTAATGCTACTTGGAAAAAAAAATTTTTAAATAGGTTTAGCCGTTTCCTAGAGGGCAGGTTGTGAAGTAACGAGCTGGAAATAAATATCTGACAACAAGAAAGGTGTTTTCTTAATAAGTAATGATACGTGCGTAGAAAAACTCCGCATGCGCCCTCTCGAGGATTAAGAGACTTTATCGCTTGGATAATAAAATCTGAACTCCCTGGTAAAATACAAACAGAACGAGAATAAAAAAAGTTAGAAGGTAGTAATACGCTTATGAAAACAAACAACTAACACAAAATCAAAAAGAAAAGGTTTAATTTTTTTGTTTGTAATACGTTTTTTGTTAAATGTTTTATTAAATTTGGCAAAATGTAATTCTGAATTTTCTACAATCTCCAGATAATTTGTCTCTACAAATTTCAGATTCTTCCAAATTGACTTTGTTTTTCTTTTTACTAATATTCTTACATCATCACCAGGCATAATTTACTAAACAGTAAACTAAAATGTTGGCTGAATATACAAAAATGATGAACTTTTACAAGATAAAAAGCTCGCTCTGTTGTGGTTTCTACTAATATTATCACACAATCTTCAGGCATAATTTACTAATCATTAAACTCAAATATTTGCTGAATACACAAAAAATAGGCGAACTTTTACAAGACAAAAAGCTTTCTTTGTAGTTGTTTCTACTAATATTATTACACCATCAACAGGCATAATTTACTAAACAGAAAACTAAAATGTTAGCTGAAAGAAAAAAATAGGTGAACTTTTACAAGACAAAAAGCTTTCTTTGTAGTTGTTTCTACTAATATTATTACATCATCATCAGGCATAATTTACTAAACAGTAAACTAAAATGTTAGCTGAATACACAAAAATAGGCAAACTTTTACAAGATAAAAAGCCCTCCCTTTGGTTTGACAAACAACGAATATCCTTCCAGTAGCAGCCGCATTAAAAAGTTAAACATTGACAAATGAGTTAGTAAAACAGCGCCTTAGATAAACGCAATGATCGCAAGCAATAACGCGAGCGGGGCAGGATAAATGGAGGCACTGTTCGAGAGATACACCTGAGTGCCTTCGATTATTTGATCGCTCCATATCCTTCAAGACAGTCGACAAACGCTTTTGTCCCTGTCACTTGGAATAAGCTTCTGTGATTCTCTAAATCTTTATTCCTTTATTTTTTTACATCCTCATTTACGAACTGCGTTATATTACAATAAAAAATGTTTTTGGATTTTTTAAAAAATTGTAGAATAAAATTCTCCATAATTTTAGCACTTATAATAGGACTCAAATTTGGTGATTGAAATAGCTTTTCAACTAAAAAATACCAAACACCGAATCACAATTAATTTATTTTCTCTTACTCGTTTTCAAACACAAAAGTTATCATCAGAGTTTTAGTTCAGAATTTGTGTAACTATACTGATTGTTAATAAAGACTGTCTCACTGAAAATAAACTACTGATTTAGAGTTTTTTTCGTTACGTTTATTCTCAAATGAGGGTGAAAGCTTGATTCGTATATTATTGTAAGAGATTGTTATTTCGCGCAATATTTAATACCATTTATTATGTTTATGCTAAATGAACGATTTTCGAATTCTCTCCCTGTGCTACAGCGAGAAAAATATACTATTTGACAAATATATATATATATACATATATTAATATTTTATGCAGAATAATAAATTCTCTCCAGCGGCTCTCTCAGGACGCACCAAGAAATATTATTCTACTATGACAGATTAAAGTTTAATAACCGATCCAAAACCCTTAAGAATTATAAATGGTATTTTATCTGATCCGTGCATTATTTAATGTTTATATAAAAATTTGGAAAAATTGCAAACAAACGTCAAAAACAGATTCCCATAATGAAAAAGCCAATCGGAGTAAATTTGTTTAGTCAGGAGGTGAATAATGTGTAGGAGGTTCCTCACAACATTCGCAAAGTGGTAATATGCTTAGATTACAAGCCCAACTTTAAACCTTTTTATCACCCGTCATGTGCATGCGGGCATGTGTCTGTGTGTGTGTGTGTGTTGCAAGGGGCTAAAATATCACATTTTACCGTTGCAAATAAAATTTTAAAATATTGTACACTCGGAATATGGAACCTAAAACCAAATAGCAAAGCCTTAGGCATAAAGTAGCCTCAATTTAACGAGTTTAAGGTGTAGAAACAAAGCCATAACCGGGAGAAAGGGTTTTGATACATAAAAATTGTAGTATTTTATGTATCAATTGAAAGAGGGATAAAGGGTTAAAATCCACCTAGAAAGAGCATCAATATTCGAGAGGATGCAGAACAGAAAAAGAATACGAAAGTGGCGAGAGCAAAACCACAAAGAAATGCCTACAAAAAGAGTTGAAGGATAATGAAGTAATTTGTGCAAAAATCGACCAAAAGTATATATGTGTTGGGGTATGTGTCTAAGGGAAATGACGAAATACCCAGCATTTAGCAGTAGTCAGTTTGGAGACTGGCGATTGGGTGAAACAAGCGGCGGGGTAGACAATGCGTGGGAAGACGTTCAAATTTTGGTTACCGTGGCTTCGAACAACAAACGGGAAGGTTGTGTGAGACGTGCTCCGTTTTGGGAACGCCTAAACACAGTTTCAAAACCGTAAAAATAACAATAAAAATGATGGGCTATGAGCGAGAGTGAAATTGCTGTGATGTAGTGCCGTGTGTTTTAAAACCCTTTTGGGGAAGAAACTCTCCGAAAGTGGTTTTCGTTGTTTAACACCAATGTCGTAGCGTCCTCGAGAAATTAATTGCAGAAAAGTATATATAATAACGTTTGAGTCAGTGCGAAATTAGAAAACGAGCAATGCATAAAATTGAAGTGTTTAAACAATTTAGAGTTACAATTAACTAAATTCACTTTTAAAATTTAAATTTGACAGTGTAACATAATAGTTAATTAGATATGATGAATGATTTAAATCTATGTATAATACTACTGTGTGTAGCTGGTAAATCGTTCCACATGGCCCCGGTAATAGTCAAGACTCGCCTCAAGATATCAGCATATAATATAGATACGTGGTTATCTATAAGGCTGTTATGTCATACGACCGTTTTCTGCTTCCTTAATTTCACACTCTCTCACCAGAATGTTGTTAAAAGAAGAAGTAGCACAGCAATAATAGTACACACCTTCAATGTTTCACAGCGATTTACTTGGAATCCACGTATTTCACATTTTGTGGACGGGTTTTGCATTTTTTCACCCCTATAATCGTTAAAATCAAATGCCTGACAGCAGTGGTTGTTGGGGTTTGCAATAAAATATTTACAAATCGAATTTTTAAGAAATGAAAGACCTAATGCTTTACCAAATAAATTAAAACTAACTTTCAGCTCCATCACGTATACTACAATTTTAAAACCATGGATAGTATGCTTATAATAACCATTAACCTTTATAATCAAAACCTATTCATTATCAACACTTCTCCTACAATTAAACACATTAAACGATTCAACCGTTAGGTGAAACCTCTAAACACTGCTTTTATTATCGCAACACGAGAGGAGGTGCATCGGTAATGTGGATTAGGAAAAACTCTTGTGTACTTGCGAGTTGGAAGCAATAGAGATAGATTAAACGCCGTTGCGCGCTGCAGTGCATTAAGAAGATTAAATTCTCTCCTCCTTAAAGTCTCCGAAGAAAACCGCTGTCATTTTGTGTAACTTGAAGCAGATGTTATAGCAACTAAGCCATTATAATGGCGGATATATTAAATTACGAGAGCTCAACGCGTAAAGGTACAACAGTCAATATCGTTAAATATATAGACCAACATCTAAGCTCTAAAATATAATTTAAAACAAAAGCAATCAGTACCAGAGATTATTACTCAGTGTTTTTATACAGCTGTAATTAAATAGCACCCACGTGTAATAAAAACGTTGGTAGTGTAGAGTAAACATGTGACACACCCATATTTTTGACGAAAAAATATGTCAATCCGAATTTAGCCACTGCACCAAACGGTCACACGTTCACAATGGAGTGGTTTTTCGTGCAGGCCAGTACCGGAAATTTATTTTACCAACACAACCAGATAAATGGAAATGGGGTTCATATGACGTTATGTTAGAATGTCACTATTGATTCGTTAGTTAAAATGTTCAAAATTAATTGTTCACATTCTTATCGGTTTATGAAATCATATTGGCTTAGTTTTTGAACAACCTGAGAAAGAAGCCATTTATCCAAACGTTTTAACCCAACTTATTGCGACTGGCAACACTAACATGTTTGTCTACTCTAAACAAACACTGACCACTGAATTAATGTTAGGAAAATAAGTCTCTATGACGAAAGCATGATGTTGTACGTTTCACGGACCGGAAAGTCAGTAAACCGCTTCCCCCCACTGTCTTTGTTGTGATACACAGTCGGATCAAAAACCATTCCTTTTTTCTGCGTTTTATATATATATATATATATATATATATATATATATATATATATATATATATATATGAGTGTGTGTATAAATATATATTTTTTAAACCCGTATTTTATGATAATAATATATATATATATATATATATATATATATATATATATATATATATATATATATAAAGGTTAATTAATCATGAGTCTCGACAACATTTTTCTATATCGTAAAGTTTATTTAAAGTTCTTTAAATCAAGATTAGATATTAGATGTCAGCCTAATATTAGTCAAGATTAGAACCAACTTGTTGAGATAGTGCTTTATTTGCTACATTTTACGCCTCTTAGTAAATACTTTACATTTTTGTATTTTCCTGTGAAAACTAGAATTATTACGAAATCGACAGTTTATGTTTCAATGTTTTATAATAACTAAGATATTGCAATTAATCAAACAATTTATTAGTATATTTGTTGAGGACGGCCGTTTCGGGAGGTGTGCCCCATTGCCTGAGAACACATCATCACATCTGATGACACATGTCTGATGATTGATGAGTTACGGTCTGAGTTGACAGTGGGACACATCTCTCAAAACGACCGAAACGACCAACAAATATAGGTAAGTGCTACTACAGGCAAGTTGCTAAATATTTCCAAGTGTTTTAATTTATTAGTAGCCCCTACTTAATGTAGCTATTATCCGCTGAAACCTAAGCTGCAACGAGACGGCTTTTTATCATACCAATTGGATGTGTCGAATTTTATTTCTCTAAAAGTTTATAAATTGAATTTACTTGAAATTAAATAACCCGATACAGCGTTACAGAAGGTATACAGGAAGCTTTCGGGAGAATAACTGACGCCGTGGGATTTATCAGGGAGCAGAATCCCTAGCGCAGGGATACTATGTTAACGGTTTGATTAATTAAGTTATTCTTGCTTAATCGTTGTTATTTTATTGGGTCGCGTTGGCTTCCTACAATGTTCAATACATCATGAACATTGCGGAGCTGAGGTAGAGCTTTGCGAAGATTCGAGGCCTATTTTAACGTCCCCGCTAGACATACACTAATTATACGTGTTTCCTGATAAGTCTTGACACAGAAAATTAATTTTCTTAAAATTATATTATTATAGTACATATATATTTTACAGTACATTGTTCTACAATAATTTTAACGGTAGTCAATAAAGTAAACTTTAAGACATGAATAAAGTAAGTATTGCGCTTTAGAATATACCGTTTTCTAAGTGTTAACAGAGATGAAGAGAATCCTGGACGTCAACGAAAATTTCAATATTTGCTAGAAGGAAACGAAATCTTTACTTAACAGAATTTCGTTAATACAATTCGCGAAAATATATAAAAAGAAGTTAAACTAGATGGAAACTTTTACTTTACAGTTTTTCCGAACGTTACGTGTTAGTTCGATCTGTTTGATAAAACACATGTCAATAAACATATGATAAGACTGTACAGAAGAAATCACTGAGTCCTTACAGTCCAATAATTAGGTGACCATATAAACTTTATAATAACAACACACAATACTGAGTGCCACAGCTGTCTGTCATGCCTGGTAGTGTCTCATTAACCTCAAACCGTCAGAACTTTCTATGACATGTTCATGGGTATCCATGAACTATGTTTGGAGTTTATAGAGAGTTGTGATTAATCGAATCTCTCCGACATGCGTCAACAAAATTAATGTGCCAATGCTACGAATGGCGAACAGCCTTGAGACTCTAAATATTAATATACAACCTGACAGAAAACTAAAATGTTATCGTAAATATAAACCAAATCGATATAACTCTACATGTACATGTCTGACCTTTAAAAATATTTCAATTCCTCAAAATTAAAAATTTCATTTCTTCTTAGATTGACACAAGCAGTGCACTGAAAATAAAAAGAATTGTAGAAAGAAAGGTTTTGGGAAAGGTTTTATATGTAAGCAAGGGAATATCAGATAAGTTTGCAGCAACAAAAAACGCCTTAACTAAGCAAGGCGGATAACTTGCAAATTATAGCAGTTCCTCATGTACTTAGCTATCGAGGCAATCGATAATTTTACATTTGTAGATAATAACCTGATAGTATGTAGTCCTAAAGGAACTCAGAGGACGGTAGATGATGCGTAGTCCCGAAATAACTCAGACGACTGTGAATAGTGTGTAGTCCAGAAGGAACTCAGAGGACGGTAGGTAGTGCGTAGTCCCGAAATAACTCAGACGACTGTGAATAGTGTGTAGTCCTAAAGGACCTCAGAGGACGGTGAATAGTTTGTAGTCCAGAAGGAACTCAGAGGACGGTAGATGGTGCGTAGTCCCGAAAAAACTCAGACGACTTTGAATAGTGTGTAGTCCTAAAGTTCCTCAGAGGACGGTGAATAGTTTGTAGTCCAGAAGGAACTCAGAGGACGGTATATGGTGTGTAGTCCCGAAGGAACTCAGAGGACGGTAGATGGTGTGTAGTCCCGAATGAACTCAGACGAATGTGAATAAAGTGTAGTAACGAAGGAACAAAAACGACGGTGGTTAGTGTTTAGTTCTAAAGGACGGTGGATGGTGTGTAGTCCCGAAAGAACTCAGACGACTGTGAATAGTGTGTAGTCCAGAAGGAACTCAGAGGACGGTAGATGGTGCGTAGTCCCGAAAAAACTCAGACGACGTTGAATAGTGTGTAGTCCTAAAGTTCCTCAGAGGACGGTGAATAGTTTGTAGCCCAGAAGGAACTCAGAGGACGGTATATGGTGTGTAGTCCCGAAGGAACTCAGAGGACGGTAGATGGTGTGTAGTCCCGAATGAACTCAGACGACTTTGAATAGTGTGTAGTCCAGAAGGAACTCAGAGGACGGTAGATGGTGCGTAGTCCCGAAAAAACTCAGACGACTTTGAATAGTGTGTAGTCCTAAAGTTCCTCAGAGGACGGTGAATAGTTTGTAGTCCAGAAGGAACTCAGAGGACGGTATATGGTGTGTAGTCCCGAAGGAACTCAGAGGACGGTAGATGGTGTGTAGTCCCGAATGAACTCAGACGAATGTGAATAAAGTGTAGTAACGAAGGAACAAAAACGACGGTGGTTAGTGTTTAGTTCTAAAGGACGGTGGATGGTGTGTAGTCCCGAAAGAACTCAGACGACTGTGAATAGTGTGTAGTCCAGAAGGAACTCAGAGGACGGTAGATGGTGCGTAGTCCCGAAAAAACTCAGACGACGTTGAATAGTGTGTAGTCCTAAAGTTCCTCAGAGGACGGTGAATAGTTTGTAGCCCAGAAGGAACTCAGAGGACGGTATATGGTGTGTAGTCCCGAAGGAACTCAGAGGACGGTAGATGGTGTGTAGTCCCGAATGAACTCAGACGAATGTGAATAGTGTGTAGTAACGAAGGAACAAAAACGACGGTGGTTAGTGTTTAGTTCTAAAGGACGGTGGATGGTGTGTAGTCCCGAAGGAACGGTAACAACGGTTAATAGTGTGTAGTCCCAAAGGAACTCAGAGGACGGCGGATGGTGCGTATTCCCGAAATAACTCAGACGACTGTGAATAGTGTGTAGTCCTAAAGGACCTCAGAGGACGGTGAATAGTTTGTAGTCCAGAAGGAACTTAGAGAACGGTAGATGGTGCGTAGTCCCGAAATAACTCAGACGACTGTGAATAGTGTGTAGTCCTAAAGGACCTCAGAGGACGGTGAATAGTTTGTAGTCCAGAAGGAACTTAGAGGACGGTAGATAGTGCGTAGTCCCGAAATAACTCAGACGACTGTGAATAGTGTGTAGTCCAGAAGGAACTCAGAGGACAGTAGATGGTGCGTAGTCCCGAAATAACTCAGACGACTGTGAATAGTGTGTAGTCCTAAAGGACCTCAGAGGACGGTGAATAGTTTGTAGTCCAGAAGGAACTCAGAGGACGGTAGATGTTGTGTAGTCCCGAAGGTACTCAGAGGACGGTAGATGGTGTGTAGTCCCGAAAGAACTCAGATGACTGTGAATAGTGTGTAGTAACGAAGGAACAAAAACGACGGTGGTTAGTGTTTAGTTCTAAAGGACGGTGGATGGTGTGTAGTCCCGAAAGAACTCAGACGACTGTGAATAGTGTGAATTCCAGAAGGAACTCAGAGGACGGTAGATGGTGCGTAGTCCCGAAATAACTCAGACGACTGTGAATAGTGTGTAGTCCTAAATGTCCTCAGAGGACGGTGAATAGTTTGTAGTCCAGAAGGAACTCAGAGGACGGTATATGGTGCGTAGTCCCGAATGAACTCAGACGACTGTGAATAGTGTGTAGTCCTAAAGGACCTCAGAGGACGGTGAATAGTTTGTAGTCCAGAAGGAACTCAGAGGACGGTAGATGGTGTGTAGTCGCGAAGGAACTCAGAGAACGGTAGATGGTGTGTAGTACCGAAAGAACTCAGACGATTGTGAATAGTGTGTAGTAACGAAGGAACAAAAACGACGGTGGTTAGTGTTTAGTTCTAAAGGACGGTGGATGGTGTGTAGTCCCGAAGGAACGGAAACAATGGTTAATAGTGTGTAGTCCTAAAGGACCTCAGAGGACGGCGGAAGGTGTGTAGTCCCGAAACAACTCAGACGACTGTGAATAGTGTGTAGTCCCAAAGGAACGGAAACGACGGTGGATAGTGTGTACTCCTAAAGGACGGTGGATGGTGTGTAGGCCCGAAGGAATGGAAACGACGGTGGATAGTGTGTAGTCCTAAATGACCTCAGAGGACGGTTGATAGTGTGTAGTCCCCAAGGAACTCAGAGGACGGTAGATGATGTGTAGTCCCAAAAGAACTCAGACGACTGTGAATAGTGTGTAGTAACGAAGGAACAAAAACGATGGTGGTTAGTGTTTAGTTCTAAAGGACGGTGGATGGTGTGTAGTCCCGAAATAACTCAGACGACTTTGAATAGAGTGTAGTCCTAAAGGTCCTCAGAGGACGGTGAATAGTTTGTAGTCCAGAAGGAACGCAGAGGACGGTATGTGGTGTGTAGTCCCGAAGGAACTCAGAGGACGGTAGATGGTGTGTAGTCCCGAATGAACTCAGACGAATGTGAATAGTGTGTAGTAACGAAGGAACAAAAACGACGGTGGTTAGTGTTTAGTTCTAAAGGACGGTGGATGGTGTGTAGTCCCGAAAGAACTCAGACGACTGTGAATAGTGTGTAGTAACGAAGGAACAAAAACGACGGTGGTTAGTGTTTAGTTCTAAAGGACGGTGAATGGTGTGTAGTCCCGAAAGAACTCAGACGACTGTGAATAGTGTGTAGTCCTAAATGTCCTCAGAGGACGGTGAATAGTTTGTGGTCCAGAAGGAACTCAGAGGACGGTATATGGTGTGTAGTCACGAATGAACTCAGACGACTGTGAATAGTGTGTAGTCCTAAAGGTCCTCAGAGGACGGTGAATAGTTTGTAGTCCAGAAGGAACGCAGAGGACGGTATGTGGTGTGTAGTCCCGAAGGAACTCAGAGGACGGTAGATGGTGTGTAGTCCCGAATGAACTCAGACGAATGTGAATAGTGTGTAGTAACGAAGGAACAAAAACGACGGTGGTTAGTGTTTAGTTCTAAAGGACGGTGGATGGTGTGTAGTCCCGAAGGAACGGAAACAACGGTTAATAGTGTGTAGTCCCAAAGGACCTCAGAGGACGGTGAATAGTTTGTAGTCCTGAAGGAACTTAGAGGACGGTAGATGGTGCGTAGTCCCGAAATAACTCAGACGACTGTGAATAGTGTGTAGTCCTAAAGGACCTCAGAGGACGGTGAATAGTTTGTAGTCCAGAAGGAACTTAGAGGACGGTAGATAGTGCGTAGTCCCGAAATAACTCAGACGACTGTGAATAAAGTGTAGTCCAGAAGGAACTCAGAGGACGGTAGATGGTGCGTAGTCCCGAAATAACTCAGACTACTGTGAATAGTATGTAGTCCTAAAGGACCTCAGAGGACGGTGAATAGTTTGTAGTCCAGAAGGAACTCAGAGGACGGTAGATGGTGTGTAGTCCCGAAGGTACTCAGAGGACGGTAGATGGTGTGTAGTCCCGAAAGAACTCAGACGACTGTGAATAGTGTGTAGTAACGAAGGAACAAAAACGACGGTGGTTAGTGTTTAGTTCTAAAGGACGGTGAATGGTGTGTAGTCCCGAAAGAACTCAGACGACTGTGAATAGTGTGTAGTCCTAAATGTCCTCTGAGGACGGTGAATAGTTTGTGGTCCAGAAGGAACTCAGAGGACGGTATATGGTGTGTAGTCCCGAATGAACTCAGACGACTGTGAATAGTGTGTAGTCCTAAAGGACCTCAGAGGACGGTGAATAGTTTGTAGTCCAGAAGGAACTCAGAGGACGGTAGATGGTGTGTAGTCGCGAAGGAACTCGGAGAACGGTAGATGGTGTGTAGTACCGAAAGAACTCAGACGACTGTGAATAGTGTGTAGTAACGAAGGAACAAAAACGACGGTGGTTAGTGTTTAGTTCTAAAGGACGGTGGATGGTGTGTAGTCCCGAAGGAACGGAAACAATGGTTAATAGTGTGTAGTCCTAAAGGACCTCAGAGGACGGTGAATAGTTTGTAGTCCAGAAGGAACTCAGAGGACGGTAGATGGTGCGTAGTCCCGAAATAACTCAGACGACTGTGAATAGTGTGTAGTCCAGAAGGAACTCAGAGGACGGTAGGTGGTGCGTAGTCCCGAAATAACTCAGACGACAGTGAATAGTGTGCAGTCCTAAAGGACCTCAGAGGACGGTGAATAGTTTGTAGTCCAGAAGGAACTCAGAGGATGGTAGATGGTGTGTAGTCCCGAAGGAACTCAGAGGACGGTAGATGGTGTGTAGTCCCGAAAGAACTCAGACGACTGTGAATAGTGTGTAGACCAGAAGGAACTCAGAGAACGGTAGATGGTGCGTAGTCCCGAAATAACTCAGACGACTTTGAATAGTGTATAGTCTTAAAGGTCCTCAGAGGACGGTGAATAGTTTGTAGTCCAGAAGGAACGCAGAGGACGGTATGTGGTGTGTAGTCCCGAAGGAACTCAGAGGACGGTAGATGGTGTGTAGTCCCGAATGAACTCAGACAAATGTGAATAGTGTGTAGTAACGAAGGAACAAAAACGACGGTGGTTAGTGTTTAGTTCTAAAGGACGGTGGATGGTGTGTAGTCCCGAAGGAACGGAAACAACGGTTAATAGTGTGTAGTCCCAAAGGACCTCAGAGGACGGCGGAGGGTGCGTAGTCCCGAAATAACTCTGACGAGTGTGAATAGTGTGTAGTCCTAAAGGACCTCAGAGGACGGTGAATAGTTTGTAGTCCAGAAGGAACTCAGAGGACGGTAGATGGTGTGTAGTCCCGAAGGAACTCAGAGAACGGTAGATGGTGTGTAGTACCGAAAGAACTCAGACGACTGTGAATAGTGTGTAGTAACGAAGGAACAATAACGACGGTGGTTAGTGTTTAGTTCTAAAGGACGGTGGATGGTGTGTAGTCCCGAAAGAACTCAGACGACTGTGAATAGTGTGTAGTCCAGAAGGAACTCAGAGGACGGTAGATGGTGCGTAGTCCCGAAATAACTCAGACGACTTTGAATAGTGTGTAGTCCTAAAGGTCCTCAGAGGACGGTGAATAGTTTGTAGTCCAGAAGGAACTCAGAGGACGGTATATGGTGTGTAGTCCCGAAGGAACTCAGAGGACGGTAGATGGTGTGTAGTCCCGAATGAACTCAGACGAATGTGAATAGTGTGTAGTAACGAAAGAACAAAAACGACGGTGGTTAGTGTTTAGTTCTAAAGGACGGTGGATGGTGTGTAGTCCCGAAGGAATGGAAACAACGGTTAATAGTGTGTAGTCCCAAAGGACCTCAGAGGACGGCGGATGGTGCATAGTCGCGAAATAACTCAGACGACTGTGAATAGTGTGTAGTCCTAAAGGACCTCAGAGGACGGTGAATAGTTTGTAGTCCAGAAGTAACTTAGAGGACGGTAGATGATGCGTAGTCCCGAAATAACTCAGACGACTGTGAATAGTGTGTAGTCCTAAAGGACCTCAGAGGACGGTGAATAGTTTGTAGTCCAGAAGGAACTCAGAGGACGGTAGATGGTGTGTAGTCCCGAAGGTACTCAGAGGACGGTAGATGGTGTGTAGTCCCGAAAGAACTCAGACGACTATGAATAGTGTGTAGTAACGAAGGAACAAAAACGACGGTGGTTTGTGTTTAGTTCTAAAGGACGGTGAATGGTGTGTAGTCCCGAAAGAACTCAGACGACTGTGAATAGTGTGATCTCCAGAAGGAACTCAGAGGACGGTAGATGGTGCGTAGTCCCGAAATAACTCAGACGACTGTGAATAGTGTGTAGTCCTAAATGTCCTCAGAGGACGGTGAATAGTTTGTAGTCCAGAAGGAACTTAGAGGACGGTATATGGTGTGTAGTCCCGAATGAACTCAGACGACTGTGAATAGTGTGTAGTCCTAAAGGACCTCAGAGGACGGTGAATAGTTTGTAGTCCAGAAGGAACTCAGAAGACGGTAGATGGTGTGTAGTCGCGAAGGAACTCGGAGAACGGTAGATGGTGTGTAGTACCGAAAGAACTCAGACGACTGTGAATAGTGTGTAGTAACGAAGGAACAAAAACGACGGTGGTTAGTGTTTAGTTTTAAGGACGGTGGATGGTGTGTAGTCCCGAAGCAACGGAAACAATGGTTGTTAGTGTGTAGTCCTAAAGGACCTCAGAGGACGGCGGAAGTTGTGTAGTGCCGATACAACTCAGACGACTGTGAATAGTGTGTAGTCACAAAGGAACGGAAACGACGGTGGATAGTGTGTACTCCTAAAGGACGGTGGATGGTGTGTAGGCCCGAAGGAATGTAAACGACGGTGGATAGTGTGTAGTCCTAAAGGACCTCAGAGGACGGTTGATAGTGTGTAGTCCCCAAGGAACTCAGAGGACGGTAGGTGTTGCGTAGTCTCGAAATAACTCAGACGACTGTGAATAGTGTGTAGTCCTAAAGGACCTCAGAGGATGGTGAATAGTTTGTAATCCAGAAGGAACTCAGAGGACGGTAGATGGTGTGTAGTCCCGAAGGAACTCAGAGTACGGTAGATGGTGTGTAGTCCCGAAAGAACTCAGACGACTGTGAATAGTGTGTAGTCCAGAAGGAACTCAGAGGACGGTAGATGGTGCGTAGTCCCGAAATAACTCAGACGACTTTGAATAGTGTGTAGTCTTAAAGGTCCTCAGAGGTCGGTGAATAGTTTGTAGTCCAGAAGGAACGCAGAGGACGGTATGTGGTGTGTAGTCCCGAAGGAACTCAGAGGACGGTAGATGGTGTGTAGTCCCGAATGAACTCAGACGAATGTGAATAGTGTGTAGTAACGAAGGAACAAAAACGACGGTGGTTAGTGTTTAGTTCTAAAGGACGGTGGATGGTGTGTAGTCCCGAAGGAACGGAAACAACGGTTAATAGTGTGTAGTCCCAAAGTACCTCAGAGGACGGCGGAGGGTGCGTAGTCCCGAAATAACTCTGACGAGTGTGAATAGTGTGTAGTCCTAAAGGACCTCAGAGGACGGTGAATAGTTTGTAGTCCAGAAGGAACTCAGAGGACGGTAGATGGTGTGTAGTCCCGAAGGAACTCAGAAAACGGAAGATGGTGTGTAGTACCGAAAGAACTCAGACGACTGTGAATAGTGTGTAGTAACGAAGGAACAAAAACGACGGTGGTTAGTGTTTAGTTCTAAAGGACGGTGGATGGTGTGTAGTCCCGAAAGAACTCAGACGACTGTGAATAGTGTGTAGTCCAGAAGGAACTCAGAGGACGGTAGATGGTGCGTAGTCCCGAAATAACTCAGACGACTTTGAATAGTGTGTAGTCCTAAAGGTCCTCAGAGGACGGTGAATAGTTTGTAGTCCAGAAGGAACTCAGTGGACGGTATATGGTGTGTAGTCCCGAATGAACTCAGAGGACGGTAGATGGTGTGTAGTCCCGAATGAACTCAGACGAATGTGAATAGTGTGTAGTAACGAAGGAACAAAAACGACGGTGGTTAGTGTTTAGTTCTAAAGGACGGTGGATGGTGTGTAGTCCCGAAGGAATGGAAACAACGGTTAATAGTGTGTAGTCCCAAAGGACCTCAGAGGACGGCGGATGGTGCATAGTCCCGAAATAACTCAGACGACTGTGAATAGTGTGTAGTCCTAAAGGACCTCAGAGGACGGTGAATAGTTTGTAGTCCAGAAGTAACTTAGAGGACGGTAGATGATGCGTAGTCCCGAAATAACTCAGACGACTGTGAATAGTGTGTAGTCCTAAAGGACCTCAGAGGACGGTGAATAGTTTGTAGTCCAGAAGGAACTTAGAGGACGGTAGATAGTGCGTAGTCCCGAAATAACTCAGACGACTGTGAATAGTGTGTAGTCCAGAAGGAACTCAGAGGACGGTAGATGGTGCGTAGTCCCGAAATAACTCAGACGACTGTGAATAGTGTGTAGTCCTAAAGGACCTCAGAGGACGGTGAATAGTTTGTAGTCCAGAAGGAACTCAGAGGACGGTAGATGGTGTGTAGTCCCGAAGGTACTCAGAGGACGGTAGATGGTGTGTAGTCCCGAAAGAACTCAGACGACTGTGAATAGTGTGTAGTAACGAAGGAACAAAAACGACGGTGGTTTGTGTTTAGTTCTAGAGGACGGTGAATGGTGTGTAGTCCCGAAAGAACTCAGACGACTGTGAATAGTGTGATCTCCAGAAGGAACTCAGAGGACGGTAGATGGTGCGTAGTCCCGAAATAACTCAGACGACTGTGAATAGTGTGTAGTCCTAAATGTCCTCAGAGGACGGTGAATAGTTTGTAGTCCAGAAGGAACTTAGAGGACGGTATATGGTGTGTAGTCCCGAATGAACTCAGACGACTGTGAATAGTGTGTAGTCCTAAAGGACCTCAGAGGACGGTGAATAGTTTGTAGTCCAGAAGGAACTCAGAAGACGGTAGATGGTGTGTAGTCGCGAAGGAACTCGGAGAACGGTAGATGGTGTGTAGTACCGAAAGAACTCAGACGACTGTGAATAGTGTGTAGTAACGAAGGAACAAAAACGACGGTGGTTAGTGTTTAGTTTTAAGGACGGTGGATGGTGTGTAGTCCCGAAGCAACGGAAACAATGGTTGTTAGTGTGTAGTCCTAAAGGACCTCAGAGGACGGCGGAAGTTGTGTAGTGCCGATACAACTCAGACGACTGTGAATAGTGTGTAGTCACAAAGGAACGGAAACGACGGTGGATAGTGTGTACTCCTAAAGGACGGTGGATGGTGTGTAGGCCCGAAGGAATGTAAACGACGGTGGATAGTGTGTAGTCCTAAAGGACCTCAGAGGACGGTTGATAGTGTGTAGTCCCCAAGGAACTCAGAGGACGGTAGGTGGTGCGTAGTCTCGAAATAACTCAGACGACTGTGAATAGTGTGTAGTCCTAAAGGACCTCAGAGGATGGTGAATAGTTTGTAATCCAGAAGGAACTCAGAGGACGGTAGATGGTGTGTAGTCCCGAAGGAACTCAGAGGACGGTAGATGGTGTGTAGTCCCGAAAGAACTCAGACGACTGTGAATAGTGTGTAGTCCAGAATTAACTCAGAGGACGGTAGATGGTGCGTAGTCCCGAAATAACTCAGACGACTTTGAATAGTGTGTAGTCTTAAAGGTCCTCAGAGGTCGGTGAATAGTTTGTAGTCCAGAAGGAACGCAGAGGACGGTATGTGGTGTGTAGTCCCGAAGGAACTCAGAGGACGGTAGATGGTGTGTAGTCCCCAATGAACTCAGACGAATGTGAATAGTGTGTAGTAACGAAGGAACAAATACGACGGTGGTTAGTGTTTAGTTCTAAAGGACGGTGGATGGTGTGTAGTCCCTAAGGAACGGAAACAACGGTTAATAGTGTGTAGTCCCAAAGTACCTCAGAGGACGGCGGAGGGTGCGTAGTCCCGAAATAACTCTGACGAGTGTGAATAGTGTGTAGTCCTAAAGGACCTCAGAGGACGGTGAATAGTTTGTAGTCCAGAAGGAACTCAGAGGACGGTAGATGGTGTGTAGTCCCGAAGGAACTCAGAGAACGGAAGATGGTGTGTAGTACCGAGAGAACTCAGACGACTGTGAATAGTGTGTAGTAACGAAGGAACAAAAACGACGGTGGTTAGTGTTTAGTTCTAAAGGACGGTGGATGGTGTGTAGTCCCGAAAGAACTCAGACGACTGTGAATAGTGTGTAGTCCAGAAGGAACTCAGAGGACGGTAGATGGTGCGTAGTCCCGAAATAACTCAGACGACTTTGAATAGTGTGTAGTCCTAAAGGTCCTCAGAGGACGGTGAATAGTTTGTAGTCCAGAAGGAACTCAGAGGACGGTATATGGTGTGTAGTCCCGAAGGAACTCAGACGACTGTGAATAGAGTGTAGTCCTAAAGGACCTCAGAGGACGGTGAATAGTTTGTAGTCCAGAAGGAACTCAGAGGACGGTAGATGGTGTGTAGTCGCGAAGGAACTCAGAGAACGGTAGATGGTGTGTAGTACCGAAAGAACTCAGACGACTGTGAATAGTGTGTAGTAACGAAGGAACAAAAACGACGGTGGTTAGTGTTTAGTTCTAAAGGACGGTGGATGGTGTGTAGTCCCGAAGGAACGGAAACAATGGTTAATAGTGTGTAGTCCTAAAGGACCTCAGAGGACGGCGGAAGGTGTGTAGTCCCGAAACGACTCAGACGACTGTGAATAGTGTGTAGTCCCAAAGGAACGGAAACGACGGTGGATAGGGTGTACTCCTAAAGGACGGTGGATGGTGTGTAGGCCCGAAGGAATGGAAAAGACGGTGGATAGTGTGTAGTCCTAAAGGACCTCAGAGGACGGTTGATAGTGTGTAGTCCCCAAGGAACTCAGAGGACGGTGGATGATGTGTAGTCCCGAAAGAACTCAGACGACTGTGAATAGTGTGTAGTAACGAAGGAACAAAAACGACGGTGGTTAGTGTTTAGTTCTAAAGGACGGTGGAATGTGTGTAGTCCCGAAATAACTCAGATGACTGTGAATAGTGTGTAGTCCAGAGGGAACTCAGAGGACGGTAGATGGTGCGTAGTCCCGAAATAACTCAGACGACTGTGAATAGTGTGTAGTCCAGAAGGAACTCAGAGGACGGTAGGTGGTGCGTAGTCCCGAAATAACTCAGACGACTGTGAATAGTGTGTAGTCCTAAAGGACCTCAGAGGACGGTGAATAGTTTGTAGTCCAGAAGGAACTCAGAGGATGGTAGATGGTGTGTAGTCCCGAAGGAACTCAGAGGACGGTAGATGGTGTGTAGTCCCGAAAGAACTCAGACGACTGTGAATAGTGTGTAGTAACGAAGGAACAAAAACGACGGTGGTTAGTGTTTAGTTCTAAAGGACTGTGGATGGTGTGTAGTCCCGAAATAACTCAGACGACTGTGAATAGTGTGTAGTCCAGAAGGAACTCAGAGGACGGTAGATGGTGCGTAGTCCCGAAATAACTCAGACGACTGTGAATAGTGTGTAGTCCAGAAGGAACTCAGAGGACGGTAGGTGGTGCGTAGTCCCGAAATAACTCAGACGAATGTGAATAGTGTGTAGTAACGAAGGAACAAAAACGACGGTGGTTAGTGTTTAGTTCTAAAGGACGGTGGATGGTGTGTAGTCCCGAAGGAACGGAAACAACGGTTAATAGTGTGTAGTCTCAAAGGACCTCAGAGGACGGCGGATGGTGCGTAGTCCCGAAATAACTCAGACGACTGTGAATAGTGTGTAGTCCTAAAGGACCTCAGAGGACGGTGAATAGTTTGTAGTCCAGAAGGAACTTAGAGGACGGTAGATGGTGCGTAGTCCCGTAATAACTCAGACGACTGTGAATAGTGTGTAGTCCTAAAGGACCTCAGAGGACGGTGAATAGTTTGTAGTCCAGAAGGAACTTAGAGTACGGTAGATAGTGCGTAGTCCCGAAATAACTCAGACGACTGTGAATAGTGTGTAGTCCAGAAGGAACTCAGAGGACGGTAGATGGTGCGTAGTCCCGAAATAACTCAGACGACTGTGAATAGTGTGTAGTCCTAAAGGACCTCAGAGGACGGTGAATAGTTTGTAGTCCAGAAGGAACTCAGAGGACGGTAGATGGTGTGTAGTCCAGAAGGTACTCAGAGGACGGTAGATGTTGTGTAGTCCCGAAAGAACTCAGACGACTGTGAATAGTGTGTAGTAACGAAGGAACAAAAACGACGGTGGTTAGTGTTTAGTTCTAAAGGACGGTGGATGGTTTGTAGTCCCGAAAGAACTCAGACGACTGTGAATAGTGTGAATTCCAGAAGGAACTCAGAGGACGGTAGATGGTGCGTAGTCCCGAAATAACTCAGACGACTGTGAATAGTGTCTAGTCCTAAAGATCCTCAGAGGACGCTGAATAGTTTGTAGTCCAGAAGGAACTCAGAGGACGGTATATGGTGTGTAGTCCCAAAGGAACTCAGAGAACGGTAGATGGTGTGTAGTACCGAAAGAACTCAGACGACTGTGAATAGTGTGTAGTAACGAAGGAACAAAAACGACGGTGGTTAGTGTTTAGTTCTAAAGGACGGTGGATGGTTTGTAGTCCCGAAAGAACTCAGACGACTGTGAATAGTGTGAATTCCAGAAGGAACTCAGAGGACGGTAGATGGTGCGTAGTCCCGAAATAACTCAGACGACTGTGAATAGTGTCTAGTCCTAAAGATCCTCAGAGGACGCTGAATAGTTTGTAGTCCAGAAGGAACTCAGAGGACGGTATATGGTGTGTAGTCCCGAAGGAACTCAGACGACGGTATATATTGTGTAGTCCCGAATGAACTCAGACGACTGTGAATAGTGTGCAGTGACGAAGGAACAAAAACGACGGTGGTTAGTGTTTAGTTCTAAAGGACGGTAGATGGTGTGTAGTTACGAAGGAACGGAAACAACGGTTAATAGTGTGTAGTCCCAAAGGACCTCAGAGGACGGCGGATGGTGCGTAGTCCCGAAATAACTCAGACGACTGTGAATAGTGTGTAGTCCTAAAGGACCTCAGAGGACGGTGAATAGTTTGTAGTCCAGAAGGAACTTAGAGGACGGTAGATGGTGCGTAGTCCCGAAATAACTCAGACGACTGTGAATAGTGTGTAGTCCTAAAGGACCTCAGAGGACGGTGAATAGTTTGTAGTCCAGAAGGAACTTAGAGGTCGGTAGATAGTTCGTACTCCCGAAATAACTCAGACGACTGTGAATAGTGTGTAGTCCAGAAGGAACTCAGAGGACGGTTGATGATGCGTAGTCCCGAAATAACTCAGACGACTGTGAATAGTGTGTAGTCCTAAAGGACCTCAGAGGACGGTGAATAGTTTGTAGTCCAGAAGGAACTCAGAGGACGGTAGATGGTGTTTAGTCCCGAAGGTACTCAGAGGACGGTAGATGGTGTGTAGTCCCGAAAGAACTCAGACGACTGTGAGTAGTATGTAGTAACGAAGGAACAAAAACGACGGTGGTTAGTGTTTAGTTCTAATGGACGGTGGATGGTGTGTAGTCCCGAAAGAACTCAGACGACTGTGAATAGTGTGAATTCCAGAAGGAACTTAGAGGACGGTAGATGGTGCGTAGTCCCGAAATAACTCAGACGACTGTGAATAGTGTGTAGTCCTAAATGTCCTCAGAGGACGGTGAATAGTTTGTAGTCCAGAAGGAACTCAGAGGACGGTAGATGGTGTGTAGTCCCGAAAGAACTCAGACGACTGTGAATAGTGTGTAGTAACGAAGGAACAAAAACGACGGTGGTTAGTGTTTAGTTCTAAAGGACGGTGGATGGTGTGTAGTCCCGAAATAACTCAGACGACTGTGAATAGTGTGTAGTCCAGAAGGAACTCAGAGGACGGTAGATGGTGCGTAGTCCCGAAATAACTCAGACGACTGTGAATAGTGTGTAGTCCAGAAGGAACTCAGAGGACGGTAGGTGGTGCGTAGTCCCGAAATAACTCAGACGACTGTGAATAGTGTGTAGTCCTAAAGGACCTCAGAGGACGGTGAATAGTTTGTAGTCCAGAAGGAACTCAGAGGATGGTAGATGGTGTGTAGTCCCGAAGGAACTCAGAGGACGGTAGATGGTGTGTAGTCCCAAAGAACTCAGACGACTGTGAATAGTGTGTAGTAACGAAGGAACAAAAACGACGGTGGTTAGTGTTTAGTTCTAAAGGACGGTGGATGGTGTGTAGTCCCGAAAGAACTTAGACGACTGTGAATAGTGTGTAGTCCAGAAGGAACTCAAAGGACGGTAGATGGTGCGTAGTCCCGAAATAACTCAGACGACTTTGAATAGTGTGTAGTCTTAAAGGTCCTCAGAGGACGGTGAATAGTTTGTAGTCCAGAAGGAACGCAGAGGACGGTATGTGGTGTGTAGTCCCGAAGGAACTCAGAGGACGGTAGATGGTGTGTAGTCCCGAATGAACTCAGACGAATGTGAATAGTGTGTAGTAACGAAGGAACAAAAACGACGGTGGTTAGTGTTTAGTTCTAAAGGACGGTGGATGGTGTGTAGTCCCGAAGGAACGGAAACAACGGTTAATAGTGTGTAGTCCCAAAGGACCTCAGAGGACGGCGGAGGGTGCGTAGTCCCGAAATAACTCTGACGAGTGTGAATAGTGTGTAGTCCTAAAGGACCTCAGAGGACGGTGAATAGTTTGTAGTCCAGAAGGAACTCAGAGGACGGTAGATGGTGTGTAGTCCCGAAGGAACTCAGAGAACGGTAGATGGTGTGTAGTACCGAAAGAACTCAGACGACTGTGAATAGTGTGTAGTAACGAAGGAACAAAAACGACGGTGGTTAGTGTTTAGTTCTAAAGGACGGTGGATGGTGTGTAGTCCCGAAAGAACTCAGACGACTGTGAATAGTGTGTAGTCCAGAATTAACTCAGAGGACGGTAGATGGTGCGTAGTCCCGAAATAACTCAGACGACTTTGAATAGTGTGTAGTCCTAAAGGTCCTCAGAGGACGGTGAATAGTTTGTAGTCCAGAAGGAACTCAGAGGACGGTATATGGTGTGTAGTCCCGAAGGAACTCAGAGGACGGTAGATGGTGTGTAGTCCCGAATGAACTCAGACGAATGTGAATAGTGTGTAGTAACGAAGGAACAAAAACGACGGTGGTTAGTGTTTAGTTCTAAAGGACGGTGGATGGTGTGTAGTCCCGAAGGAATGGAAACAACGGTTAATAGTGTGTAGTCCCAAAGGACCTCAGAGGACGGCGGATGGTGCATAGTCCCGATATAACTCAGACGACTGTGAATAGTGTGTAGTCCTAAAGGACCTCAGAGGACGGTGAATAGTTTGTAGTCCAGAAGTAACTTAGAGGACGGTAGATGATGCGTAGTCCCGAAATAACTCAGACGACTGTGAATAGTGTGTAGTCCTAAAGGACCTCAGAGGACGGTGAATAGTTTGTAGTCCAGAAGGAACTCAGAGGACGGTAGATGGTGTGTAGTCCCGAAGGTACTCAGAGGACGGTAGATGGTGTGTAGTCCCGAAAGAACTCAGACGACTGTGAATAGTGTGTAGTAACGAAGGAACAAAAACGACGGTGGTTAGTGTTTAGTTCTAAAGGACGGTGAATGGTGTGTAGTCCCAAAAGAACTCAGACGACTGTGAATAGTGTGATCTCCAGAAGGAACTCAGAGGACGGTAGATGGTGCGTAGTCCCGAAATAACTCAGACGACTGTGAATAGTGTGTAGTCCTAAATGTCCTCAGAGGACGGTGAATAGTTTGTAGTCCAGAAGGAACTCAGAGGAAGGTATATGGTGTGTAGTCCCGAATGAACTCAGACGACTGTGAATAGTGTGTAGTCCTAAAGGACCTCAGAGGACGGTGAATAGTTTGTAGTCCAGAAGGAACTCAGAGGACGGTAGATGGTGTGTAGTCGCGAAGGAACTCGGAGAACGGTAGATGGTGTGTAGTACCGAAAGAACTCAGACGACTGTGAATAGTGTGTAGTAACGAAGGAACAAAAACGACGGTGGTTAGTGTTTAGTTTTAAGGACGGTGGATGGTGTGTAGTCCCGAAGCAACGGAAACAATGGTTGTTAGTGTGTAGTCCTAAAGGACCTCAGAGGACGGCGGAAGTTGTGTAGTGCCGATACAACTCAGACGACTGTGAATAGTGTGTAGTCCCAAAGGAACGGAAACGACGGTGGATAGTGTGTACTCCTAAAGGACGGTGGATGGTGTGTAGGCCCGAAGGAATGGAAACGACGGTGGATAGTGTGTAGTCCTAAAGGACCTCAGAGGACGGTTGATAGTGTGTAGTCCCCAAGGAACTCAGAGGACGGTAGATGATGTGTAGTCCCGAAAGAACTCAGACGATTGTGAATAGTGTGTAGTAACGAAGGAACATAACCGACGGTTGTTAGTGTTTAGTTCTAAAGGACGGTGGATGGTGTGTAGTCCCGAAATAACTCAGACGACTGTGAATAGTGTGTAGTCCAGAAGGAACTCAGAGGACGGTAGATGGTGCGTAGTCCCGAAATAACTCAGACGACTGTGAATAGTGTGTAGTCCAGAAGGAACTCAGAGGACGGTAGGTGGTGCGTAGTCTCGAAATAACTCAGACGACTGTGAATAGTGTTTTCCTAAAGGACCTCAGAGGATGGTGAATAGTTTGTAATCCAGAAGGAACTCAGAGGACGGTAGATGGTGTGTAGTCCCGAAGGAACTCAGAGGACGGTAGATGGTGTGTAGTCCCGAAAGAAATCAGACGACTGTGAATAGTGTGTAGTAACGAAGGAACAAAAACGACGGTGGTTAGTGTTTAGTTCTAAAGGACGGTGGATGGCGTGTAGTCCCGAAAGAACTCAGACGACTGTGAATAGTGTGTAGTCCAGAAGGAACTCAGAGGACGGTAGATGGTGCGTAGTCCCGAAATAACTCAGACGACTTTGAATAGTGTGTAGTCCTAAAGGTCCTCAGAGGACGGTGAATAGTTTGTAGTCCAGAAGGGACTCAGAGGGCGGTATATGGTGTGTGGTCCCGAAGGAACTCAGAGGACGGTAGATGGTGTGTAGTCCCGAATGAACTCAGACAAATGTGAATAGTGTGTAGTAACGAAGGAACAAAAACGACGGTGGTTAGTGTTTAGTTCTAAAGGACGGTGGATGGTGTGTAGTCCCGAAGGAACGGAAACAACGGTTAATAGTGTGTAGTCCCAAAGGACCTCAGAGGACGGCGGATGGTGCGTAGTCCCGAAATAACTCAGACGACTGTGAATAGTGTGTAGTCCTAATGGACCTCAGAGGACGGTGAATAGTTTGTAGTCCAGAAGGATTTCAGAGGACGGTAGATGGTGTGTAGTCCCGAAGGTACTCAGAGGACGGTAGATGGTGTGTAGTCCCGAAAGAACTCAGACGACTGTGAATAGTGTGTAGTAACGAAGGAACAAAAACGACGGTGGTTAGTGTTTAGTTCTAAAGGACGGTGGATGGTGTGTAGTCCCGAAAGAACTCAGACGACTGTGAATAGTGTGAATTCCAGAAGGAACTCAGAGGACGGTAGATGGTGCGTAGTCCCGAAATAACTCAGACGACTGTGAATATTGTGTAGTCCTAAATGTCCTCAGAGGACGGTGAATAGTTTGTAGTCCAGAAGGAACTCAGAGGACGGTATATGGTGTGTAGTCCCGAATGAACTCAGAGAACGGTAGATGGTGTGTAGTACCGAAAGAACTCAGACGACTGTGAATAGTGTGTAGTAACGAAGGAACAAAAACGACGGTGGTTAGTGTTTAGTTCTAAAGGACGGTGGATGGTGTGTAGTCCCGAAGGAACGGAAACAATGGTTAATAGTGTGTAGTCCTAAAGGACCTCAGAGGACGGCGGAAGGTGTGTAGTCCCGAAACAACTCAGACGACTGTGAATAGTGTGTAGTCCCAAAGGAACGGAAACGACGGTGGATAGGGTGTACTCCTAAAGGACGGTGGATGGTGTGTAGGCCCGAAGGAATGGAAACGACGGTGGATAGTGTGTAGTCCTAAAGGACCTCAGAGGACGGTTGATAGTGTGTAGTCCCCAAGGAACTCAGAGGACGGTAGATGATGTGTAGTCCCGAAAGAACTCAGACGACTGTGAATAGTGTGTAGTAACGAAGGAACAAAAACGACGGTGGTTAGTGTTTAGTTCTAAAGGACGGTGGAATGTGTGTAGTCCCGAAATAACTCAGATGACTGTGAATAGTGTGTAGTCCAGAGGGAACTCAGAGGACGGTAGATGGTGCGTAGTCCCGAAATAACTCAGACGACTGTGAATAGTGTGTAGTCCAGAAGGAACTCAGAGGACGGTAGGTGGTGCGTAGTCCCGAAATAACTCAGACGACTGTGAATAGTGTGTAGTCCTAAAGGACCTCAGAGGACGGTGAATAGTTTGTAGTCCAGAAGGAACTCAGAGGATGGTAGATGGTGTGTAGTCCCGAAGGAACTCAGAGGACGGTAGATGGTGTGTAGTCCCGAAAGAACTCAGACGACTGTGAATAGTGTGTAGTAACGAAGGAACAAAAACGACGGTGGTTAGTGTTTAGTTCTAAAGGACTGTGGATGGTGTGTAGTCCCGAAATAACTCAGACGACTGTGAATAGTGTGTAGTCCAGAAGGAACTCAGAGGACGGTAGATGGTGCGTAGTCCCGAAATAACTCAGACGACTGTGAATAGTGTGTAGTCCAGAAGGAACTCAGAGGACGGTAGGTGGTGCGTAGTCCCGAAATAACTCAGACGAATGTGAATAGTGTGTAGTAACGAAGGAACAAAAACGACGGTGGTTAGTGTTTAGTTCTAAAGGACGGTGGATGGTGTGTAGTCCCGAAGGAACGGAAACAACGGTTAATAGTGTGTAGTCTCAAAGGACCTCAGAGGACGGCGGATGGTGCGTAGTCCCGAAATAACTCAGACGACTGTGAATAGTGTGTAGTCCTAAAGGACCTCAGAGGACGGTGAATAGTTTGTAGTCCAGAAGGAACTTAGAGGACGGTAGATGGTGCGTAGTCCCGAAATAACTCAGACGACTGTGAATAGTGTGTAGTCCTAAAGGACCTCAGAGGACGGTGAATAGTTTGTAGTCCAGAAGGAACTTAGAGTACGGTAGATAGTGCGTAGTCCCGAAATAACTCAGACGACTGTGAATAGTGTGTAGTCCAGAAGGAACTCAGAGGACGGTAGATGGTGCGTAGTCCCGAAATAACTCAGACGACTGTGAATAGTGTGTAGTCCTAAAGGACCTCAGAGGACGGTGAATAGTTTGTAGTCCAGAAGGAACTCAGAGGACGGTAGATGGTGTGTAGTCCAGAAGGTACTCAGAGGACGGTAGATGTTGTGTAGTCCCGAAAGAACTCAGACGACTGTGAATAGTGTGTAGTAACGAAGGAACAAAAACGACGGTGGTTAGTGTTTAGTTCTAAAGGACGGTGGATGGTTTGTAGTCCCGAAAGAACTCAGACGACTGTGAATAGTGTGAATTCCAGAAGGAACTCAGAGGACGGTAGATGGTGCGTAGTCCCGAAATAACTCAGACGACTGTGAATAGTGTCTAGTCCTAAAGATCCTCAGAGGACGCTGAATAGTTTGTAGTCCAGAAGGAACTCAGAGGACGGTATATGGTGTGTAGTCCCAAAGGAACTCAGAGAACGGTAGATGGTGTGTAGTACCGAAAGAACTCAGACGACTGTGAATAGTGTGTAGTAACGAAGGAACAAAAACGACGGTGGTTAGTGTTTAGTTCTAAAGGACGGTGGATGGTGTGTAGTCCCGAAGGAACGGAAACAATGGTTAATAGTGTGTAGTCCTAAAGGACCTCAGAGGACGGCGGAAGGTGTGTAGTCCCGAAACAACTCAGACGACTGTGAATAGTGTGTAGTCCCAAAGGAACGGAAACGACGGTGGATAGTGTGTACTCCTAAAGGAAGGTGGATGGTGTGTAGGCCCGAAGGAATGGAAACGACGGTGGATAGTGTGTAGTCCTAAAGGACCTTAGAGGACGGTTGATAGTGTGTAGTCCCCAAGGAACTCAGAGGACGGTAGATGATGTGAAGTCCCGAAAGAACTCAGACGACTTTGAATAGTGTGTAGTAACGAAGGAACAAAAACGACGGTGGTTAGTGTTTAGTTCTAAAGGACGGTGGATGGTGTGTAGTCCCGAAATAACTCAGACGACTGTGAATAGTGTGTAGTCCAGAAGGAACTCAGAGGACGGTGAATAGTTTGTAGTCCAGAAGGAACTCAGAGGACGGTTGATGATGCGTAGTCCCGAAATAACTTAGACGACTGTGAATAGTGTGTAGTCCTAAAGGACCTCAGAGGACGGTGAATAGTTTGTAGTCCAGAAGGAACTCAGAGGACGGTAGATGGTGTTTAGTCCCGAAGGTACTCAGAGGACGGTAGATGGTGTGTAGTCCCGAAAGAACTCAGACGACTGTGAGTAGTGTGTAGTAACGAAGGAACAAAAACGACGGTGGTTAGTGTTTAGTTCTAAAGGACGGTGGATGGTGTGTAGTCCCGAAAGAACTCAGACGACTGTGAATAGTGTGAATTCCAGAAGGAACTTAGAGGACGGTAGATGGTGCGTAGTCCCGAAATAACTCAGACGACTGTGAATAGTGTGTAGTCCTAAATGTCCTCAGAGGACGGTGAATAGTTTGTAGTCCAGAAGGAACTCAGAGGACGGTATATGGTGTGTAGTCCCGAATGAACTCAGACGACTGTGAATAGTGTGTAGTCCTAAAGGACCTCAGAGGACGGTGAATAGTTTGTAGTCCAGAAGGAACTCAGAAGACGGTAGATGGTGTGTAGTCGCGAAGGAACTCAGAGAATGGTAGATGGTATGTAGTACCGAAAGAACTCAGACGACTGTGAATAGTGTGTAGTAACGAAGGAACAAAAACGACGGTGGTTAGTGTTTAGTTCTAAAGGACGGTGGATGGTGTGTAGTCCCGAAGGAACGGAAACAATGGTTAATAGTGTGTAGTCCTAAAGGACCTCAGAGGACGGCGGAAGGTGTGTAGTCCCGAAACAACTCAGACGACTGTGAATAGTGTGTAGTCCCAAAGGAACGGAAACGACGGTGGATAGTGTGTACTCCTAAAGGACGGTGGATGGTGTGTAGGCCCGAAGGAATGGAAACGACGGTGGATAGTGTGTAGTCCTAAAGGACCTCAGAGGATGGTTGATAGTGTGTAGTCCCCAAGGAACTCAGAGGACGGTAGATGATGTGTAGTCCCGAAAGAACTCAGACGACTGTGAATAGTGTGTAGTAACGAAGGAACAAAAACGACGGTGTTTAGTGTTTAGTTCTAAAGGACGGTGGATGGTGTGTAGTCCCGAAATAACTCAGACGACTGTGAATAGTGTGTAGTCCAGAAGGAACTCAGAGGACGGTAGATGGTGCGTAGTCCCGAAATAACTCAGACGTCTGTGAATAGTGTGTAGTCCAGAAGGAACTCAGAGGACGGTAGGTGGTGCGTAGTCCCGAAATAACTCAGACGACTGTGAATAGTGTGTAGTCCTAAAGGACCTCAGAGGACGGTGAATAGTTTGTAGTCCAGAAGGAACTCAGAGGACGGTAGATGGTGTGTAGTCCCGAAGGAACTCAGAGGACCGTAAATGGTGTGTAGTTCCGAAAGAACTCAGACGACTGTGAATAGTGTGTAGTAACGAAGGAACAAAAACGACGGTGGTTAGTGTTTAGTTCTAAAGGACTGTGGATGGTGTGTAGTCCCGAAAGAACTCAGACGACTGTGAATAGTGTGTAGTCCAGAAGGAACTCAGAGGACGGTAGATGGTGCGTAGGCCCGAAATAACTCAGACGACTTTGAATATTGTGTAGTCCTAAAGGTCCTCAGAGGACGGTGAATAGTTTGTAGTCCAGAAGGAAATCAGAGGACGGTATATGGTGTGTAGTCCCGAAATAACTCAGACGACTGTGAATAGTGTGTAGTCCTAAAGGACCTCAGAGGACGGTGAATAGTTTGTAGTCCAGAAGTAACATAGAGGACGGTAGATAGTGCGTAGTCCCGAAATAACTCAGACGACTGTGAATAGTGTGTAGTCCAGAAGGAACTCAGAGGACGGTAGATGGTGCGTAGTCCCGAAATAACTCAGACGACTGTGAATAGTGTGTAGTCCTAAAGGACCTCAGAGGACGGTGAATAGTTTGTAGTCCAGAAGAAACTCAGAGGACGGTAGATGGTGTGTAGTCCCGAAGGTACTCAGAGGACGGTAGATGGTGTGTAGTCCCGAAAGAACTCAGACGACTGTGAATAGTGTGTAGTAACGAAAAAACAAAAACGACGGTGGTTAGTGTTTAGTTCTAAAGGACGGTGGATGGTGTGTAGTCCCGAAGGAACGGAAACAACGGTTAATAGTGTGTAGTCCTAAAGGACCTTCGAGGACGGCGGAAGGTGTGTAGTCCCGAAACAACTCAGACGACTGTGAATAATGTGTAGTCCCAAAGGAACGGAAACGACGGTGGATAGTGTGTACTCCTAAAGGACGGTGGATGGTGTGTAGGCCCGAAGGAATGGAAACGACGGTGAATAGTGTGTAGTCCTAAAGGACCTCAGAGGACGGTTGATAGTGTGTAGTCCCCAATTAACTCAGAGGACGGTAGATGGTGTGTAGTCCCGAAAGAACTCATACGGCAGTGAATAGTGTGTAGTCCTGAAGGAACGGAAACGACGGTGGATAGTGTGTAGTCCTAAATGGCCATGAAGGAACTCAGAGCATGGTTAAGAAGTAGTCCCGAAGGAACTCAGGGGACGGTGGATAGTGTAGTCCCGAAGGATGGGTCAATGAACTTGTGAACGGAAAGGAATGTCGCGACGCAAGTTGTCACAAAATAAATCCTCGTTTATCTTACTTGTGTATTACTGAAACTTTTTCAGTGACGTTGCACGTTTTTACAGAATAGATATAATTTTTCCGTCAATATGGTGGAACGAAGACATAATAAAACGACAGATAAAACGAATATATAACACCATAGTAAAAAGTATCTTGACGTATGGGTAGAATCGAGGGTAATGTCTCAACTAGATAAGACCAAGATCAACGACGTAGGAATGGACGATCTTATGAGATCGTGTGAAATCTCTAAACGGGAATAAAAGACAAATTAAAGCTTTAGAACTATGATAGAGAAGAAGGAGACAGAAGTAGTAGAGTTTAGAGATTGATGAAGAAGGTAAGAAGTTTGACAAACATATATAAGAATGCAGTTGAGGAGTATGACGTCTTCGCCGAAAAACTTATAATTTTATAAATCGTATAAGAAAGTTTCCACTGCCATAGGAAACCGCTATTCCCACGAAACCTTTCGTCGATTCATGTAAACGAAAGATGTAACATCAGTGGGCTAAGTACATGGTCTGGGGTACCATTTTTGGCTGACCAGAAGGTCGCGGGCCAGTACCTCTGTACCTGCAGGCAAGTAGAATGGCTAATGTCACTTCGTTTGCCCTCCAGAAGGAGGCAGTCATAGAGAAGACAGCTGATATGGTTCGGACACGTATAAGCATATCGGAGAGAAGATTACCGATATTTGGAATGGACGCCCGCTAAAAGAAGAAGAAGAAAGGGAACACCCAGACTAATATGAGGAGAAACTATCAATAAATCCATAAGTAAAAGGAAATTATCAGAGAAATGCTAATACAATAGGAAAGCATGGAGGGAAGGTTTAGAAATTGGACAGCGATGGCAGACGCTATAAAACCGACTCACATTACATGTTTGTAAACATAGAAAAGAGTGGCCAGTTCGACGGTGAGAGTCAAGAAAGGATCGCGGATAAAGGCAACATCAAGGTGTTCACATAAAGCCTCTTGATGAAGAGTATGTGGTCTGTTATTGTTAAGTATCGTGCACTCGAAGTAGACCTACTATCAGGGTCATGAAGAGTTGTTTGCACGTTGCCCTCCTTTGTAAGAAGCGGGGTGAGAATCATTAGATATAATGAGTTAGAAATTAGGAAACGACATTATTATCCCATGTCAATGGTAACAAGTAAAGTTATGGCAGATTCACTTTTCTGAAATACACCTATTCAGTCTCAAGGTAAAGAGATATATCTACCCCTACTCGCAAGAAGGAGAATATCGCACTGTTCAACTCCATGTGAATTGGAATTAAGTACTCTTTAGATGTCCTTATTTTATGAAAACTGAATTAAACTTGTTTTGTCCAATATTTCGCGATGCAAAATTTTTCACGAAAATTCGTAATAGGAAAGCTAATGTTAAAATACACACAGTGGAATTCTTAAAATGCGAACGTTATATGGCCAAAAAGTGGTTAGCACAAATTTACCCTCAGATAAGATATTTTAGGCAAGATAACAGCTGTTTTAAATGTTTACATTGGGATGAATATTCATTTAAATAAGGGTTTTTATGTAATGAAATATCACAAAACAAAATAAATTATTTATTAAAGAATGCTACACTTGTCAAGAAAGAATGAAAAACAGGTCACCGAGAGATGAAAGCAGCACAGCGATGAATATTGAGCGGGAACCCGTTAGATTATTCCGGCATGCTTCAATCGGCTTGGGTTTTAGCTAAAAAAGAGCTCCGCGTAAAAGCAAAATTAAAATTTACAAAATGGCATCCCTCAGTGTTAGCGAAACAAAAGACATGAATGCGCGGTCGAACTAAAAGGTCTTGTTAAATATTTTAATTTATTTATCTCATATAAATACTTTCACTTTTATCAATACAGAAACGTAAATCTTTTACACAAAATTTATACCTCACACAAATTCATTACAATACATAATAATTCTATCCTTCTATAGATTATGTGGTTTTAATTCCTAAATATATTACTGAAAATAAAGACGTGGACTAAAGCTCCTACTGTAACAAATTTATGTCGCTTTATACACTGATCGTATCTGTAATATTTTCACCCTGTTATTTCCTTAATAGCTCGTGAAAATAAGTTTTTTTTCTCCATGATCAGCTCCCTATTTAAGAGAACATAATGGAATAGTCTTAACCCTACGATGTCTGTTAACGTCGTAGTAGCTGGATTTAGAACTAGTAACGTATGTTGGCAGACAAAGCCAAAGAGGCATTGAAGTCTCTTTACGCTATCACCCAACTAGGGGTAAGCAGGGATATCATCCTAGACAAAGCCGAAGAGGCATTGTAGTCTCTCTACGCTACCACCCAACTAGGGGTTAGCAGGGATATCATCCTAGACAAAGCCGAAGTGGCATTGTAGTCTCTTTACGCAATCACCCAACTAAGGGAATGAAGGTATATCATCCTAGACAAAGCCGAAGAGGCATTGTAGTCTCTTTACACATCATCCAACTAGATGTAAGCAGGGATATCACCCTAGACAAAGCCGAAGGAGGCATTGAAGTCCCTTACCGCTATCACCCAACTAGGGGTTAGCTGGGATATCATCCTTCCCCCCACACATATTACCTTACATGCATACTTTTCATTAAATTTCTTCTGTGAGAAATATGAATGGGATGATATGCCTGCTGACAAATTGGCAACAATGCAACTGGCGTTCTCTAGTCTTACTGGGTTCAAAAAATTGGTTTTAAATTTTATGTCTAAAATAACACACTTTTCAAGGAATATTGTGTTTAAATTTTGACGAAAATTATGTCTGGATAAGTAATTATAATTTAGATTAGAAAGTCATATTATAAAAGAAATTTTAACTATGGTGCAGCTTAAAATAGAATCTAATTCCATTGGTTTTACAAATGTACAAAAGAAACATTTGTCCAGAATCATAAGCTACTGATTAGCATTGTCTTATTTCTTCGAAGAACAATCAGATTCGTCTGCACTCATTCAACGAAGCTGTTTGTATGCCCTGTATAGCCACGCCCTTGTATCACTAGTTTGGCCACGAGCTTTTTTTATCGTCGCATATTTTTTTAGTTGTGCAAAGTATGAGCACAATCGTCCTGTTAAAAATTGTCAGCAATGGATGAACTTGAATATCCATCAATAATGGGTTATTCAATCCTAATACTGCATGGTCAATATACTTCTCGTATATATTTAAAAATTTTGTTTGGTTTATTATGTACAATATGAGGCACACTAGCAATATTATATTAGCTTTTTTTAAATTGTTTTGATAAGGTTGATAATTTTTTTCGCAAATAAATCAAAGCAGTATTTAAAGTTATAACAAAGATTATAGCTAGTTCCGATAGCTACGATAGAGTGCAACACCTCGCCGCATAACTTTTGCAATTTTTATTAAAGATAACAGGTTCACGAATAGCTCACACCCTAATGAACTACTGGACGAGGAGCTGCATATGCAGCTATTTCCGTACCCGTCCAGTATTTTGTTAGTAGCAGTGTATAAGAGTATATAGATAAACCCAGTAATTATGATAATATGGAATTGGATCCATTGTAGATAAGGTCCTACAGACTGCCCACTGTCGAGACGACCTGGGGCATAAAAAATTGCTTTGGAAGAAATGGGGTAACCCTCCCAAAGTTGGGGCATAATGTTATAAACCTAAAGAATGGCTCATTACAATGTATCGAGACCTACAAATCCCTCAATTTTATTATTATAATTAGTTGCTAACATAATAATATTACATAAATTTAACTTTGGTCCCTAATACGCTTTATATACGGACCAAAATTATATCCATTTACCTATAAAAATTGTCCTACCTATCTATTGTCCTACACAGTCTTAGGGAACTGTGAAAATGATTTAACCTCACACTAAAAATACAAATCCTATGAGCACAATAAAATCAGTGTATTCATTACAAGTCAACAGCTGATGTACATTTCGGTTACAGAGTAACCATATTTAAAAGCGTACTCTAAAGTACGTCATATGTTCATTACACAACAATAACACTTGCTACAAATATATAAACAAACTTAAGGTTGTTTAGTGGTTATAAATGCTACTCTGTATAGAGTTTTATATTGTATATGTGGTTATTGATAGAATGCTTTATTGTGGGTATTGGGTTGATTTTGTATTGTTTTACTTAAAACTTTGTAGTTAAAGACTCTAGTAATAAGCATATGCTGATTATTAAGCAGCTTTATAGTTACTAATATATATATATATATATATATATATATATATATATATATATATATATATATATATATATTGTAACATTTATAGAATGGGCTATATAATATTGTTTAAGAATTGGAAGAATATATTAGAAATCTCACACAAAATTTAAAAAGAAATTCATTAAAAGATTGGTTAGGTTAAAATTGAAACTAAATTTAGGTAAAAGCTTAGATTAGTAAATAAGATATTTGAACTGTAAATACATAAAGAAATTTGTTGTATCAAATAAAATTTAAAACAAGATAATCTAATAATAGTTATATGTTAAACAAAATTGTAAATATTAGTAAAATAGGGCATAAGTAATTACTTGAAGGAAAAAGTGAAAAACGATTGTAAACAATGTAAGGTTATGTTTGGAAAAGTCCAGTCAAAACACACACATTTCGAAATATTACAAAAGTAAAACACAAAGACACTTCACACACTAATAATAGTAATTAAATAAACACTGGAAGGTTTGTTAAGGATCGGAAAATTGAAACAGTAAGTTTCAACTAAAGTTTAACCAAATTAAAACGCCATTGTAAACAATCGCGTTATTGCATCAGCTGTAAAAACAGATGTGAAAGTAAAGAAATCGGTCAGGTGCAGTTTGACTCTAGTGGGAAGGAACGGAACTTCCTTAAATTATAATCCATATGTTTTTTTTAAGAAGAAGGAGGGCGCCATATTTGTAACTTTTTAAAAGAAAATCTAGGGACAGGTAGTTAGAGTCTGGCGTGGTGACGCCGAGGAACGGACCTGCCCTGTGCAGTCAAAATTCTATTTATTAGAAATTTCGTCAAAATTATACAGTTTTGTGAGGAAACTTGGCCAGATTAAACAGGAATAAGAAAATTAAAAGATATAGTACAGTGAAAAAATAATTTGAAAGAACTAAAACGAATTTAAGTGTGAAAAAAAGTTATTCGCCGTTATTTGATAAGCTAAGTACCTAGCGCTATATAAAAAAATAAACTTTAGTGGACTCTTAGGATAATAGGGTAGTTTAAAATTGTACATTAGAATATCTTGTGATTAATAGTAATAAGATTATAATTAAGTTCAAATAGTTTCGCTTTCTTTTTGCTTATTCAAAATTAAAGTATTTCCATCCGGAAAATATTTATTAAAGCTAATTTCAAAATTTAATATTGTTTTTCAAAATTTATTTAATTAACAAAAGAAGTAAAAATATAGCCCATGCTATAACCCCGAGATAATAAGAGATCGTAAAATTAGCCTAGGGTATATTAAAATTGTGTAACTATAAAATTAAAAGAAATAAGAGTTAAACCGAGTTTGTTAAAACTTGTTATGTTAATAAATTTTTGTTCTGTGTATTGTTCTAAATGTTGAAATAAGAAATGTTATAATAAAGAATTATGAATTGTTCCTGAGTAGTTGTTTTGTTTTAAATAGAAATTTGATATCATCAATAAAATAAATATTTAATAAAAAAAAAATAATTGTAAAGCGTTTTATAAAAACTTTACAATATATATATATATATATATATATATATATATATATATATATATATATATATATATATAGGATATTTGGATCTTATTTAATTGTGTTTAGGCTATTATATGCTCTTTTTATAAAATTATACATCTATATGAAACTACGCAAAATTTATTTGCATATATTGTTTACTCTGAAATATTTATACAGGATATATTGATCACTTTGTTGTCTTAGCCAAACGACTCAAATAGAGAACTCATTATAGTCCAGCGGTAGTCTAACGATCTAGGCTGCTATTAAAGCAGTCTGGCGTTGTAACAGGGTGAGTGTTAAACTAATTCAAGGCGTACAATGCCAGCTAACATGCATGCAAACAACTTACATGCATTAATTGTAAAATTCAGCATGGGATAAAAAAAGTGCAGTAGAAACACATGGCGGCTGGATAAAGCCCTAACGCGATCAAATTGAATTCACCGAAGCGTGCCTTGAATGTCTACCTCGCGTCGGGTCGCCATTTATTTAGCTCTCAAACTGGGAGCAAGAGAATCTCCGGCGAAATTAAATTTTATGTTTGCCAAGATCTTTTCCTTCTTGTTTTATTTTAAAGAAAGTAATAAATATAATAAAGTAGAAAATTAACGCGATAAACGAGACGGGTCACATTTCATTTTTATAAAGAAGAGTTAAATATTCCTTTTGAAAAGTAAACTTCTTCGTGAAATTTAAAAATACCGTAGGACCCTGATATTCGGACAACCTGGGACCGGAGCCGAACTGGATTACCGAAAGTTAAGATAACTCATAAAAAGAGTTTTGAAATTTGAAAAACAACCTCGTTTTACAGCGCATGAATCTTTATAAACTCAATATATGTCATTAAAGTACTTATCAATGTTAAACTATACTTCAAACGAGTGGCAATTCGGCAATGGATCTGTGATGAAAACCTGTGTATAATGCTACCACGACCGGGGCATTCGACACGCCGAGCTCTGATGGTGTCCGCGAGCACAAAATATATACTACAAGGAGATGGAAAGCAAAGAGAAAAATAAAGAACTTCCATTTGTAGTGGAATACATCTATGCTTACTGTTGGAAAATAGCAAAATCGTTGCACTTTCTTTATTAGGGTAGCTATATCGTTGCACTTTATCTAGGGTAGCTTGATCCGTAAATATCTTTGAAGGTGTCCGGGCAACTGCGGGTACTAACAGGAAAGTGGCAATCAACTTGCATGAAATCAACTAATAGTGAAATCGATGATCAGAGAGAGGTCAGGAAAGTCAAAAGATCACTTTCTTTTTGCAGTAAGAGCGGGGGAGACCTGAGGACCTGTTTCTTATGGATATAAAAATGAAACGATTGTATATAGCAATGACAACCATTAAAAGAAATCAATAATCCGGAAATTACTTGATCTCTAAGAAAATGTTGATACCACTTCGCGAGAAGATAAGTCAATGCTTGTTGCAATCTAAAATTTATAATGGGAATCGGGGAGGTTGCCGGAGGCATGGAAGACTCATGTTTTAACCCTATTAAATCCGCTACGGAACACAAGAGTGCTACAGACATATCGCCCTCGCCAGGGTTCGTTGCAAGGTGGTAGGGCGTTACACTTTGTAGCTAATTACGTGAATAACTAGCCAAAGACATGTCCCAACTGGAACACTGTGTAATTAACCTCACCACACACATAAAGGTCTGGTTTGTTCTCACAAACATCGCGTCACTGCTTTAAGAGCTATATTCCACTAAAACTGCAGTCAATCACCTGTTTGTATTTACTGAAGGAGGATCCACATTTATACTGCGTAACAATGAATCACTCTGTTACAAGTAAACTCAGTAAGGTAAGATTGTACACTGACACTTACCCTGGCACGTAAGGCAAGGTATCTATTATTCCTTTCTTGTGCAGACGTTATGTCTTACTGGAGACAGCGATACCTCCTTGCTATTAACAATTCACTTACCCCCCCCCCTCTCCCTGTGTACAACTTTGTGTAAGCACAGTATGTGGGGTTATTAATTATGCTCTATTATAGAGAACTAGAAGCGAAGACGTTTTTTTCAGAAGTATTTCTTGTATTTAAAGAAAAGTAATATATAAAGTAAATACAATAAATACTGTTTCTTTTCCCTCTGTCCTTCCCCTTCCTTTTTACCCTCGTAATTTTTCTAAAATTATTACAATAACCACTTATGTTTTCCTTAGAAATACTGTTGCTCATATCGTGTTGGAGGACTTCCAATAAATTAAATTCCTTCGTTGTAATTAAGTTTCACTACATCAGGAGGCAGTTATATGGTTATAAATCTAGAACAAATCACTCTAAGATGAAAGTATACCTATATAACATAGTATTCATTAGTAAACCATTGACGAAATAAAGAAGTATGAAGTATTAACGAGCATACAGTTTGAACTAGAAGATTTGGTATCAGCCACGGAATAAGAAGTTATAAAAAAAACTTTGATAAAATATAGTAGGAAAAAATGTAATAGTACAATAACTGAGAAAAAAGTAATACAAGTTTTTTAGCGTGTCTTCGTTTTGAAATGAATTTACAGATGCATTTTTATAACACTCAGTTTTCTGATCTTTCTTCTGAAATATCCCGTAAGAAGTGCAAAATCCTCGGGCTTAGCACCGCATTCTAATTCATTACTCATTAAACTGATTTATCGGCAAAGTTATTTAGCCTTCTTAATGACCCTAATATTGAATAGGGGGGATAAATCCTCAAATAACAAGGTAGTAAAGATATCTTATTGGAGTACCAAAGTTCAGTGAGATATCATATTCTTAAGACATAGCCCCTACGAAAAATGAAATGCTATTTCATTTTCCAAATTATATATTTGAGTTGATTTTTCTGCCTTTTCTAACACTACAATATTTTCCTCTTTGGACGCTTTTCGGAATGACTATATTTTCAAAACCTAAACCGTACTTCGAGAGTACGATTTAATATTTGAAAATGGAGACATCTCGAAACGCGTCAACAGAGGAAATATTAAAATGTTAAGAAAAACAGAAAAATGTTTTCAAATATATAGAAATATTCCTAATAGAAATTAAGATGAATATATTAAGAATGTCTAGATTATATTGGATATAAAACAGCTATTACACTTCAAAATGAGGTTTTTATAGCTTAAACAAAACTTAAGACCAGAAATATAAATTAAATTAGCAGTCAGAGAATTTAAATAAAAAACCCACTAATATTTAGACACTGCAAATTATTTTTGTGGAGTTAAGAATAATTAAAGAAAATAAGACAGAACCATGCATACTTCAATAGTAACAGTTCGCTAGTTTCTTAAGTAAGACTGTTTAAAATGTCGGTGTAACTTTGCCCTCAAAATATTGCAATTAGGTAATGTGGGAATTGTTTTCCGGAGGTGTTTCATTATTTAGCACCTCAATTCATAGCGCAGTAGAGGCGCCTGTACATACAGTTATTTTGATTTCTTCTAACTCTTTTATTAGTTTAAAAGATCGTCACTATAATCTGTTGTATGACTTCATTATTGCTCTGTGTTGCAATGCATATGGTATGAATTAGAAGAGAGCAGATATGGCCTGAGCCCGGAAGACTACATTATTGTCTAGAGCAGTGGTCTTCAAATACATTTAGTCAGGGTCCGTTTTGGATTTTCTAAAGTCCGTGCGCGGGCCTTATATATATATATATATATATATATATATATATATATATATATATATATATATATATATATATATATATTTATGTATATATATATATATATATATATATATATATATATATATATATATTTATATATATATATATATATATATATATATATATATATATATATATATATATATATATTCATGGGGTAAAGAACTTAAACACATTTGAACAAAGAAGTAAAGTAATTTGTTTATATTTAGACTCAAAAGATACTACAATAAGAGAATAATATATCTTGAAACTTATATAAGATAGGCCTACATTTTAGTGAGAAAAATGACATTTTTTAGTTTGAACAACTTCCTTGAAGTTTGGGGTTGAGGTTGTACAACTAATTCTAAGCAAGTTGTTAAGATGATTATCTGTCAGACGTGATCTAAAACGATTTTTAATAAAGTTCATTTTTGAAAACGCTGACTCACACAGGTACGTTGAGCCAAACATTGTGCACAACTTAATTGCCAATTTTCTCATCTCTGGGTATCTCTCAGGGCTAACATACCTAATCCAAAACTGGTCACAAGGAAGATCTTTGGGGACTTGACTAAATTTGTCCTTCAAACCGATGTCTTTTTGAAAGTCGACCATCTCCATTTGCAAGGCAGCCTTATTTGAGTGGAAAATCTTCGCTGCTTCGCTTGTCCATTCAACATTTGGTTTTAAAGAAAAGCATTTGTTAAGGACTTGTACAACATCTCCTATTTTCCCAAAATCAGAAAACCTAGTTTCAAACTCAAGTTTCAAATCTTTCAAAACATTTTCAAATGGTTTGATATCAATACCATCAGTTTCGTCACAAATAGTTTTTAGGTTAGGAAAGTGCAATCGTTCATCAGAGATATCTTCACACCAGATACCAATTTTGTTTGAAAAACTCTTAACTTCCGAGTAAAGTTCACACACAAGCAGACCTTTCCCTTGTAGCTTTAAGTTAAAGAAATTTAAATGTCTGAAGATATCTGTTAGAAAGGCAATCGTAGCTACATTCAGTTCTGTGTCAAGTAGGAAGCCTAAGTATTCACTTGCGATGTCTTCTTTGCACTCAGACAGAAACACTTTAATATCGTTAATAACTGCAAAAAACCTTTGAAGAACCAAACCCTTGCTCAACCACCGAACATTGTTATGAAGAAGCAAGTCTTCAAACTGTACATTAGTTTCCTGAAGGAGAGCTTTGAACTCACGGTGGCGTAGAGAAGACTTTGAACGAATGAAGTTGATGATCTTAATCACAACTTGCATTTTACATTCAAGAGAAGGGCTTAGTTTGCAGCACAAAACAGTTTGATGAATGATGCAATGGTAGAATAGCAGATTTTCATTAAATTTAGCGTCACTTTTTATGTGACCAACCAAACCTTTGTTTTTACCAGTCATTGCACGAGCATCATCTGTTGTTATCGAAATTAACTTTTTAGGATCAAAACTAGCATTTTCAAAAAACTCCGTTAAAACTTTGTGCAAGTCTTCTCCACGGGTTTGACCTTCCATTGGTATGATAGTTAAAAGTTCTTCAATGAACTGGTCTTTAGCTTTATCTAAAAATCTCACAAAAACTACTAGCTGGGTCATATCAGTGATGTCGCATGACTCATCTATGGCCAATGAATAACTGTCTGTAGCTGCTTTAAATAAAACCTGCTTTAACATTTTATTATTTTCATCTGCTAAAATCTCTGTATTTCTAGTAGTTGTAGCTGCTGAAAGAGGAATACGACTAATAGTGTCAACAACGTCCTGTTTGGTGTCAAATAATGCACCCCCAGCCGCTAACATACGTTCTTTAACTATTTCTCCATCACTAAAAGGTTTCATATGTTTAGCGAGAGTCCAAGAAATGTGCAAGGACGCTTCTGCACATTTTTCCTGCGCTGTCATAGATCGATTCATTATTTGAGTGGAAGTTGAATAACTGGCACATAAGGAATCAACTTTTGACTTGCGTAAATTGCTGCCAATTGGAAATTTTTCATCAAAAGACTTGTGTTTTGTCTCAAAGTGACGTTTGACGTTCGCACTTTTGACAACAGATACAGTCTGCTGACATAATTAACATAAAGGTACGGCACCAGCACGATTTGGGAGTATAAACAAATATTTATCAGTCCATTCTGATAGGAATTGTCTATTTTCGCTGTCAACTTTTCTTTTCTTACCTTCCATAGTAGCTGTTGACAAACTTAAACAACTCACTTTTAAAACTTACAACACACCCGACAAAACGTCAAACACAATAAATGCAGACAACGGCACTGAAATAATGTCCAATACGTACTAGCAGCAGATAGCTCAAGAGTGACAATGACACCGACGTCCGACACCGATAGTAAGAGACTATCGCTAGACCAGACCGTCCGGGTAAGTAAGGGGACCCATAAGTAACGGGAATTATGCTGTGGTGGGGAGGGAGAGTGGGAGAACCTATTGTTTGACCACATGTCCCTTGGTGTCACGCCTCCTGCGTCAGTGTGCAAAGTTGTGTCGTGAGACAACTCAAGTATTTGGCGCGGGCCGTTCAAAACGAGCTCGCGGTCCGGACCTGGCCCGCGGGCCGCCATTTGAAGACCTCTGGTCTAGAGTGACAAGAGAAAAAGCAAAGAGTGAAATAACGACTCGTGTAAAAAATGTCATTTATTACTATAAATGCATCAAATGACAAATATACCACACCAAGGTCAGTTGGATGAAACGGAGTAAAAATTTAATTGTCCTGCTTCCTTTGGTTAAACGTAATTATACCTTAAATTTTGGGAAACATAATTTAATAATAATGAAATAATACAGTAGAGTCTCAAAAATCCGAGGTTCCGTTAAATTCGACCCTATTTCTACTTCAGACGATTTGAAATTAATAACTGTTAGACAACGCACCGTACATCCCCATGAAGATCAACTATGACCCGATGATATCAGTGCTTTATTTCTACCCGCAAACGTTATATTCTCAGTCCAGGTGTTCTGGAATGTATGAAAAACCTACAGACGATACATTTTACCATCTCTCTTGGAAAGGATTGAAAGAGAAATAAGGATTGCAGGCTTTCTAAAAAAAATATATAAATATATACTCAATTAAGATGTAAACTGTATAGCTGAATCATGGAACGAAATAAAAGACGAAACATCGTAGAGCGTCGTGGAAAGACGTTCTGAGTCAAACTAAAACTGTTTTGACCCCCATGAACAGGTAAAACATTTCTTAACAAGAAATGTCCAGATTGTGAAAATGTCGATGATACATTGTTGGATGTACGTAAATTGATGAGTGAAGACGAATATAACGCTAATACATGTTACGACTGTTGAAATGGAACAAGAAACGACTAAAGGAAGTGTACAAAAAAAAAATGGTCACGTTAAAGAAACGGCCGCCTTCAAGAAACTGCAATGCGCTGTATTGAATAACAGACACCACGCACACAGATGTGCTTCTACTAAGACGTCTACGGTGGACAGCAGAACAAAAAAAAAACGATTTATTAACCAGATGCAGAATACACTTATATGACTCTTTCCAAAAGATGTAGTAATTGTAATGAGCAATATATTTCAAAGTAACATTAAATTTACGTAAGTATTATAGTAGTAATAATTGTAATAATTTACCGAGCTCGTTCTTGCTCCGGGGGTGAATGTAAAGGACAAGTATTTCGCCATCAACTACATCCATCTCTACGAAGAACATATGAGGGACGATGTGGAAAAGGAGCTCAGGGCTAAACGCCGGTGGCTGAACAAGCAGCGGGCATGACGAAGGCGACGACGGAAAGAAGCTGAAGCAGCCTCCCTAGAAAATAAGTATTTTTTTTATTTCAATAAATCTGTATTTTTTTCTTATTCTATTTAAATATGTATACTTTTTGTATAAAGTTTTATTGAATAAAAACCCCAAATCTATTAGTGTTTATTATTCCCTCTTGTTTTTCTAACGCCCATATACGTATTTCCGTGTAATCGAGTTTCCGTTAACCGGAGAGGGTCTCGGTCTCATCTTCCTCAAATTATCGAGATTCTACTGTATTTTATTTCTTTTAGTTTAAAATAAATTGTAAATATAATGATCTATTTAGATTACTTATGTATTGATTTTGTAAATTTCAACAGCAAAACGATTGAATATTTATTTCTTGCTTAGCTTCGTAAATCGTTGCCATTGTGTTCCTTTATCCACTGTGTAATTCTTTCTCGTTACAGACAGAGAAAGTAATACATGCAGCTATATGTAATGTTTCAAATAATGGACCGATGTATAAGAGTCATTACATGATAATACTTTATCAATCCTTATTAATTTAAAGGAAATTCAACATGAGTAAAGAAAAGGAGTTTAGGATATTTCATAGGAGAAAGAGAGATTTACTTGTATATCTATATAGGCGATACTAGGAGATTTGTGTTGAGGTAAGCAGAGTTTATTTATATAAATATCATAAACTCACATCTCCCTAGTGAAGTAGGATATGTATTATTCACCGCATGAGTCTTCCTAGCCCGGGCAGTAAATTATTTTTAGCGGCTTCAACACTTCTCCAGCTTATTAAGATTTCAGCTTACTGCTGCCCCCCCCCCAAATAGAACTCTAAATCTAGAGGTTTAAATTATACCTTGACTTTGTCTCATTTTTGAATATTCACACCTCAAAGAAGCAAACATCATATGGCGATAAAGAATTAGAAGGCTAGTATTTCAAGTCACCTGATTTATAAGAATCGTTTTTGAAAATATGTAATTTAATTACACAGTACTATTTTCATTTCATTTAGAACCGTCACAACTCAGTACGGAAACTATTCGGAATATTACAAAATCTATTTGTTCGTGTTTTTTAATACAGAGATCCCTCGTTTTTTAATACAGAGATCCCCCCCCTTATACAGTTAAGGGTTACGTTCCCCGAACTTAAGGCGAATAGAGAGACCACGAATAATGAATAACTATGTAAGGAAATGGAAGGCTTACGTTCCACATCAGAAATGTTAACTTTACATACAGCTATACCGTACACTTATAATAAAGTATGGTGTTTTAAGACCTACACAATTACATTCATATTTTTATTGTCTATTTACGTTTCATTCAGTTCGAAAACACGAAAACTCTATTAAATTCTCGCGCTTGCGCTCACACACACACACACACACACACACACACACACACACACACACACACGTTGTAAACTAGTTATTTTTAAACACCTAATTTTCCAAATAATCTTTGAAACACTGTTAATATGAATTTTAAAAAACTATTTAATTTACTTTTTACACGATTTTTTTTAGCTCTTTACACACTTTCTTATATAGGGGTAGGGCTTCTTCCAGCTCTAGAGTAAATTTTAATGTTAGATAAATTTCAGTAACGGATGCAGCCAACTGTTTCTCTTAAAATATATTTCACCTACATATCTTAATCTCAACTTGGACGATACATTTCTGATGATCTCTTCGTCTTGGTTATCCGAGATAGAGACAGGTTTGGTAATTAGTACTTCCAGCTCTTCTTGCGTCAAATCTTGGTTCACACTTTTAAAGAGATTGTCGAGATCTTCACTGATAATGTGTTTAAATCCTTCGCCGATAATTCCATGTGCTATTGAGACATCAATCCTCTAGCAGTACAGCACAGTAGAACAGTCATATGTTTCTCAATCCTCGAGCAGATATCTCCTCGTTAGACAAGAAAGTTCGTGAAGACATTCTTTTCCAAAACAGTTCAGTCTCATCCTCATAAATATGAAATGCCTATCTTTTGAGTAGTAGGCCTAGTTGTGTACAGTATAACGGATGTTTGGGGAATAATCAGATTTCTTTGGGATATATAACTACAGTGCTGTACAAAATAAATAAGACAAGAACACATGCTACAACCTGCTCAGTAACTATACTGCCTATCTTGTCTTTTTATAAACATACGATACATATTAGTAGGAAATGTTATAAATCTGCCTTCCGCAAACACCGAACCCACGAATAGTGAAGGACTATTGTATTTTGTAAAACTTAAATATAACTGAATTTTTAACGTCTTCTTAAAGCTACGTATTTTATGTTTCAACTTGTTTACTTTATAATGTAGCGTTTTATGGTTTCATTTTAGTTACTGGTCGAGATTACTAAACAATATCTTTTTTCATATTTCAAAATTTTCTCACTTAATATATACAAAGGAACGTTTTACAGTGTAGAAAATTTATAAATTTACAAATGGCAAAGGAACTAAAAGAAAATAAGTGTTACATTCCTTTAGTGGATTCTGTTGACGCAGAAGCACGTTTTTTATACTCTAAAAGTAATTTAAAATGCAGTCCAGTTTTTATCCCTAAATGGGAAAATGTTTTTATAATTTATAATAATTATTAAAAAGTTGATTCATATTTTACTATGCCAACTAATCTGCTTCATATCAAACTGACGTGATTGCAAATTAACGGAATTGCCTATTCAGTTCTAACTGGCCGTATTTTACTCGCAAAGCAACTGATGTCTGGGGCTATGGTTCCCTTTTGAGATTGCTTGACCGAGATCTGAATTATATTTGATATAAAGGCTTCGGACGACTTTCTATAAAGCTCACTGATTTTATACAGCTTGACAGAAGTCGTGTTTATACGTATTGATTTCTTTAGCAGTTTGCCTGTATAAATATTTGTGTCTAACAGTATATATGCACTGAGCATTGATCGAGAATAAATTTATCGAATCCTAAATGTAGCAAAATTTTATAATTTAATAAACAAACTCGTGTCTATTTTAGCAGCGGTTTATCTCAGTTGTTGATTTACTTTATTTAAACTTAAATGTAATAAAAACAAACATCTGACGTCGATAACTGAGTTACTGCAATGTAAGCTACATGCACTAGTGAGAGAATATATATATATATATATATATATATATATATATATATATATATATATATAATTAATAAATTAAAAATATTTCAAAAACAAGAATACTTTTAATGAATAATACTTTTAATTCTGAATAATTAGTGAATAAATATATTCATTAAAAGTATTCAATCTTGTTTTGAATTGATATCTAAATTTCTAATTGTATAAACGTCATTTAAAAGAAATCATTGGGATTACTTATGACCTTAATATGGAATCAAAAACCTTACCCAAACATATACGTGACTAAAATTAAGATCTGAGAATCTTTCCATTTAGTAACCAATAATTGCCCATATTAAATTAATTATGTTTTTGATTACGTTATTATTGGTTATGTTAATACTAAAATAATACCTGGTGATGTAGAAATATCTCAAAAATGCTGAAAAATAATTAAAATTTGAGGTTCATAAGACTAAACACTTTGAACTCAAAACAAATTTATCTTCACTTGCAACACACATACAAAGTTGTCCATCCTTTACAGATTCTTAATGACGAGGAATAAGTTAGAGTGAATGGGGTTATATAGGCCTAAAGACTTAGGGGAGGTTCTGGCATTGCTAGGCAAGACGACGGGTCTGAAATAGACCTAAAGAGTTGTACATCCTTTACAGTTTCTTAAAGATTAAGAATAAGTAAAATTAGAGGCTCCAATAACTAAACACTTTGAACTCAAAACAAATTTATCTTCACTTCATACACACACACACACACACATATATAACATTTCAAAGCTTTTCATTGCCAAATAGTACCAACCATCATCAGGACTAATTAATTACATATATAAACATACTCATAATAAATACTCGGGTTGTTCCTAATTTTAAGGAGGTGAAATACCTAGGTTTAACATTGGACGCTAAATTGAACTGGAAATCTCATGTAAAGAAAAAAAGAGATGAACTATATGTAAGATACAGAAGACTAGCATGGCTCATGAACCGGTATTCGGAGTTAAGCCCCTACTATAAACTCCTTGTTTATAAGCAAGTGCTAAAGCCAGTATGGTCATACGGGTTACCACTTTGGGGATGTACCAAGAGCAGCAATTTACAAGTAATAGAACGCTACCAAAATAAAGTGTTGAGAGCTATAGTGGGAGCTCCATGGTACGTCCGTAACTATTATATACTTAGGGACCTCAAGATTAAGACCGTGAGAGAGGAGGCCGCCACTGCAGCAGTGAATCACTTCGGGCGGTTGCAGGAGCATACGAACCCTGCAGCTATGCAACTAGCTCACAGGATACCAGTGCGTAGACTTAAGCGCACTAAACCTTTGGACTTGATTCCAGAGCAACATTCAGTCTGTCTCGATCATTGGAACAAGACGAACATTGTAAATCTCCATCAGAAAACAAGCTGCTAGATAGGATTTATCTTAATTGCAGTTTATAATAAATAAATTGAAAAAAAACTGAAAAAACAAAAAACAAAAAAAAATATAAACATACATAACGCCTATTCATAACATGTTTTTATACTAGCAAATTATATGCCCAATTATGATTAAACTCCATACATAGCTGTTTCCTCGTAAGCTGCTGCAGGATCAATCGATGGAAAACAAAAAGCTAGCCCTATTTAAATACATTGGTTTTTGTAGTACGTGTAGCATCAAAGGCCAACTCTAAGACATTGCAGGCGTTGCGCGGTACTTTAAAAAAACTGATATAGGTAAATTTGTGGAATACTTGATGTAAATTATCTGGTTAATATAACAAAACAAATAAAATAATATTTATAGTAGCCTTTCGGCCTTGCCAAATCTACATTATTGTAATATAAATACTATACTTCATACTATATTGTCTTTTGCTTCCTCTACTTGCCCCTCCACCTATGCTCGCCCTTTGAGGTCTCGCGCCATTTTACGTGTGACCAGCTGTACACAAGAATACTATCTCTCTAACTTTAAGTATATATATACGACTTCTGTCAAGCTGTATAAAATCAGTGATAGCTTTATAGAAAGTCGTCCGAAGCCTTTATATCAGATATAATTCACATCTCGGTCAAGCAATCTCAAAAGGGAACCATAGCCCCAGACATCAGTTGCTTTGCGAGTAAAATACGGCCGGTTAGATATATAATTACTGTCTCTTTCTCCTACTCTCCCATTCTCTCTCTCTTTATATATATATATATATATATATATATATATATATATATATATATATATATATATATATATATATATTAAAACAACACAGGTTATTCAAATACAAGAATATTTATTATTTCATATCCAAAGCTTTTCGTTGGCAAACAGTACCAACATCATCAGGAATAAAAATTACAATAATGTAAGCTATAGGCCTATAGCTTACGTTATTGTAATTTTCATTCCTGATGATGTTGGTACTGTTTGCCAACGAAAAGCTTTGGATATAAAATAATAAATATTCTTGTATTTGAATAACCTGTGTTGTTTTAAATTATCAAACAAGAAACCGTATTTTATATATATATATATATATAGTCCTCTGTTTCATGCTAAATTTGGGATTTACTATAAACTATATGTTTCTTGAGTGGTGAAGTTACTTTTTACACATTATAAAGCTTTTACTATTTGGGAAGACAGGAACAAGTTTATGTTTTCTTTCTGAGCACGTCCTGGATTAGAGTTCTAGTGATTCGCTCCTATTCGCATCCTCTAATATCTGAGCTATCTGATAAAGACGGTGACGTCATTGAGGAATATTTTGCCTATTAGTGGGTTTGTGTTTGTTACTATCACAAAAGCCTATACATAGCTTTAGGTTTCCCTCGGTTTTTTTGTCCAACAGCGAAGGCATTAACTATATGTGTAACGCATAATCTCTCTATTGCTATTTACATAAAACATTCCACTAACCATTGACGAAGGCTCTGTGTTTATATTCTCTTCTTACTGGAAAGCTCCTTAAGTGTATTTTTACTAAAGTAAACTTTGCAAAGTAAGACTATAAGCTCTCGCTTACGTTAGCAAGAAGCTTATTTATTATTCATATTACGGGGCAAACATTAGGGCCTTACGACAAGCCACAGTACACTACACCTTATTAACGCTTCAATTAACTACGCCCCCTCGTACGAAATCGGCGTTCCCACTTTTACGTTGCACGATTTGTATATAATTTAAACATTTTCAAAACAAAGAAAAACGCGACTGTCAAAAATAAAATTTATTACGTAATTCTCTCTCTTTTTCTCTAGCTCGCTATCATTTTTACTTCCACACTTTCTCTTTTTCCCTATTAACCTATGTCTACTCATCTTTTTTTCTTTCTCTCTGCCTATCTACCTCCCTCTCTTCCTCAATCTATGCATCTATCACTCTCTCTCTCCTTCTCTTTCTATCAACATATCTATCCAACTATAAGTGAATTTCGCTCTCTTTCCCTTTTGCTATCTATCTCTCTATTCGAATAACTACTCATATCATTCTCTCTGTCTTTTCCTTTTTAAAATAATTATTTAACTAATCAGTAGTTCATATGTTCCAAATGATAATGATTACTTCCTGTCAAACTTTCATAATAACAAAGAAAAGGTTCATATTTATATTACTGAATCAAGGATCACAGGTAAAACACAGGTTGTCACCGATGATCAATGATCACAGGTTGTCTATTACGATATTTACAACTTAAGTATATGTTTCCTATGCTAATGTAGTATATATTGGGATGAAAAAACAAAGGATGTCATTTAATTAATTATTTATTTAATAAGTTTTTTTGTAACAAAATTTAGTTAAAGCAAAACTATCTAATATCAACATTAAAATAGGAACACGTTTCTTGGTTGAATAAATATAATATATGATATATAATATATGAATAAATGTAGTGTAAGAGATTTAAAAGTTATTCTCGCTTACGGGAATAAAATATAAGGTGAATATATGAACAAATAAAACAAAGATAGGGCTTTACAGTAAATAATGAGCTGTTATTACTGTTTCGAACTGGAAATAAAAGCTTGACACACATGATGTACGGAAAAGATTAAAGTTAGTAGCAAAGCTAGGATGAAACAAAGATAAATAATTCGTATGCCGTAAACCGAGGGACATTCAGAAGTATATAGCTTTCCACTTCAATTAGCCATTTGGAAGAAGTTCATGTATAACATCGCCTGCGGCTACAATGTAACTGTAGAAATTATTTGACTACGGAAAGATTTTGCAGTGATATTGCGCGGTATACATGTAGTGATGTAGTGAAAATAAGAAAACCCCTTTGATATTCTACACAGAATCTATCTTCATTATAAAACCGACACTCAAAGATATTTAATTCGCTAACCCCACATACACACTGGTGTGTTTGTTCAAGTATGTAGTCAGCGAGAACGAAATAAAATGATAGCTTAAATGCATTCAATGATTTAACTGCCTTCATGTTAGCCAGAATCACCACCTTCGAATAATTACTTGAACTGATGCTTCCTTTGCAACTGCTGATTTGACCTCTCTATTCAGCATTGGTTTTAGTCCTACGTACTTACGTAATCCGTTCAAATTTCTTTCCATCTTTCATAGGCGATAATAGTAGCTTTGCCTCATGCCTTTGTCACTAAAAAGAGATATTAAACCTCTGTTCAGTGAAAAACAATGTCTTTTTTTCCTACTTCTACTTCCACTACTCTTCCTTACTCAGACTTCTACTCCACCTGAACTTCTTTATGTCTCTTCCTTACTCAGACTTCTACTCCACCTGCCCTTCTTTATGTCTCTTCCTTGCTCAGACGTCTACTTCACTTACCCTTTTTTTGCCTCTTTCTCGCTCAGACTTCTACTCCACCTACCCGTCTTTATGTCTCTTCCTTGCTCTTAATACTCCACCTACCCTTCCTTTTGATTCTTCCTTGCTCATACTTCTACTCCACTTACCCTTTTTTGCCTCTTTCTCGCTCAGACTTCTACTCCACCTACCCGTCTTTATGTCTCTTAATACTCCTTGCTCTTAATACTCCACCTACCCTGCCTTTTGCCTCTTCCTTGCTCATAATTCTACTCCACTTAACTTTTTTATGCCTACTTCTCGTTCAGGCTTCTACTATACCTACTCATCTTTATGTTTCTTGCTTGATCTTAATCTACTTTATCTACCCTTCTTTATGCCTCTTCCTTGGTATTATTTCTACTCTACTTACCCTTCCTTAAACTACCTTCCTCCTACTTTTCTCCACCTACCCTATTCCTTTCTCTTAGCTTCTTTAATACTTTTCCTAACACTCCTTTTGGCTCTTCATTGGTCAATGTGTTTCTTCTTTGAATATTCTCTAACTAACGACTTGCCATAGAACCTATTCAGTCTCCTTTGCACAGGTGAACCATAACAAATAATTCTCTATAAACCCCACGAAAGCAGTGTTGTGTCCCTATAAATAATCATTTCCCTATCATTAATAATAATAAAACTGTAATTGAACAATAGTTTTAAACAAAAACCACAACTTTGACAAGTCTGTAACAGGGTTGCTACCCATAAACCATTATAGTACTATACCTACCCACATAGCTCGTAAGATGTATTAAATGTTTTCTTAACCTGGAAATATTTTACAGCACAAAACACAGACGCAAAAAAAATTTAAACATTTAAAATAAATTACCCACGCATAAACTATGATGAAAATAATGAAATAATAATGTATAGATTGTATAAAGTTTTTACGTTTATTAGGATGGAGAGATAAGATTTCTGTAACAATTCTTTATTAAATAACTCTGTTATATACTTTTTCATGGGACCAAAGGTAAAACTTGTTAATAAATTTCGCGACTTATTTCGCGTTCTTTGTCTTTGCGCCATAACGCGGCCCAAATAACTTCCGCAAATTGGGAATAGCCGTTGGCCCAGGGCGGAATTACACCCGGCCGGGTCTCACAGCACTTTACTAAATGAAAACTTAGCCTCTGTTATGTCTCATTCTAACTGTAAGTAATTACCGCAGCTTTATTTCACGAAAATTAATTATATTTGCAATTTACAATATATGGTATTAGCGTGATGTGATTTTAATTAAATGGGTTTCACTTATTCAGAGTTTGAAAAGAGGATAAAATCACTCTATGTGATTGCCGTTTAACTCAATCAACAGCTCGAATACATTGTTATGTAAATATCATTAGGGAAACTCTATTATTTTTATAGATGAAATTATAGATGATTTATATAAATATTAAATTAATTTTTTGTAATAAAAGTTGAACATTAAATAAATTTTCGTTTGCCAATATCGACATAACCATATATAATGCCAGTGTATTTGTGATATAAACGATAAAGCTGGCAGAAAACAAAAAAAGATATTGCTGGGGAATATCTACAGTCCAGCATGTGAAACAATGAATCCAGCCTCAAACACGTGACTCAGAACCGAGTCGTTATAGTCAGCCCCGAGTCGGAGCGGAGGCTTGATGTACCGGGCCGGCTCCTTTCAGATACAACGGTTTCGCCCGCTACCTACCCGAGCCATAATTGCCCCTAACTCAAGTGCCAGATGTTTAATTTAAACATCCTTAACGTTTTATATAAAATTCACTTTACTAATGCTTCCTTCTATGAGGGAAGTTATTTTTCCATTATGTTTAGGTCGTATGTATATTTGGGAATATCTATAAAGTCGTACAAAGCCAATTCATGTCATGCAATAGCATGGGTTCTATATGTTAGTTGAAGCATTTATTAACAGTTTCTCTCTTATACAATACTTCGGTGCCCATGTAGGTTTCAAATATATAAATAACGACTACTTACTATTTTATTTGAAGTATACCAACTTTATATTAAGTATACCCTTTTACTTATATTATTTGATTACAAAAATAAATAATGAAATCATAAAACTATAGTTGGTAAACACACATACAGTAGTCTCGGAATTCCGAGTCCCGATATTTTGAGCTTCCGTTAAATTCTAACCCGACTTAGAGTCGGCTAAGCCACGGGATTAATCAGGTAAGCCATCGGCGCCGCTTTTAGAAACGTCTCTATGTCAGCATTGCCGGTTTCAAATAAGAATAGATTGGATGCCGGTGCTGATTGGATGGTTAGAGAACTATTCAAACCCTGACTAAACAAAAACTCATAATAAAATCCTGAATCCTAATAAAACTGTTCACTAAGTCCACAAGAAGAAACAGATTTGACATTTCCTATCAAGATACTTAAGGGTTTTGAAAATTCCAAAGTGAACAATTTGGGATAACAGATGTTATGATTATTCAAATGGTACAAAAAAAATACAGAAGGCAGTGATGACGAGAATAAACATGAAGTTGAAGTAAAAGAAGGGAAAATTAGTGACGGTAAAGGAATGACTACCTTGGGAACTGCATTACGCTACTTTAGACAAGAGACAGACACCACGCCAACTGTGTGCTTCTGCTAAGACCTTTATGCGACACTGTAGCACGAAAACTGTCTGATAAGCAATCGCGAAGACACATAACACCTTTTTACCAAAAATATAGGAAAAGTCATGAGTAATGTATTCCAAAGCAACCTTAATTTAAGTAAATATTAAAATCAATAAAGTTCTATAAACATATTGTTTGCCATCCTAATTACAGTATTGAGGCTCATTAGAACTCCAGTTTTTTCTAATGTACAGGAACGTATTTACGTCTAATCCGAGTTTTCGGTAACCCGAGGGAATCTCAGTCCCATCTACTTCGAATTATCGAGACTTATTGTATTTTCTTTTTTTTAGAAGTTTGGTTAAATATTTTAACGAAAATATATAGTTGTTCATGTTTCGTCTTTTTCAAATCATTCAAGAATTGTTTTGTTTAATAAAAAATACAATTTGAAACATTTTGCTAAACTTTGTACTAGGCTTTACTATTAGGAATATTTGTAATAAGTTATACAATATGTGTAATAAGTAACATTTTATACATCAACTCTGCGCATTTCGATATAACACATTAAGTAACACAATCCTTCTCTAAGCTCTGAAACATCACAGTTCTTAACTAAGATATCCTTAAGGTATTTGTAACACTTCCCACTGCCTTTAGTCCCCCACGTTAAAGTTACTATAGCTAGATAAAATAAGCTTTTGGATTTTCATAGTTTCTGAACCACCAGAATATATACCTATTTTGGTAAAAATTGTCTTAAATTTATAATAACCTTGTAATATAAACAAAAAAAAATTCAATACCTGCTTACGACAACAAAAATAAAATTAATTTTAGTAACTTTTTTTTTAATATTTACAATTAATATAAATAAAATAACCTATACATAATCTACATAACATAAAATGAGCTGTTTTATGAAATCATAAGTTATGAATTATTTTAAGCCAAACGGAACGAAATAACTATACTGTATACCTTGCCCCTTTTGCGAAAACTGTTTTCTCCCATGTAAAATTAAAACTACTCATTAAATTTAATTAATGAATTATTATTTGGAAAAACTGTATTAACATCAAGTAACAAATTGAAAAAAAAAACTATTTGAACTTGAGTGAATGAATATAAAGTATTTAACTAACGATTGAGAATTTGAACAAGATATATTAAAGAAGAGTGTGAACTAATAGAAGGAAATAAAGAACACATATGCGCCCTGTAACTAAAATAGTTTTGCATTAACCATTTGTACATTTTGGTTAAAAGCAACCGTCCTCAGGGCAACAAAAAAATAATAATTATATTTTTTTTATATTGTAAAGCTTTTAAGATATATGTATATATATATATATATATATATATATATATATATATATATATATATATATATATTATATAAGGATAGTTGTTTCGTAAAATAGGTAAACATAAGGTTAAAGAAACATTCTTCTGGTTACAGGGTGCATGTGTATTATTTATTCAATTCCACCAATTAGTTCACACTCTCCTTATATATATATATATATATATATATATATATATATATATATATATATATATATATATATATATATATATATATATATATATATATATATATATACTTATCCATCCACTCTAGTATTTCATTCTAATTGGTGATAACATATGTTTTCATTAAACAGATGATTTTATGTTGCAGGTTATGTGGGGAACAGCTGTTATAACGCATAGGTTAAGTTATTTTATTTATAATAATTGTAATTACCTAAAAGTAACTAAAATATAATTTTGTTTGTTGACCTAATTAGGAATTGATTTTAAAACATTTTGTGTTTATTTTGCTTGTTTCATTACCTGGAAACGAGAGTGCTTTCTAGAAATAATAAAAATTCCGAAACACTGGAGATTAGCGCCTTAGATTGATTCTAACTAACAAACTATGTAATAATTAGATATTTTAGTTATTTTCAAACAGAACAATTCTTGTTATAATATAAGAATTTAGTTACTCGCACGAAAAATTAATTTATACCAATCCATAACAATATTTAACAATAACTCAATTTAAACTACTTAACTAAGTGAATACTTAGTTACAAGAAACTTCAACATTTAACAATACTTTTAAAAAGAGTTAAGCATTTACTATAACTTATGTTAGTATTCCCAATCCTAGGCCCTAAAAGCGTAAAATAGCATCTGTTTGGTAACTGAAACTTTAATAATACTGGACTAACTATTAACCCCAGCATATAAAGCGTATTGCCAGAGATGTCGCTGTGCGTTCTGCTTGTGGGTTACGTCCCACTACTGCAGAGAACTGAAATGTTAATAAGACGGGAGGAACGGTGTAGCCTGTAATAAGACTTTACTGCCTGCTCCGGGGAGGCTATAGCACCCGCAACGCAAAATAAAACACATGTTTAAATGTCTTACAGAAAAAAAATACTACTTTATAAACTTACCTCAAACGTTCATCTTCTGCAAAATAAACTTTTCATTCAATTCATGGGTTTTTTTACCGAATTTGAAAACTTTAACGTTTGAACTTAAAAAATAAATATTCAAACCTATTTACTTATTTAACAAAAACGTATTGAGATCTTTGTAACATGTTAAATTTTGTTAATGAATTAGTGTGTTGCATAAATATTTATTTTATTTTAGCGAACGTCAAATTGGCCAAAATAAAAAAAGGTTTTTGTTTGTAAAAATTTTATTAGACACCATCGGGGAAGGTTCCATGCTAAATACTGATAACCAATCAAAGCCATCTATTTTAAAGGTGTAGAGATGGTCATTCTCTTAGCTTAGCGTGTGAACTTTTTATTTTACATCTACTCTGGTATAAAATGTAATTACAAATAAAAAGGCGCTTATACAATTTTTTAAATAGTTTGGTATTTCAGCTTTTAAAATTTAATCATATTAAAGGTGTGAACCCGAGTAATGTTTCATTTTTAAATAAGTCCATGTATATTTACTAAGCAAAATTATTGCGAAGGTATGTTTTATACTTATTATTTTTTGTTAAAAGTAATATGACATCAACAAATCAGTAAATCTATGAGGGTACCCAGTATGCATCTTGATCTAACGTTGCCTAATAATTTGTAGCTGTAATTTTTTAAAAGTAGTTCTGTGATAAAACTCTTTTCAGCGTAATTTGTTTATATTGTTAATTTTTTTACAATAAACGAGAACAATAATGTAACCTGTCTTTCTTCAGATCGATTTAAATAGACAGTGAGCCTAAGAGTCTGCCTAAGTCAAATAGTTAGATACAATTGACCCTGTAAATGTTATTCAATTCTTTCTATTGTCTCACATTCTCCTGTGATAATTTTTAATAGTTAATAAAATACGTCTGTATTCATTTAATCAAGTTCAAATATATTTTTTAAATCTATAGGGGATGACAATTGATGTTAATAGAGTTTTTTCAAACATTTAATAATTAAATTATAAAAACTTAGGATGTCTAGGTAGAATTCGAAATGGTTATCTTCATGTACGAAGTCTAGTGCTTTGGCAATCATAAAATAAACAAACAAACTGGACTAACGGTATCGAACCTTGCTTCACAAACTGACAAGGCGAATGGAAAGCGAAAAAAAACACACACAATGTAAGCGACAAAAAAGCGTATATAGAACAATCAAAAATTTTAGTCCAACCCCATACATAGAAAAGAAAATGGAAAATTGCAAGGAGATTTGCTTTCTATTTTGACACCTGATATTGTTATTCTGACATATGTCTATACATATTTATATCATTTGATTCATAAAATAAAAAGTAACTAAAATACATTTTTTTTCTTTCTTGATTTAAACAGAACTGGGCTTTAAAAAAATTATATTACTTGGTAAAGAGTAAATGATTTTCTACACGTGAGCAAAGGATTTTTTAAATTAATTAATTACATTACAAAAACCGGGGATTATAACCTATGTTTTATATGGAAATAAGCAACCTTAGATAGTTATGTAAGAAAGTAAGGTAAAAGAAAATAAATATGTTTAGGGAAAGGCACACAGTACTTAGTGATGCGAATTTGAGCCAGGCTATAGACTGTAAAACGTTTATTCCATAAGTACATTTAAATAATTTACAATGCAAAGAGGCAACATTACACTAATGCTGGTTCCAATATTCACAATACAAAAAACTATTCTTTGTATTTCATTATAAAGTTTTCTAAATTGTATTTTTCAATTTCTTCTATTAGTTCACACTCACCTTATATACATCTTGTTCAAATTTTCAGTCGTTAGTAAAGTAATTCTTATGCATACCCTCAAGGTCCAATAGATTTGTTTTTTAACTTGTAGTGTATGGCACTTGATGTTGATATAGCTTTTGAAATATTACTTTTTTTAAATTTAATAAATTAATTTTGTTTGAGAGAAAAATGTTTCTTAAAAGGGGCGAATTGTATTATAAAGTTATTTCTTCCCATTTGGCTTACAATTAGTAATAATATTGATTTCATAAAACAGCTGATTTTATGTTAGATGTTATGTGGGAGAATGCTGTTTTAACCCGTCTGTTCCTGATATCATACTATCATTCCCGTCAACAAAGTAAGTCTCAAACATAGAAATTAGGAAGTATTTTACACGTTCAGTCCCAGGAAAGGTACCGTACCGTCGGTTTCGGTAAATATTCACAATATTTGTTCTGATGTTACGAGTTTAAAAGGATTTAGAAGAAATTTTGAAAACTATTGTTTCCTTATACAACAGTTTTGTTTTACAACAACCACAAAACGTAACTATTAAATGCTTACTAAAACAAATATGGACTAATTCCATTCAACAAGAAATACATTTTTAATCAAATAATATGACACATTATTTATTAAGGATAGAAATAATATTACAATGAAAGTATTGGAAAGAACCCCAATACCACAAAAATAACAAATAAAACAAGTTACTTAAACCCTTATATACATCTCGATGACCATGTCATCATCATCATCAGAGGGTCTTATTACAAAATTACAATCTAGAAAACAAGATGTTACAAACTAGAGTGATTACAATTGATTCTACGATAGATCACTCTAGTTTGTAACATCATGTTTGCTAATTTGTAATTTTGTAATAAGACCCTCTGATGATGATGGAATGGTCATTGAAATGTACATAAGGTTTTAATTTTAAGTAACTTGTTTTATTTGATATTTTTTATTAAGTTTGTGGTATTGGGGTTCTTTCCAATATTTTCACTGTGTTCTTGATATTGTGTAAAGAAATAATGGCTACTTTTATACCTTCACGATGGCATTGTAAACACAACGTGGGTTCTCCTTGTCTTGGTTGCACTGTAATCAAGAGGATAACATAGTCAACAGTAAGTTTTAACTGCCTAATATTACCCTAAGTTTGGTCATAGATCGTATTCCCTCAGAGTCAATCTTGCGCTGAACATTCTGTCACTACGGGGGATTGAACTCAAGTTGGTCAGGTTAGAAGGCTCTCCTATTAAATCATTCTGCCGCTTCTCTAAGGTTTACCATTACTACCTTTGGTAAATTTGTGACTTGGAGTTAAATTAAAATAACGGATGGGACGCTGTGAAACATGATTTTACCGTCTTCTCTAAACTCAGTGTGGCAGCTACCTGACCTATGTTTTAGATGCCTGCCAAAGAGAATCTGACGCCTCTAAGTCTGACGCTGTGTGATAACAGTTCTAGCTGGCAGTGAGTCTACCTGACTGTCTACATAAACTTGTTTTTTAATAGACGAATATAAAACTGTTTTTATTATTTATTAAATCCTTGTGAGGTAGATAATTTCGAAACCGAACAAACGTAAAACTTTACCACGAATAATAAGTAAATATTCTAGCAAACTATTAAAAGCAGCAAGTTTCAAGAAATCAAAGAATATTTAATATAAAAGTTACAAAAATAGGCTTTTATTAATACATTTTAGAAAGAGAAATCTTTAGTAAATGAAGAACACTGGAGGATAAGATATTGTCGGGGGTGGATAAACATATTGAAGAGGGCGGGGTTGAATCGATGCCAGTGAGTCAATAATGACAAGTAAATCTGCTCCCCGACATCCAATACTATTCCAGCCTAGTCGCTTTATTATTTAGATCGTTTATAACAAATTGCTACTCTGTTTACGACTTTGTAAACTCTGAAGGGGTAGCGGGGAGGTTTGCAAAGAACACTAATAAAGGAGTTGCTTACTTCAAAACCCTTTCTTATCCTATTGGAGGCCTTTACCGATATGAAGTGGATCGTATTATCCTTGCAGGTTTTGAGTAACAAGGAGTAGCCAACATTGCTTAGTCACTAAAATTATAGCAATAAATGAAAGGAGCATAGAAGGAGTATATAAATATTAGTTTACCTTGAGGTACGTGCATTATTCTATGTGTAGTTCACTCGAAAGAACACAGACTGCCAACTTCCGTTGGTGACTGTACTTAACCAACGTCCACCACACGGATCAAGTACTCTGCAATAGAATTAAATATTACTTGAATGATTCACTCAAAGTTATTTAATATACATCTAGCAAAGCTTTCTTATTTGAAAATCTTGATTTCATACATCGTTCCAATAATATTGCTTCCTTTTTAATAATTAAGGGATTGATTTATTATCAAATGTTATTTCATTATTAGTTCAAACTTCAATATTCATTATTATTCAATTGATCTTCGTCGAATTTGTAGATTATGTTTAAAATCTAACAAAATAAATGTTTTTGCTACAGTCTTCACGAGCTGGAAATTCAAGTAAATTTTTAGTAAGACTTTACTCAGGCAAGAGTGATACTGATTATGACAAGCTAGTGCAAAATAGGTCTCAATAATTTTTTTAAAAACATTTGCCCAAAGTTTGCTCGTGTAATTTGTAGTATAAAACTTTCATCTATATAACTAGTGAAGATATTTGAAAAAAAACACAATAATATTGAAAATAAAAAATAAAACCAGTTATTTAATGTTAAACCCTCTTTAGGGTTTTTTGATTGTTTTATTATTTTTGTCGTATTGGGGTGTTCTAATATTTTCGTTGTAATATATTGTATCACTGTATTCTTGATATTGTATATATAACTAGTTATATTTCGTAATAAGTTATTTATTTATTTAACAAAAATTGTATGAATTTTTTTACCGAGATGACCTTTTTACCAAAAGATCAGATGACCTCTTTACCACGAGTTTATATGATCTTTCCTGTCACAATTACTAACAATCTCTCCGATACTTTCAGTTGACGGCCTCTGTATGATCTCTCTCTCTCTCCCTCTCTCTCTCTCTCTCTCTCTCTCTCTCTCTCTCTCTCTCTCTCTCTATATATATATATATATATATATATATATATATATATAATTGAATTGTAAATTCAATTATATTTTCTTGTATTTGTATTTTGACTTAGTTCTTTATTAATATACAAGAATAGATATTGCGATATATATATATATATATATATATATATATATATATATATATATATAATTGAATTGTAAATTCAATTATATTTTCTTGTATTTGTATTTTGACTTAGTTCTTTATTAATATACAAGAATAGATATTGCGATATATATATATATATATATATATATATATATATATATATATATATATATATATATAATTGAATTGTAAATTCAATTATATTTTCTTGTATTTGTATTTTGACTTAGTTCTTTATTAATATACAAGAATAGATATTGCGATATATATATATATATATATATATATATATATATATATATATATATATATATATATATAATTGAATTGTAAATTCAATTATATTTTCTTGTATTTGTATTTTGACTTAGTTCTTTATTAATATACAAGAATAGATATTGCGATATATATATATATATATATATATATATATATATATATATACGTAATTGTATCCAGTTAATGTAATCTTACAAAGGTAAAAGTCAAAATAATGAGCTCAAAATCTCACAAAAAAAATTTTTTTTAATAAAGACACATACAACCAACTAGTTTTGGCGACGATGTCACGCCTTCCTCAGTGCTTGGCTACACTGAAGTTTTATTATTTTTAACTAAATAATAATGCAGTCTGGTTTCCCTGCCCCTGTAGGACACATGAAGGATGAGGAGGGCAGTATAGGAGCAGGAAATGCTGTATTGCGCGGTGCGGCGTCTAATGGCCTAACTGCCCGGGACGGACTTGGATAGACGAAAGTTTATTTTATATACATTGAGTAAGTTTATGGCTCTGATAGGTGGAGAATTATCATAACGCGGCACAAAATAATTTGTTAATGCTAGGTAAACCTGAAATACGTCATACTCTGTTTACATCATTCTAATTAACGTATCTCTATGCTGCAACAGGTGTTTTTTGGCCGTAAAGTTTTCTCCATACGTATAAGTTAGACAGAAAAACAAAATTGCAAAATACATTTTAATTTTTAAAATGTGACTTTGGAAGAGACTATAAAAATACCATCTTACCACAATATTCTTTTGTATAAAAATCATCCTCAAAGAAAAACCAAAATAATTTCCGTTTGATTATTTTGGGTTTAGTTACTGTAATTATGTTTGTTTTAGCGTCGAAGTGTAGATAGGGTTAACAATAGATTGTGATCTTGATTGTTGGTATTTTCTTTTTTTCCGGCACAAGTTATTGCTATAGGAAGAACAGAACTACATTAAGACTCGACAGCCTTGTTCGATGTGTAATACTTTCTGTAAGGTTCATTAAAATTAATTTGTTTCATTAATATAATATTCTATATTTTAATTACTTAAAAAAATATGTCTGATTACTTCGCGTTGCCCATTATATATTTAATGGAGCTTCTCTGATATTTATCTAGTTACACTGAAATCGCTAAACCCACCGGCAAATCCATCGTATTAAGCGATTATATCGCACATTGCAACTGCAATCAACGTATAGCAACGATCCCAATGAAATTACCACTTAGTAATTACCAATATTTACAACAGAACGTTTTAATTTACCGAAGTGCTTCGGGAGCAGTCTATATCCCAGGGGCAAACGTCATTCTCAATTTGCCGTGACTATTTCTGTCACGTTATTGAACTAAGGCGGGGGAAATCCAGCCACGAGTTAGACCGGACTTTAAAGTGAAATCGAGTAAATTCAAACTAAATCGACATTATACTAGGTTTTTAGTCTAACATGAACCCATTATCCTGATTTTATTTTGGATTTAAGTCTGTAATGGATCCAAACAGTCTCTGCGAGATTGGAAATCAAAATTCTCTAACGTTTTGATTATTTTACTAATAAATACGAAAAGTAATATTACCAAACAAAAAAATTATGAATCATCTTCGGTCGACTATTGAAGGCATTCACTTGTGCTTTCAGTTTATTTTTAATAAATTCCCTCTATTAGGTTAGACTCTCCTGACATGTATAAATAAATAGTACACATTTTCAGTCGCTAATAAAGTACTATGGATTCCGATTTCGATTCTAAAACTTTTTTTTCGATTCTCGATATTTAAGTCGATTCTTGGTTCTTCTAAAATATATATGCCTACACGATATTTTAAAATAATGCATTTAGGTGATATCCTGATCATATAGTGGAGTCTTCTAAAAGTTCCGTTTTAAAGTAATAGGCTACATAAAGCGTTATACCCTTATTTATAGGCATTTCTAAGAGCACGTCAATCATATCGGATAAATTGACAAACGACCAGAAATATTTCTGTTCGTCATTGTTGTTGGGCCATAAATAATAATAACGTTAATAATAATAAATTACATTTTCTCAAATCGGTGTTGCCTTAATCGATTAACTTATTCAAAGTAACGAATACATAAATAAAACCCATTTCATAATTCATTGTTTTTCTATAAATACACCGTACACGTATTTAAACAGTTAAAACGACAAGAATCGGAATCGTCACTTTAATCAATGCAGATTCGCGTATCGACTGTTGCATTATATCTTTAGAATCCACGATTTCTGGAATCGAGAATCGGAATGTTCCAATCCGTAGCCAAAATTTTAGATTAAGATCGGGATCATTCGCGGTAAGTGGGGATTAATATTAGATAATACGCAAGAAGTAGGGATTAGAGTCAGGATCATTCGCTAAAAGTAGGGATGGTGGTCGAGATCATTCGCGATAAGTAGGGATTAAAATAAGCTAATACGCGAGAAGTAGGGATTAGGACCACCTCTAGTGCTAGAAGTAGAATTTAGAGTCAGGGTCATCCGCTAAAAGTAGGGATGGTGGTCGACATCATTCGCGATAAGTAGGGATTAGGACCACCTCTAGTGCGAGAAGTAAGATTTAGAGTCAGGATCATTCGCTAAATGTAGGGATGATGGTCGAGATCATTCGCGATAAGTAGAGATAAACATAAGCTAATACGCGAGAAATAGGGATTAAGGGCGGCTCTTATGCGAGAAGTAGGATTTAGAGTCAGGATCATTCGCTAAAAGTAGGGATAGTGGTCGAGATCATTCGCGATAAGTAGGGATTAAAATAAACTAATACGCGAGAAGTAGGGATTAGGACCACCTCTGGTGCGAGAAGTAGAGATTAGAGTCAGGGTCATCCGCTAAAAGTAGGGATAGTGGTCGAGATCATTCGCGGTAAGTAGGAATTAGGACCACCTCTAGTGCGAGAAGTAGAATTTAGAGTCAGGGTCATTAGCTAAAAGTAGGGATAGTGGTCGAGATCATTCGCGATATGTAGGGATTAGTACCACCTCTAGGGCGAGAAGTAGAATTTAGAGTCAGGGTCATCCGCTAAAAGTAGGGATAGTTTTCGAGATCATTCGCGATAAGTAGGGATTAGGACCACCTCTAGTGCGAGAAGTAGATTTTAGAGTCAGGGTCATCCGCTAAAAGTAGGGATGGTGGTCGAGATCATTCGCGATAAGTAGGGATTAAAATAAGCTAATACGCGAGAAGTAGGGATTAGGACCACCTCTAGTGCGAGAAGTAGAATATAGAGTCAGGGTCATCCGCTAAAAGTAGGGATAGTGGTCGAGATCATTCGCGAGAAGTAAGGATTAGGAACACCTCTAGTGCGAGAAGTAGAATTTAGAGTCAGGGTCATCCGCTAAAAGTAGGGATAGTGGTCGAGATCATTCGCGATAAGTAGGGATTAGGACCACCTCTAGTGCGAGAAGTAGAATTTAGAGTCAGGGCCATCCGCTAAAAGTAGGGATAGTGGTCGAGATCATTCGCGATAAGTAGGGATTAGTACCACCTATAGTGCGAGAAGTAGAATTTAGAGTCAGGGTCATCCGCTAAAAGTAGGGATAGTGGTCGAGATCATTCGCGATAAGTAGGGATTAGGACCACCTCTAGTGCGAGAAATAGAATTTTGAGTCAGGGTCATCCGCTAAAAGTAGGGATGGTGGTCGAGATCATTCGCGATAAGTAGGGATTAAATTAAGCTATTACGCGAGAAGTAGGGATTAGGGAAACCTCTAGTGCGAGAAGTAGAATTTACAGTCAGGGTCATCCGCTAAAAGTAGGGATAGTGGTCGAGATCATTCGCGATAAGTAGGGATTAGGACCACCTCTAGTGCGAGAAGTAGAATTTAGAGTCAGGGCCATCCGCTAAAAGTAGGGATAGTGGTCGAGATCATTTGCGATAAGTAGGGATTAGGACCACCTGTAGTGCGAGAAGTAGAATTTAGAGTCAGGGTCATCCGCTAAAAGTAGGGATAGTGGTCGAGATCATTCGCGATAAGTAGGGATTAAATTAAGCTATTACGCGAGAAGTAGGGATTAGGGCCACCTCTAGTGCGAGAAGTAGAATTTAGATTCAGGGTCATCCGCTAAAAGTAGGGATGGTGGTCGAGATCATTTGTGAAAAGTAGGGATTAGGACCACCTCTAGTGCGAGAAGTAGAATTTAGAGTCAGGGTCATCCGCTAAAAGTAGGGATAGTGGTCGAGATCATTCGCGATAAGTAGGGATTAGGACCACATCTAGTGCGAGAAGTAGAATTTAGAGTCAGGGTCATCCGCTAAAAGTAGGGATGGTGGTCGAGATCATTTGTGAAAAGTAGGGATTAGGACCACCTCTAGTGCGAGAAGTAGAATTTAGAGTCAGGGTCATCCGCTAAAAGTAGGGATAGTGGTCGAGATCATTCGTAAAAAATAGGGATTAGGACCACCTCTAGTGCGAGAAGTAGAATTTAGAGTCAGGGCCATCCGCTAAAAGTAGGGATAGTGGTCGAGATCATTCGTGAAAAGTAGGGATTAGGACCACCTCTAGTGCGAGAAGTAGAATTTAGAGTCAGGTTCATCCACTAAAAGTAGGGATAGTGGTCGAGATCATTCGTGAAAAGTAGGGATTAGGACCACCTCTAGTGCGAGCTGTAGAATTTAGAGTCAGAGTCATCCGCTAAAAGTAGGGATGGTGGTCGAGATCATTCGCGATAAGTAGGGATTAGGACCACCTCTAGTGCGAGAAGTAGGATTTAGAGTCAGGGTCATCCGCTAAAAGTAGGGATGGTGGTCGAGATCATTCGCGATAAGTAGGGATTAGGACCACCTCTATTGCGAGAAGTAGAATTTAGAGTCAGGGTCATCCGCTAAAAGTAGGGATAGTGGTCGAGATCATTCGCGATAAGTAGGGATGAATATTAGCTGATTTTTTTGTTTATTAGGGCCTACAATATATTTCGTTTTAAAAACTATGTTGTACCTTTATCCATTTAATTTGGGAGTTCCCTGGGTTTTAATATTTTTCATCAAGTTTTTATTTTATTTTGTACAACGTGAAATAGTTTCCGTGTGGTAGATAATTAAATTTATTGATTTCGTTATTGTTGTTTAGAGTCTTAGTGGACAATGACGCCACCTTTCGTCTAATGAGCATGGAGTAAGTATATATTCATATATACTTGGACGATTTGAAGCACTTTCAATCATTGTGTCTGCCATTGTTGGCTTCTTAATACGTATATACTGAACGAGTTTGTTTCTAGAGCTTATTGTTATTTTGACGTCGAGAATTTTTAAGAATGGATATGAATATGTCTTATAAAACTTAATATCTATTTCTTTTAATTATAAATTCATCCAGACACTATGATACTGATTTGTCACTGACAACAAAATCTACAATATAATAACATATATTTTAAATGTTTAAAATTATTATCAAAACTAAATCAGCAAGCAATTCGACAGAAGAGCACTAACTAAATTTGATTTCCTTACTTTAAATCTTGGCAATCGAGTTATTAACACATTTGTAGTAGTAATGTGTCAACATACATGTAAGAAATAGGTTAAGGAGAGAATATTTAAAATTACACTTTTTATTTCAATTATTCCTAGACAAACTCTTAACAAATATGAGAAATAAACTACAAAGTATATTGTGTTATCTTAGTAAAATAAATACAAGTTTTTAATTATGATTTTAATTATCTATAAACATCTGATACTATTTTAATCTCCGGCTGAACGTTTCTCACGCTAAAAACTGGCCTAAATTACGATTATTTATTAGAACTTCGCCCAGCCCCTTAAAAGAGAATTATTTCTTATAAAGTTTCAGATTACCTCTCGTTTTAACGTTCAATCTAACTTTCAATGAACTAACGACATTATCAGCAATAAATTTGCCAACCACTGCCGAATCCTCTAGGGCAGAAACAAGTGTAAATTACAGTTGATAGTATTTATAGATAACTGTAATTAGTCCAAGTTTGGAGATTGATATTTAATGGGCAGAGTTCGGTGGGGCCGGAATTTAAAAGCCATTAGTATGCCCGGCAATATCCAATATTATTTTGAACTCCCCATTGAGCTGTCTCTGTAACGCAGCGGCTAATTTGCCATTAGTAAAAATCGTGACCTTGGTGTGTGTAATACAAAGTATAAAAAACGTGAACGAAACTGAAGCGAAATATTTATTGATGTGTAATTGGGCTCGTTTATTAAACAAATACCGTATGCGCCAAAAAAAACAGCACTGAAACAGTTGTAGAGTTTTATTTGATTTAAGTTGAGTTAATTTACATTATTTTAATAAACACATACAGGTAAAATAAAGCAGAATTGGTTAGACTCTGGTATAAATATGTTCTATATGATCTCCGTTCAATTTGAAGCAACCTCGTACCATTCTTGAAAGTTTTGCATCATTTTGGTGAAGATTCTCTCTTCATTCTCTTTATACATAATGTTATTTGTTCCTGTAATCAGATGATGGTGGCTTGTGAGTCACGATGGAAAACCTCTCCATCATTTTAAAGACGTTGCGTAAAGTGTGTAAAGTGTAACATAGGGGGAGTGGGCTGGGTCCTGGGGGGAAAGTCTGTTATAAGGGAGATGAGGCGGTTGCCAAATGTTTCTTGAAGGAAAGCCATGTTGTCTAAAGCAGTGTGGCTGATGACGAAAAAATTGTGAACGAAAAGCTTGTCTCTTTCTCAACATTATCCCCTGATGGATAAAACGACAAAGAATGGCTCTATATCGGTCATTCTACTACAGCTGATTCAGTTTCAGTAGGTCTGCTGTTTATTTTGTCGGACAAGGTATTTCTGACATAGTTTATGATATAACACCCTAGTATCTTAATTTTTTGGTAGACCTTTTAAAAATTCAGCTCGTTCTCAAATGCATTAAACTTTCTTGAAACTATAATTAGTCAAAATTAACTTCCTCGGGACCTCTTATGACGCTCGATATCAATATCACCTCTACAACTCGAATTTTATAAAGCAAACTTGGAAACCGAAGTTTTTACTATGAAATATTGTATCCCTCTATGAATCGATGTTTTGGTCTTTAAACTATGTAAATCAAGCTCTACGCTATTAAACACTAGTTATCGAAGACAAAGACAAGCGCATATCGATATGTAGAAATAGCGCGATTTTGCTATCTCCAGGTACAATTCGTAATAAAAAAACCTACCCCCCTGGTACTATGTAATCACGGTTTGAAACGGTTTCATAGCTACAATTACCAATACATTCGGTTAAACTAATGGTCGATACAGTTCGGTGGCCTTCAGAAACTCAAAATATGCGATTTCGACTTCTGTATATCGAGATTCCTTTTCTAGCCAATAGCGTCAAGTGCGAGTTGCTCAGATTAAATTGTAACGAAGTAAAACCCTTCGCAGTATTTATTCAAGTCGTGTGAGTTTTAAAAAGCACAGTTCTTCTTTTAATATGAGAAAGATTAATCCTATAAGTAAAGTCTTGGAGAAATAAAAGATCGTTGTATTTCAGTAATCATGCTACTCATAAATAAAGTAGTATACTAGGATAACTCATAAACTAAGGTTCCCTATGCTGCTAAGAAAGAATGCGGCGTGCTAGGAGAAATCTGGTAACATTGTATTACTTATCAACCCCCCTCTCTCTATCCCCACCACTTCCGCCTCGCTACATTGCTCTGTTCCGGGCTCCCTCTGAGCCTTCGAAGTTGGAGCTCCCCATTGCTGTTACCGCCAGTTGCGAAAGTCGTGCTGTGATTTTTAAATGCAAAACGGATATCACCTATTGACATTTATCGTCAGTTAATCGACAGTTATGGGGATAAGTGTATATCTGTTCAACATTCTCAAATGGTGTAGAGAATTCAGTGAAGGCCGCACGAAAGTTCATGATGAAGACCGTAGCGGATGGCCTTCAGTTTCAGACGGAATTGTTGATAAGTGGAAAGAAAATTGTTTGAAAATCGGAGGATTGACATTAAGGAGCTTGCTTTGCGTATTCCTGAGACTTCCGACACCACAATTCATAACATTCTAACAAAAAAATAAGGCTATCACAAAGTATGTGCGCGGAGGGTACCGGGAATGTTTACAGAAAACCACAAACAACAACATGTCGAGTGTGCCTAGCAGTTTTTGCAATAATATGAAGATAACAAAAATGCATTCTTGGATTCCATTGTTACAGGCGATGAAACATGGGCGTTTCACTTTACTCCCGAAACTAAAAAGCAATCACATGAATAGCGTCACTCAACTTCGTCGAAGCCGAAGACATTTAAACAAACACAGTCTGCCTGAAAAGCCATGGCAACTGTCTTTTGGGACAGAAATGGCCTGCTTTTAATCGACTTTTTGTCTCTCGGAACAACAGTTAACTTCGACAGATATTGCGACATATTAGGAAAACTAAGACCTGCGATCCAGGAGAGGAAGATTGTCCAGTGGTGTGAGGCTTATCCGTGACAACGCTTTACCTCATGTCATACATCAAACTCAAGTACGGCTGACAGATTTTGGATGGACTGTTGGGATCCCCCCCCCCCTACAGGAAGGATCTAGCCCCAAATGATTATCATTTATTCCCAAAATTAAATGAACAGTAGGGTGGCTTACGCTTCAGTACCGATGATGAAGTCAAGAAAGAGGTTACTCGATTCCACAAAGGTTTGGCAGCAGAGTTCTATAACATGGGGATAGAAAAGTTGCAGCATCGTTTTCAAAAGTGTTTTGACAGAAACGGCGATTATGTGGGAAAATGGTGTAAGTTTTTTACTTTAAAACTGATGTATTACATCAAGAACAAAGTTATTGCTGTCTATGTTTAAAAATTATGGGATCCTTATTTTATGAATAACCCTCATACATTTAAATTTTTAATTTCATCCGTCCAGTATACCCTTTTAGACTGTTTTGATGTTATTTTTTTCAATTCCTTTTATTAATTTATATATTTATTACATTCTCCCTATCTACATCTTGTTCAAATTTTCAGTCCTTAATAAATTACTTTCTATTCGTCCAATCAAGTTCAAATAGATTTTTTAAAACTTGTAGTGTTAGACACTTGGTTTTTTGAAATATTATTTCAATAGTTAAATTTAATTTTAGTCTATTGTAAAAGACATTTGCAATATTGTTTTATTGCATTAAACAAATACAAACCAGAATCTATTGTTAATAATATTGTTTCAGTGGGATCTAGCAAGACAACACTGCTGACATCTATTTGTAGACAGTAGATACTCGTACACGCGAGTCTCGCTTTAGATAAATTTACGAAAGCTAATACTGCTGTGCAGCCAATCAAGAATCAGCTGATCTGATACAGTAGTAACCAGTTATTTGGTATTGTGTTCTTTGAGCTGTAAACATTTAACAATGTAACACAATCACAGCATACTGTTTAAAGGTGTAGGATTCCGTTTTGAATGGGGGAGGGAACTGGAGGAACTGAAATTTTAATAAGTTGGAGAAGTGTTGAAGCCGCTAAAAAGAATTTACTGCCGGTGCTAGGGAGACTCTTGCAGTGAATAATACATACGCTACCTCACCGTGGAGATGTAAGTTTATTATGTTTCTATGTAGAAACTTTGCTTCCCTCAACACAAATCTCTCGATATCGCTTGTATAAATACACAAATAAACTCCTGTATCTCTTGTATATACCTTTTCTGACTTACTTTGCTTACAAACTTACCAAATATATCTGTTTACATACGTTTCACTTACAAATCCAAGAGAAATATAAGTTATACTCAACACTACAACTCAGCAAAAGTGGAGCAACGCTCAAAAGACTATAAAAAATAGTCGCTCTTTGTTGAGCACTACAGTAGAGCCTCGAATAACCAAGCCTAACCGGTTTTCCCGTACGTATGTACGTTTTGGCATACTCTGAGAGCAACGACGTAAAAATATAATATCTGCACTTATACATCGAACCACTTAGGTCAAAAAATAACGTTTTAAACCTGTAACATGTAGCCAAATTTGTATATGTCTTTTTCATTTTTTTTTATTTGTATATAATATATAATTTTAAGAAAAATGTGTAAATTATTACACTGTAGATACGTTATTTTATATTATTGACCACGTTTTATTCATTTCACTAATTTTTATACGTTTCCCACTCGATGTTTACATTGTCCGCATTATCTGAGTTTGCGTTTATCCGACTCTCAATACACATTACGTCAGATAATCCAGGATCTACTGTATTTAAATTAGTAAGACCTTGAGCGTCGAATGTACTTAATGGTAATAAAAGTACAGAGCCTTCTTAGTATTAGGGAATCTATTCCAATGTGCTCTAAAGTTACTTTAATGCCTAGTTTATGAAATGCATAGAAGGTCACAGATATGGACACAGATAGGGGAAATTCTGAGGAAGAGATTCATTAACAAACACTTCATAAGCCGTTCAGCCCGTGTTTGATTATCTCAATATATGACAATATACATTTATAACGGTTTACTTGCTTTCAGTCTCTTTAAATGTGAATAGTGGGAATGTATTTCCCTTCCGAAAGTCCAATAAATAATGTTTACATATAACTAAGGACGATATACAGTGAAAAATATAGTAGCTGTCACTACATGATTTGAGAGGAGTATATTCGAAGACAGAAATCGCTTTAGCTTCTAATATAATACTCGTGATGTGGTCTAATAAGATGAAATAAACAACAAATAGCAGTTTCTAAGCGAAACAAAGTAGTGTACGGACTTGAGAGCCCTACACGTTTACTCCGATCGCATTGTTTTCTAAGGGTACAAGTTACATAGAATGAGAGCGAAGTAAATTAAAAATATATAATACCAATTGAATAGAGGTCAAATATGATGGGTTCCATAATAATTAGCAGGACGAAAATATACGTTGTTTAAATAGGGCGCTCTTAGTTCTGGGTAGGTCTCACAGAACATTTCTTGACAGTAGTTCACAGCATTGAAGAATACACTGACCTAGCGCGAAACGCGTCTGCTGAATAAATCAGTAAGTATTGGTTTTTTGCAAAGTTAATATAAAAAAGTGTAATTTAAAACAATTCTATTCGTAGAGTTTATTTAAAGACATTGTGGATATCCTAAAACATATTGCTGCTATAACGTAAAATCGGAGAATGTTATTCCTGTATATCAAAGACCATTAAAGTGTTCATGGTAAAATGTATAATGTTGTTTATTTTAATCAATTACAACTATTAATGGTAAATAATTTGACTTGAATTAAGAAACTCTAAAAACACATTCGCACACAGGTATACACTTGCCCGTGAGAGATACATATGCACTCACACGCGCAAATGAAACGCATACACACGCGCGCACAGGTATCGCTAAGTTCGCAGGGATGGGTACAGACGCGTTACCAGGCTGAAACTGTTGTGGTCTGTAACAAGAGTTTACTGCCTTCCCTAGAAAGGCTTCCACGATGAATAATAAACCTCATCAGGGTCGGTTTATTAGGCCGATATTATTCTGTAAAGTACGCTATAGAAAGGAAAAACCACTTATAAGGCTTTTGACTCTTACAAAAGTAAAATTATAAATTGCATTAAAGTGTATGAAAAATCTAAACTGTCCGTCATTAGTGTTTAAGCCCTTTTTATACTAAAATAATGAGAGGGAAACTACATTTTCCATCCTTCCCTCAAAACCCATTACCATGAAAAATAATAATAACACAGCCTTTTCTTATTATATTGTGTATTATGTTATGATATAAAAATTGTTGATTACTAAAAATTTGGTTATACTCTAAATCAAAAAAATATTAGAAACTTTAGGGGATTTAAAAATAAATAAAAACATACACAAAACTAAAAAAATATCATAATTTGTGAGTTTTTTGTATGTTTTTATTTGTTTTTAACATAACCTCACAAGCTAAGCTCAAAGAATATTTGTTTAGAGAATTTGTACAAAAATATACAAAGTTTCTTGATGTAATCATCTTGAATTCACTGATTAAACTAATTTTACACTACTTAACTAAGTGAATACGTAATTGCTTACTTGCTAACGCGTTTCAAAACGATCGTTCCTTTTTCGAAGCTAACCTTCTACTAGCGGCTTTTGACTCTTTACAAACGGTATGACAGGGTTGGATTTATGACATTAGGTGAGGTATCGGCGTCTTGTGTGATGTATTTGAAAAGACTATTGGCTTTAAAGTGTGTGTGGTCATTAAGTATGTTTTCCCTGTCTGTTGTGTAGTATTTGTAGATTTCATATTTTTCTAAGATTGTTAGTTTTTTACTCTGTTTTAAGGTGTGTAGAATATTTAAATTAGTGTGTATGTCGGTATGTGTGTGTTGGGTGTTGTTTAGGTGTTTTGCGTAGCTGGATTTAGGGTTGTTTGTTTTGTTTGGGTAATGTGTTCATCGAAGCGTGTGTAGAAAGACCTGCCGGTTTGACCGATGTAATAGTTGGGACAATCGTTGCAAGTTTATTTGTAAATACCTGAGAGTTTTTATATGTCAGTTTCATTTTGAAAAGGTTGTATATGTTTTCTTAGCGGGTTTGTTGTTTTGTAGGATATTTGGTAATGGAGTTTTTTGAATGTGGAGGCTATTTTGTGTGTGTTTTTATTGTGGTAGGTGAGGGATATGTATTTGTTATTTTGTGTGTGGTTTGTTTGAGTGGGTGTTTGATGGTGCTTATGTTTTATTTTCCTGAGAATGTTGTCTATGAGTGAGTGTTGGTAGCCGTTTTGTTGGGCGATATATTTTATGGTATTACGTTCTTCGTCGTAGTCTTTCTGTAGCATTGGCATGTTTATTAGACGGTGTAACATATGATTAAAAGCAGCGTGTTTGTGTTGTATGGGTGATTAGATGTATTATATATGACCATATCTGTAGTTGTTGGTTTTCTGTATATTTTGAAATTGAGTCTAGTGTTGTGTTCGGTGATAGTAAGATCTAGAAAGTTTATTTTATTGTTTTCTTCTAACTCGAGAGTAAGTGTGAGGTTTTGGTGCATGGTATTAATGTAATTATGTAGTTGTTTGATTTGCCGTTTGTTGCCGTTGTATAATATTAAAATGTCATCTACATATCTATGGTAGTAAATTATTTTATGTGTGTGGTAATTGTTCTGTAGAATATATTGTTGTTCGATGTGGTGTATGAATATTTCTGCTAAGATGCCTAAGATAGGGAAACTCATTGGGAGGCCATCTTTCTGTGTGTAATATTTGTGTTGGTATGCGAAGTAGTTTTGTGATGAGTTTGGTGAGTGCAATTATTTCATGTGTGAGTTTATGTGGCGTGTTGTTTGCTATGAGCATATTTTGTAGTATGTTCAGTGTTTGTTATATTGGCACATTAGTGTAAAGGTTTTTTATGTCGTATTCACAATTACGTATTCACCTAGTTAAGTAGTGTAAAATTAGTTTAATATACAAAGGCTGTAAAGTATTTAGGATAATTTATTAAGTGTAAAGAAAAAGAAAAATGTTGACAGTTTGGAAAAGAGCGAAAATGCTGGAACATGTAAGACACCATGACGTTAGGGTTTAACGGCAAGTTTCCGCCAAAAGAAAGCAAGGGAAAACAATCCTTTATAATGATATGAATCGATTCCTTATTTTGGAGAATAGGGAAGAAAGCTACCTACGGTTGCAATGGACGTCACAAATAAGATGTCGAAATTCGGAATGGAAAGCGAACTTCGGAATTTAAGGTAAAAAAAGAGTAAGGACAGGGTAGCTTGTGGAACGACGTTAATTTAAGGTCAAAATAATAATAAAGTTGAAATTCGGTATTAATAAAATTCGTTTCCGTCGTCGGGGTGGACCAAATAAAATGTTGACCGACGTAAAGAAAAAAGAGTAAACAGTTTGTGGTTTATTAGAATGTGTTTTAGAATAAGTATATACTCACACACACACACACACAACGTGCTAGGGTAAGCATCAATGTACAATCCTACCTTACTAAGTTTACTTGTGAAACAGTGATTCATTTTTACGCAGTATGAATGTGGATCCTTCTTGAGTGGTTACAAACAGGTGATCGACAGCAGTTTTAGGGGAATAAAGCTCTTAACGTTGTGACGCAATGAGTCGTATTTGTCAGAACAAACCAGATCTTTGTGTGTGTGGTGAGGTTATTCACACAGTGTTCTAGTTTCCCGACTTGGGACATGTCTTTGGCTAGTTATTCACTTAATTAGCTATAAAGGTTAACGCGACCTTTAAACAAAGTCAGAGGATAAATTGACCTTTACATTGACACACTCTTGAAGGGCCTTTAAAGGAAAAGACTTAAGGTTAATTATGTCTTCCGAATAAAACGTTATTTTCCTGCGTTAAATTTATCTTCCTACTTAAGTCAAATTCTTCTCATGATTTTACATGTTTAAGGTCATTTGTTCAATGCACTGGTTGAATTTAGAGTTTATCCATTACATAATTGGTTCCTATTACGCTTGCCACAAGTAAATTCAGCTACAAGATTTTTAGTATTGCAACAGGCGATGAAACTGGATTTGATTTTAGTATCCAGTCACCTGAATAGTTAGCCAAAGGATAGAACGACTATGGTTAAAACGACTAAATATTTTTTACAATGGTCTATATACGTCGAAACAAAACAAAACAATAGGCCTACACAGCTTTACCTTTAAAAACTTCTACTTTAGGTTGTATTTGTATATGTTTCCATATTTTACTCAATTTTTTGGTTTTCGAAACGTAAAATTCCTTTATTCTTCTTTCAAATACG
>JBAIZL010000425.1:450000-845000 GCA_036971475.1 Prosapia bicincta | reverse complement strand
CAAATAGATTTTATACAGCTTGTAGTTTACGAATGGCCTTATTCTAGATGTGTTTTGTGAAGAAACGAATAATCTTCAGAATTGTAACCTAGCCTTAATATAGAGAATAGTACCAACATATACTGTTCTTAGATATTAAAAGTTGTATATTCTTTTATGATAAAAGTAAAATAATTCTATTACTGTTGTATATTGTATTATATTACACTATATTATTATACAATAATTTTATATAAATTGACAATCTCTTCAATACAGCGATCATAACTTCCTTAGTGTACCACTGAAAAACAAAATCTTACTCAAGAAAATTTGAAAATTTTCAACAAAATAGGAGGTTTTTAATGATTTCTTGAGCAACTGTGGCCTAATGTTATAATATTTTAAATAACAAACCCAATAGCCACAAAACAACTTAAAATATTATATTTAACTCCTTAAATTGACTTAAAATATAAAATAGGAGGTGTCAACTTTCAGGTTATTTTAATTAACTAAAACTTGTTCAATGTTTCTAATATATATTGTAATAGATTTCTCTTTAAGGTGTTTTCCAAGTGTTAAGTTTTATGATTCTTTTGAATTCAATCCTGGTGTATATCGTTACACTTGACCGTGACTTGTACGTGATATGAATCTTAGAGATTCAATCAATGCATTTAAAAATGTTCGCACAGGAAATGCTTCCAATGTGGGCGGTTACACTGGGTTTATTTAGCTTGAATCAAGTCATGGTGATTTTAACAATTAGTGAACTGTTTGGTAAAAGGTGAAAGTTGAAAAACTATACATTATTCAAAATCTAGTTCCTATTCAAAGAGGGAAACGAAATTTTTTTTTCTACTAAACAGTAGAATTATATATATATATATATATATATATATATATATATATATATATATATTGGAGTACATTTTCCTGCTTTTCCTAACATTATAATACTTTCCTTTTTCGACTCGTTCCAGAATGAATCAATTTTCGAACCTTGAATAGTACTTTTAAGGAATTCTTAAGTGTGAATACTACTTAGGTTGTAAAAATTGAGTCAATCGAAACACGCCAATAACGGAAAATATTGTAATGTTAGGATAGACAGGAAAATGTACTGGAATATATATATATATATATATAGCCATTCCTTACATATTTGAAAATGAGTATAATAAAAAGAGACTTCTACAGTTTCTGTTCATATTATATGCAAATAAACGGCTTTAAAGTGACCGTTTTTGTCAAAAGAATTATTTAAACTGAAAATCTTATAAGAAAACCGAAACACTCATTACAGCCTCAAGTTATTCAACCTATAAAGCTAGTTATTAATAAACTTAGAGTAGTAGGTAAATGCGCGAGAATAGTGTTCGTAAAATCTTCAATATGGAGATAAAGTCTTCGAGATATAAAACTTACGAGAAGAGCTAAAAGGATTGGCTACGGTTTACATTATGAAATCGCTATAACACTGATGAAGATTTTGGTGAGTTTCAAAAGGTTTCATATAATTCATTTTTAGAATTATAGTTTGTGAAAGTAGGCTTTTAAAAATTTGGTATTTATTGAAAACCATTATTCTGAATTCCAAAATATATTCCACTTTGTATAAGTAGTCTATATAGGTTTATTGTGCAATGAGTACTTTTTGAAATTTGGTATATACTTGAATAGGAAACAAATTTAATTAACTCATTTTTTGACTAATTTTAAGTATTATTATTTCTATAGGATTTATATTTAACTATAGAACCTTCTCTTATTGGTATAATTCTGCTTAAAGCTCCTTGGAATGTCCCTACCCATCCCAGGAAACATTTCTTGCAGCGCTACTTTGTATGTAACTAAGGCCAGCTGTAAACAGAAAGTTACCGGCCACAGATGATCGAACAACAGTAACAAACGACAATCGAATCCCTTCTCTCGCTAAACTGAACGATGTCTCGCTAATTCATTGATGCCAACTGTACCATTAACTCATTTAACTGTACCTAAACTGTATTTGCAAGTTTCAGAAAGCCATCTATTCTCGACGTGCTGTGCATGTTCGGATAACATGTAGTAGGAGCAACTGAGTTTTAGATGTCTTCAACTTAAACAAATGATGAACTGAAACGTTTGAACTTATGCATAGTAAACAAATATTTGTGTTGCTTTTTAATCAATCAATACAATTAATCTTCTATAGTTGCTCTTTGTAGTTGCCTAGTGGCTTTTATCAGAAAAAGCGGCGATGATACGGAAACAGGACGTATATATAATTTTTTATTATATGCCTAATTTATTTAAAAATATATTTTAGCAAAATGCTTTGAATAAAGTAAAAAAGGTTATGAACGAATTGACACTGCCCTATTACCGAATCACGATTTGGCTACGAACCTCGAAAAGTGTGCCAAAACACACGATTTTATTGCTATAATTATCCCATGAGAAAATTTGATTACGATTCAAGAGGACACAAATGAAATTTTAATTTTGTTACAATGAAATAACATACGATTATGCTCTACTAATGGTTGACATTACCAACATCCTCAGGAATTACTAAGAATGACAAAAGAACTGTCTAACAAATATGAAGTTACTAGGTAAAGCATTACACAGTTGCCAAATCTATTCCACTGCAGCCACAACACTATATACATTGAATATAGTATGGAATTTAGAACGTATTTGAATTTGTTCATCTATCAATTTGTTATCAATATTATGCTTGTAAATTTCAAAAGCTTCACATACGTTCAATTTTAACCCTTTATTTATTTCTTTTATAATTTTCATATTATTTATATTAGGAACATATGATTATTATTAATACAATGTGTAGCGAAATTAGACTTATAAATATTTGGTTTTAAAAAAGCATTAAAATGTTCTTTATACCTTTCTTTCAATTTTTTCTTTGTTTGTCCTATATAAACTTTATTACAAAATTCACATTCTAATTTATAAACTCCATTTTTCTCATGTATAGGCCTACTATTTGTATTATTATTATGGTTAATTATATTTATTATTCTATTATTAGTTCTACATGCAATTTTTATGTTTTTATTAGTAAATAATTTGGAAATATTTTTTATTTCAAAACCAGTGTATGTAAAAGTACTCCATACAGTAATATTATTATTACTACTATTGTAATGAATATTTTTTTTTATTTGTTTTTGTAATATATTATAATTTAATTTATCTACTGTTTTCTTTTTGTAACCATTTTCTACGGCTATCTGGTATATTATGTTTTTTCCCCTCATTTTATTTTCATTGCTCATAGGAATTGTATTCATTCTATAAAGAAGATTATATAAAGCAGCCATTTTCTGATTATATGGATGGTTGGAATTATTAGGTATTATTTGATTGGTTTGTGTAGGTTTACGATAAATCATATATTCTAAACTAGTTTCATTTCTAATTATTGTGATATCTAGGAAATTTATTTTACCATTTTATTTATTTCATTTTATTTATTTCATCTAATATATTTACTAAATTAATATTATTATTATTTGATACATATAACCCATCATCCACATACCTAAACCAATGACTATTTGTATCATATTTTTTTATAATTGCATTTATATTACTATCTATTTCTTGTAAAAATATTTCAGATACTATACTAGATAAAGGGGAACCCATAGCTAAACCATCTTCCTGTCTATAAATTTTATTATTATATGAAAAATAGTTTTGATTTAATATTAATTTCAATGTACTAACAATTTCTAAAATTAATTTTTTATCTTTTTCATATTGAAAAATTTTAGATTTTATTATTTCAATAGTTTCTTTGATAGGAACGTTAGAATACATATTTTTAATATCAAATGATGTCAACTTCGTATTTTTATCTATATTGATATGATTTAAATGTTCAATAAGATTAATTGAATTATTAATAGTATAATTATTATTATGTTTTACTTTATCCTTAAGAATACTGGCTATAATTTTTGATATTTTGTAAATGGAGCATTTATAAAATTTATTAAAGGTCTAATTGGCTTATCTATTTTGTGGAGTTTAATAAGTCCATTCATTATCGGAATTTTAGGATTATCATTTATATAATTATGAAAATTATTTTTATTAAATAATCTATAAGATGTGTTTATTATATTTTTTATTTAATTTTGAAATTGTTTAGTAGGATATTTATCTAAAATACAAAATTTATTTTCAATTATATATTTTTCTGTTTTAGCAATATGTTCATTTTGATCAATTATAACAATAGCATTACTTTTGTCTGCTTTTACCGCAATCAAATTATTATATTGTAATTTTCCATTAATATTAATAATTTCTGAAAATTATTTCTTATATGAAACATTAACTTCACTGTTTTTAATAATTTTCTTTAATTCATAACTTGCTGCAATCCTAGTATCTTCTTGTATATTATCATCTAATTTACTAATAGCCAATTCAGTATCCATTATGACATTATTAATGTCTTTCATAAAATTTCTCTTTAAGTTAACTTTATTATTTTTTAAAATTTTTAGTTCACTACTATTAAATGTAATTTGTGATAGATTAACGACATTAGGATGAAAATTACGATATTTAACTACAATTTCTTCTTTTCTTTTATATTCAAATTTCAAATTCTCAAGTTTTTTTATTTGTATTGTTTATTTTTATAGTTCTAATCTGATTTACATGTGTTATTATTTTATTATATTTTTCTTCCCATTTCAAATTATGCATAAAATAAGCTAACTTAAAATGTAATTTATATAATTCATTAGTTAAAATATTTTTCTTTTTGCATAAATTCTTTATTTCATTTTTCACCCATAATTTTTCTGCCTGTTTACAAGTTTTTTATGCTGTTTCACTTTTATTTATAATTATAATTTTAGCATATTTTGAAGTTATATGATTTATAATGCACTGCTTATTAAAATAAATATTGCAATTAACATTCATTAATTGGATTTTACATTTTTCAAACCTATTTAAATCTTTTATTGAAGCAGTATTACAAATATTAACAGAAAACATATTATAAATTAGTATAAAATCTAGTAAATTAACAAACTAATTAATAAACACAAAATATAAAACAAAATACAATATAAAAGCAAGGAAAAACTATAACCTAAACACACCACTTATGCACAAACAAACCTTGTAAGGCAAATATATGTAAAATATCAAATAGGTTTTCCTGTTAGAATTATTTTCAAGATTAAATAATATACACCAATTACAGGAATTAGTTTTACAGGAATTATAGATTTGGCAAATGTGTAATGCTTTATCTAGTAACTTCATATTTGTTAGACAGTTCTTTTGTCATTCTTAATAATTCCTGAGGATGTTGGTAATGTCAACCAACGAAAAGCTTTGAGTGTATTATTCAATAAATTAATTCCTGTAATTAGTGTATATTATTTAATCTTGAAAATAATTCTAACAGGAAAACCTATTAGATATTTTACATATATATATATATATATATATATATATATATATATATATATATATATATATATATATATATATAGAGAGAGAGAGAGAGAGAGAGAGAGAGAGAGAGAGAGAGAGAGGGAGAGGGGGAGGTGAAGAGAGAGAGATAGGGAGAGAGATAGGGAGAGAGAGGGAGAAACAGAGATCTAAGCGGAATAATTAAATTTTAAAATATTTATTATTTATATTTTTTTTATATTAAATTTTATTTATTTTTTTTTTGTTTGGGTAAAAAAAATATTCGTTTTAATAACTCAGTAAAAATATAAGACGATTCTTCAATCATGCAAAATAATTATGCTACATAGATCGTCGATAGCGATTACTAATAGATGAAATATAGAAATGTATAATGCAACACAAAATAATATTATAAAATGACAGCAAACAATATTTTAAAACAAATTACAAAATAATGTAACGAGAATAACCAAATTATAACCCCAATAATTGTAGCAAACCAATTTATTAGTTAGAATAGTTGGGAACATCAGTGTTACAGAAAATTCGTACGAAACTCAACCTTTTATAGTGCAAATAAACCTTTGACCGTTTTAATTGTTACAATTCCTTGTTTTCAAGCTAGTATCATATATTTTACGAGCTGTGTTGCGTTTTGCGTCTGTTTTGTAATTACTTTGTATGAATTGTAAGGAAATTGTTTCATACTTTTTATTCCCTTTTTTCAACGTGGTTATCTATTATATAGGATCGTTTTCTGGTTTTTATTCTTGCATAAATATTTGTTCTTGTCAATACCAAAGCATCTATTATGGTTTATATTGAAGCATATTAAAAGTAATAAAGGTTTAATCAACTTTAGCCACATCAGCCCGTTGAATATAGGCCTTACTCGGGAGCTTTTGCTTCCAATATTGCTATATACTCACCCAAGTGAGACCAAAGCGTAGGAGGTATTTTCAGATAACCTACAAAATGTAGCAGACAACCAAGCGTGTTATTATCATTATAACTTTAGCAGTAGACATATCATTCCACAAACACATGGCGACCGTCCGGCCTGTCCTACAGATGCAGTCCATTTATGTAATAACGAAGATACTAGAGCGCGATTCGCTGACAGGTATTTAATAAAACGCCAATCATAATAAAGACAATTCCTAGAACGAATGTTTGTGGGATGTAAAATTTAATTTTGCTGCAAAGATTCTACGCTTTTATTAAACGGAAAGTGTCTCTAATATCCACAATAGCAGTTCTCCGTTCCCACCTCTTCGTGCAACTTCAAAAGAAATTATGGTTGTCTTTAATGTGAGATCAGAAACTAATTCTCGCGTAAATAATTAAAATCTTACAACTTTTAAAAGGAATTCTAATACTGATTAAAAAAAAATTCAGATTTAAAGCAATGAATTTTTTTTTTTTTAATTCTGTAATTAACAAGAAAATGTAATTGCAAATTTGATCGAATATTTCACTAAAGTAAACATTTTGTTTCTGAATTACCTAAACACCTTCAAAGCCTAGACACACATATTATATACAGTATAAATATATATATATATATATATATATATATATATATATATATATATATCTTAATATATTAAATATGGTGATATGTTTTCTTGTAATATAGTTAATAAATTAAACACATTTCAAAAACAAGAATACTTTTAATGCATGTATTATTCAAAGCTTTTCGCCGATAAAACAATACCAGCATATTCAAGAAAAAAATTATCTCCTGATAATTGTTTTCCTGAAGATGCTGGTACTGTTTTATCGGCGAAAAGCTTTGAATAATATATGCATTAAAAGTATTCTTGTTTTTGAAATGTTTTAAATTTATTATATATATATAAAACAACATTGGTTATTCAAAAACAAGAATATTTATTAATTTATATCCAAAGCTTTTCGTTGGTAAACAGTACCAACATCATTAGGTATATATATATATATATATATATATATATATATATATATATATATATATATATATATGTATATATATATATATATATATATATATATATATATATATATATATTTATATATATATATTTATATATATATATATATATATATATAGAGAGAGAGAGAGAGAGAGAGAGAGAGAGAGAGAGAGAGTGAAAGAGAGAGAGCCTCCTGATATAGTCTCTTCACTTTAATATACAGGGATTGCGTTATGACCAGTGGTCAGTAAATTGTGAATTTAAAGTTTATAATAATAATAATGGTTAATTTTATACAATTAAAATGGGCAGAGCTGCCTCATACAGTATGGATCTAAGAAAGGTAATGTACCCAGCACCGCGCTCTACCAACCATTAAATTCACTCAGCCTATCCAACCATTTTCAGAGCCCGAGACAACCTGGAAGCTTTAATAAACATCCAGAACTTCTTTCGCCTCACCAGGATTTTGAAGTTACTTGTCCTATTTATTTAACCACTCCGCCGATAGCTTTATAACTTAAGAACCAATGGTACACTCCAAGAAATAGATGAGTTTTAGGAAAATATAAGATAAACTAATTCAGCAATTTTATCAAAATGTAGCTAATCAGAGCTAGATATATAAAAAGGACCATTAAATTATTTAGTCTTAAATTAAAAACATTAATATATATATTACAATTTTATTTCCTAACTTTGCTGGTTAATAAATGTATTTGCTTTCACATTCCCTTTAATAATTATTATAATGCTTATTGTTTGTTTTGATGTAAAAGATTTTATATTTTCAATTATATTTAACATAAAAATGAAAGTATGTGTTTATACGGGAATTACAGTTTATACATATAGCGTATTCTCTGTTTGGAATGAAGAATGGCAAAATGTAAATGTAAACAAGCTAAGGGACATTATGGATATCGCCCTACCATGGAGGTCATCTGTTCGTTCGAATCATAGGGAAGAAGTGGTGGTTACTCGTCTTCGCATCGGTCACTCTTTGTTAATGCATGGATGGTTGATGCGACATGAGGAACCTCCCCTACGTCAGTTTTGTGGAGGTTCCATCACAGTCAAGAACATTCTGCTTGACTGTGGTGGGTTGACCGATTTGTATTTAAGGTTGATCTTCGAGGACGTTTGAAGGTGGTTTTATGGGACGATGCTATCGACCGAGTCATTCCTTTCTTACGCCACCTGAATCTATATTAGGATATATACAATCTGAAAACTAAGATTTATTTTATTTAGTTTTAGATAATTAAATAGTTTTAATTATCTAATTAATTAATTAGTTATTTACTATTAATTTAACTAATGTTGTAACCATTTATTTTATTTTATTTTATTTGAATATAGTTATTCGTCTTTTTCTAAATTAACTTTTCAAATAACATTTTATTTAGGCGATGTTCCCTGATTGGTTTTTCGCCTGGAAGAAATATATATATATATAGCGTATATATGTATCTACATTTCAGGATGTAGGAATTTTATGTATATTGTCCTCATTCTCGTTTCATTAATTCACCTGTTTACAGAACGCTACAGGGAATTTGAAAGTTATCCCTCCCGATCTAAGTTGAAATAATTTAAGTCTATTAGAACACTTGCTTTTTCCCACGGATATTCTCTTTGTTTTTGGAACTTTAAGTTTTCCATACAGTTCTTAAGCAGCATTGAAATTTCGTAGATATGAATATCGGAATAATACTATATTTTCTTTTAGATTTTTAATTTGAATTTGATTTCAATGTGATACTATGAAGCTTAACGTCCCTCCACGAGTTTGTTTAAAGTCGTCCTCCTGGACATAACCCTCCCCTGTATGCAAGTATATAATATTTTCACCCACGTACCTCTAAGACATTTTTCAATAATAAAAAAAACCCTAATTTTGAATGTAAAACTAGCTTATCCGTTGTCATTTTATACATTACTATATACCTATATTAAAATATATATGTAGAGTGTTCAGTCAGGATAGATTTGGTTGTAATTTTATACAACACTATATACCTATATTAAAATATATATGTAGAGTGTTCAGTCAGGATAGATTTGGTTATAATTTTATACATTGTAACGGTATATAATTAAATTAAGCTGAGTTACGTATTTTTATGTAACGTATGGTTTAACAAATTGAATATTATTTAGTTTTAATTCTTAAAAATTTAATTTTTACTTCTAGCTTACAGTTCAGGCGTAACAAAGACGTCTGTCTGTAACGCAATTGAAGGTATAACTCCGTTACATTAAAATATTTTAAATTACCAAGTTAAAATCATTTAAATTAGCAGAATATTATTACATTAATTCTTAAGGCTTGTTAATCTGAAATGCAAGGAATTGTGCGCTGGTAAAATAATGACTCTTTTAAATTCAATTAAAGCAAATTACACTCTTTTATTTTAAGAAAGACAAATAAAATAAATTATAATCATGATACATATTTTTTTGACACTCAGTTACGGATTATGGAACATTTTATATTCTACTTATGAATTTTTTAAGGATAGCAACCTTTCAATTAATTAATCAATCAATGGCTGAAAATGAACATGTACTCGAGTTTACTTGCCTTTTTATATAATCAAATTTTATAATTCAATGTGAACATAATGGCACCAAAAGATGCGTAATTACAGTTATGCTAATTAGTTGAAAAGTTCAATGTTCATTAATTAGAATTCTGCTGTGAAACATTTTAAATTTTGAAATAAATCTTTAAAGTCTTAAATCGCCCACTTAGCTGTATTCACATGTCGTAACCTCGCTTCCTCCTCGTGGAAAAGTCTCGGTAAAAGCCTTGTATCATCCTCGTGGAAAAGACTCGGGAAATGCCATCAATAATTCAGCGTCCCATCTGGTACCTGGTAACGTACGCCGTGTTCTAAGCCATGATTATATGAAATTAAAACTTTACATTAATTTAAATTAAAAAAACCAAATAAATTTTCTTGCTCTTTGGAGACGTACGTTCCCCTCTTACATCTTGGCCAAATGAGAGAGATATATTAGTTGCGTGCAACCTTCCTACCTATCGCGCATCCGGGGGGCGCATCCCTACCTTGATTACTTGTTTTAATCTTTTTCCGTTAGATGTCACTATCAGCCAGAGATCTCATTAAAATATTTCTCATACATAACAATTTTTTTTTACATAGTCATATATTATTACAATTTTGAATCCATTCTTGTTTGTTTTCTGAAATTTGCTAATTTAATATGTAACACCGTCTAAAGTGTGTTACATATTTTCCCCCCCTCTTGAAAAAAAATTGTGTCATTTCATTTCTCCCCTTTTTTTTATTGGAATGTTTTTATCTAGTTTTATAATTTATTAATGACTCTCAGTTCAGCAACCAAACTATTCTTCTTTAAAAGAAACATATCATAAACCCTTTATCATTACTTTCATGTCCATAATTAGAACAAGCTTAGTTTACCAAATTTTTTTTTTTTTTATACTACATTAACATAATACAAACAAATTATTTCTCGGATTTAGCATCCTTCCAAACAAAAATTAAACTTTTTTAACAAATAAATCCATAATCATCTCTACTTTTACATTCATGAAATATTGTATTGACACATACTCTTATACTTTTACATAATGTTCTTTACTGCCTTTATTTCATTAAAACCCTTTTATTAATTAATCAAAAATAATATCAACTATATTTACTCTGCTTTTGATTTAAAATCCTTATGCAAAAATTCAAACTTCCATGTAAACCTACAATTTACTTATTATTTCTATTTATCATTTAAATACATATATTATAATAAATTTAATTTAGATTTAAAAGAATTAATTTAATTTAGATTAAAAAGTCCTTTAATAAACATTTCTTATTTTAATTAACTCTTTGAAACTTGTTTTATTAATTCTCAAATTTATTTATTTCACAATATAAAGTTTTAAAAACATTGCATACTTGAAAATATTTTCTTTCAAAATCAAACTTCTCGTAAACTTTTTTTTATTTCATAAGCACATAATTATATCTCTTTTAATTTCAAAATAACCTTATTTACTCTTAATAAATTTACTCTTTATTTAAATTAAACTCTTTGAAATTACTATTTATTCCAATTACTCTTGTTAAAAATTAACTCGTTCAAAGTTACTCTGTTTCCAAATTGCTCTTTGTTTGTCAACATTACCTTACATATGCCCTAGCTATATTTTTTACAATCCAATCTCTAGGATTTATGAATACCGCTTACTTCCTGTAAGCCAAAAATTTTTCAACATTATCGACGCTATTTATCTACATATTCTCCTCTCCATTTCACAACTTTAAGCATGTACCATTGCCTCATAACCTTTCGTTATCTCTACAATATTTCGTACATCTTATACCTCTTTTGGATTTCAAAACCCATACTTTGAAAATCCAATTACATTATTCTTAAATTAAAACCCATATTTTAATTTAAAAATCATATAGCTAGCATGTTGACACACAAAGGATTATATGTATTCTGTTACATCTTAAAACTTCTTTCAAATATTTCTGTAAACAAATTGAATTAATTTTTTTTTGCTAAGCTCTTAGTATTTACAAATAAGAATTGAAATTAAACGGAACCTATGATTGCACTTTTATACACAATTTTGGTCAAGTGTATAGTCTGTTGATTCCCCATAAGTCATTCAATCGATGTAGTTTTATGTGTTTTGAGATTTGTCCTAGTCTCTCTCTCATGTAGAATATGTATAGTATGTCAACGTGCACTTTGACATACAATGTGAGTGTCGTCGTGGAGTATAAATTCTGCACAAAGGCACATTCGTATCTTCCTTGTTAATTTATTCCTCTTTTTAAAATAAAGCTTGCATGTTTTCAAATTTAAAATTTTAAGAAATTTCAACTATTTTAAAAGATAAATTTTGCTTGAAATGTTTTTATATGACTATTATAAACTTATACATTTAAAGTTAAATACCTTTAAAATTAACTCATAAATTTATTTATTTTTTTTTTTTATTAAACATTACTTTTAAAATCCTATCACTGTTAACTTCAATTATAATTTTCTTTTTTATTATATTTTAATTCCTCTTTTGACAAAGTTTATTATTAAATCCATTTTGTTTAATAGAATTGCTTTCAGAAAACTAACGAGAATATATTCCTTATCCATAAAAGTCAAGCAAACTCGAAAGGTTCGAACACGTTTTATGCAAACAGGACTGGCAGCTGTGTAAACAATTGTAATCTACAACCGGCTTTCAAAGCCATGCACAAACTTACAAAAAATCTAAACTCTACCAAGCATATTACGATTAATGTTTTAAACAACAAGAGTCTCTGACCTTGACTACAATACAAGTAAAAACAGGTTATAACTGGTTTCTTCCCTAACTTTACCAAACTGTTTACACAAACTACAGGCCACATCTTTTACTTTCAATTTATACATTTCACAAAACTTACACTGTTAAATTTACCTTTTTGAATATATTTAATTAAATCGATTATTTTCAACCATTATTAATTTTCTTTCCGCCAACACACAAATTTACATTTCAAATTTTTACCTTAGCAGAGTTGCGCATTTTGTGTAACGGTATATAATTAAATTAAGCTAAGTTACGTATTTTTATGTAACGTATGGTTTAACAAATTGAATATTATTTAGTTTTAATTCTTAAAAATTTAATTTTCACTTCTAGCTTACAGTTCAGGCGAAACAAAGACGTCTGTCTGTAACGCAATTGAAGGTATAACTCCGTTACATTAAAATATTTTAAATTACCAAGTTAAAATCATTTAAATTAGCAGAATATTATTACATTAATTCTTAAGGCTTGTTAATCTGAAATGCAAGGAATTGTGCGCTGGTAAAATATTGATTCTTTTAAATTCAATTAAAGCAAATTACACTCTTTTATTTTAAGAAAGACAAATAAAATAAATTATAATCATGATACACATTTTTTTGACACTCAGTTACGGATTATGGAACATTTTATATTCTACTTATGAATTTTTTAAGGATGACAATCTTTCAATTAATTAATCAATCAATGGCTGAAAATGAACATGTACTCGAGTTTACTTGCCTTTTTATATAATCAAATTTTATAATTCAATGTGAACATAATGGCACCAAAAGATGCGTAATTACAGTTATGCTAATTAGTTGAAAAGTTCAATGTTCATTAATTAGAATTCTGCTGTGAAACATTTTAAATTTTGAAATAAATCTTTAAAGTCTTAAATCGCCCACTTAGCTGTATTCACATGTCGTAACCTCGCTTCCTCCTCGTGGAAAAGTCTCGGTAAAAGCCTTGTATCATCCTCGTGGGAAAGACTCGGGAAATGCCATCAATAATTCAGCGTCCCATCTGGTACCTGGTAACGTACGCCGTGTTCTAAGCCATGATTATATGAAATTAAAACTTTACATTAATTTAAATTAAAAAAACCAAATAAATTTTCTTGCTCTTTGGAGACGTACGTTCCCCTCTTACATCTTGGCCAAATGAGAGAGATATATTAGTTGCGTGCAACCTTCCTACCTATCGCGCATCCGGAGGGCGCATCCCTACCTTGATTACTTGTTTTAATCTTTTTCCGTTAGATGTCACTATCAGCCAGAGATCTCATTAAAATATTTCTCATACATAACAATTTTTTTTTACATAGTCATATATTATTACAATTTTGAATCCATTCTCGTTTGTTTTCTGAAATTTGCTAATTTAATATGTAACACCGTCTAAAGTGTGTTACAACATTACTATATACCTATATTAATATATGTGTAAAGTGATCAATCAAGATAGATTTGGTTGTCACTTTATACATTACTATATACCTATACTAAAATATATATGTAAAGTGTTCAGTCAGGATATTTAGTTGTAATTTTATACAATACTATATACCTATATTAAAACATATGTGTAAAGTGATCAATCAAGATAGATTTGGTTGTAATTTTATACATTACTATATACCTATATTAAAATATATGTGTAAAGTGATCAATCAATATAGATTTGGTTTTCATTTTATACAATACTATATAAATATATTAAAATATATGTGTAAAGTGATCAAAAAGATACATTTGGTTGTAATTTTATACAATACTATTTACCTATATTAAAATATATGTGTAAAGTGATCAATCAAGGTAGAATTGGTTGTCATTTTATACATTACTATATACCTTTATTAAAATATATATGTAGAGTGTTCAGTCAGGATAGATTTGGTTGTAATTTTATACAATACTATATACCTATATTAAAATATATGTGTAAAATGATCAATCAAGATGAATTTGGTTGTCATTTTATACATTACCTATAATAAAATATATATGTAGAGTGTTCAGTCAGGATAGATTTTTTTTGTAATTTTATACAATACTATATACCTATACTAAAATATATATGTAAAGTGTTCAGTCAGGATATTTGGTTGTAATTTTATACAATACTATATACCTATATTAAAATATATATGTAAAGTGTTCAGTCAGGGTATTTGGTTGTAGTTTTATACAATACTATATACCTATACTAAAATATATATGTAAAGTGTTCAGTCAGGATATTTGGTTGTAATTTTATACAATACTATATACCTATATTAAAATATATGTGTAAAGAGATCAATCAAGATAGATTTGTTCGTCATTTTATACATTAATATATACCTATATTTGGTTGTCATTTTATACATTACTATATACTTATATTAAAATATATATGAAGAGTGTTCAGTCAGGATAGATTTGGTTGTAATTTTATACAATACTACATACCTATACTAAAATATATATGTAGAGTGTTCAGTCAGGATATTTGGTTGTAATTTTATACAATACTATATACCTATATTAAAATATATGTGTAACGTGATCAATCAAGATAGATTTGGTTGTCATTTTATACATTACTATATACCTATATTAAAATATATATGTAGAGTGTTCAGTCAGGATATTTGGTTGTAATTTTATACAATACTATATACCTATATTAAAATATATATGTAAAGTGTTCAGTCAGGGTATTTGGTTGTAGTTTTATACAATACTATATACCTATACTAAAATATATATGTAAAGTGTTCAGTCAGGATAGATTTGGTTGTCATTTTATACATTGCTATATACCTATATTAAAATATATATTTAAAGTGTTCAGTCAGGATAGATTTGGTTGTAATTTTATACAATACTATATACCTATATTAAAATATATGTGTAAAGTAATCAGTCAAGATAGATTTGTTTGTCATTTTATACATTACTATATACCTATATTAAAATATATTTGTAAAGTGTTCAGTCAGGATAGATTTGGTAGTTATTTTATACAATACTATATACTTATATTAAAATATATATGTAAAGTGTTCAGTCAGGATAGATTTGGTTGTCATTTTATACATTACTATATACCTATATTAAAATATATATGTAAAGTGCTCAGTCAGGATAGATTTGGTTGTCATTTTATACATTACTATATACCTATATTAAAATATATTGGTAAAGTGTTCAGTCAGGATCGATTTGGTTGTAATTTTATACAATACTATTTACCTATATTAAAATATATGTGTAAAGTGATCAATCAAGGTAGAATTGGTTGTCATTTTATACATTACTACATACCTTTATTAAAATATATATGTAGAGTGTTCAGTCAGGATAGATTTGGTTGTAATTTTATACAATACTATATACCTATATTAAAATATATGTGTAAAGTGATCAATCAAGATAGATTTGGTTGTAATTTTATACATTACTATATACCTATATTAAAATATATGTGTAAAGTGATCAATCAATATAGATTTGGTTTTCATTTTATACAATACTATATACCTATATTAAAATATATGTGTAAAGTGATCAATCAAGATAGATTTGGTTGTAATTTTATACAATACTATATACCTATATTAAAATATATGTGTAAAGTGATCAATCAAGATGAATTTGGTTGTCATTTTATACATTACCTATAATAAAATATATATGTAGAGTGTTCAGTCAGGATAGATTTGGTTGTAATTTTATACAATACTATATACCTATACTAAAATATATATGTAAAGTGTTCAGTCAGGATATTTGGTTGTAATTTTATACAATACTATATACCTATATTAAAATATATATGTAAAGTGTTCAGTCAGGGTATTTGGTTGTAATTTTATACAATACTATATACCTATACTAAAATATATATGTAAAGTGTTCAGTCAGGATATTTGGTTGTAATTTTATACAATACTATATACCTATATTAAAATATATGTGTAAAGTGATCAATCAAGATAGATTTGGTCGTCATTTTATACATTAGTATATACCTATATTTGGTTGTCATTTTATACATTACTATATACTTATATTAAAATATATATGAAGAGTGTTCAGTCAGGATAAATTTGGTTGTAATTTTATACAATACTACATACCTATACTAAAATATATATGTAGAGTGTTCAGTCAGGATATTTGGTTGTAATTTTATACAATACTATATACCTATATTAAAATATATGTGTAAAGTGATCAATCAAGATAGATTTGGTTGTCATTTTATACATTACTATATACCTATATTAAAATATATATGTAGAGTGTTCAGTCAGGATATTTGGTTGTAATTTTATACAATACTATATACCTATATTAAAATATATATGTAAAGTGTTCAGTCAGGGTATTTGGTTGTAGTTTTATACAATACTATATACCTATATTAAAATATATATGTAAAGTGCTCAGTCAGGATAGATTTGGTTGTCATTTTATACATTACTATATACCTATATTAAAATATATATGTAAAGTGTTCAGTCAGGATAGATTTGGTTGTAATTTTATACAACGTTACCTAATTAAACATAGAGGAGTAATTCAACATCCGCGGTGTAATACTTCAACACCGTATTATTCAACATGTAATCTCTATTCTAACCTTACATGTGTACATTTGGTTAAACATATAAAATTACAACCAAATCTATCCCAACTGGATACGTCATAGGTATATAAAAATAATATTCCGTGGCAAACAAACAATAATTGTCGATATAGCTTCAGGACATGTTTTTGATTCATTTTATATGCATTGTATTGGGCGAGGGCAACTTGCATTTTTACCAGCACTATATGCACCACGTTTAGGGGGAATTATGTTTTTGTAAAATTGTAAATTTTTGGAGCGGAAGCGAGAGTTTCCATAATTTTATCTCTAATGACTTTCTTCGTAGTCCGGTATTTTTTTTTTCACTAATATCGAACACGTGGGAACGGGAAATAAATACCACATTTCAGCTCAATGGGCCTAGTAGTTTTTACATGAGTGAGTAGTACACACAAAGAGAGACGACATTAGATTTGTGTATATTAGTATAGATAATATATTGCATCATATTTCCTTCTCTTTAAAAAATTATTCCCCATTCTTCTGCGATAGTATGCCAACATTATCGTGGGACAACAGCCCTGGAACGTCTTCCACGGCCTCCTAAAGTACATAATATCTCATCAACGAACAGCGCCGCTCTGCGTCATGTTTTACAAGTAAAACCATTATTAGTTTTGAAATTTAATTAAAACCTGAAATCTACGAAACGAGCCGTTTGTCACGTACATAATTAATCGCGCGTTTCCCTCACAGTTAAAACACATCGTCGTTCAACAAATCGACTAATTTGGTTAAGGTAAAGAAATGAAACCCCCAGTATCCACAGAAACACAAAAGTAATTAATTTCGCTAACGCTCTTAAACACGTTATTAAATAATTGTGACCCATTTTAGAAAATAAAATAGTTAATCCCATTTATATCACGACACAGTAGAATCCTTAATGACTACCCTAGGCCATCCCTAGGTACACATTTTCGCTTTGAGTCGATCTAGAAATCAAAACGCAAACAAACGTTTTGGCACTGCTGGCGATCGAAACCAAATGCTTTAGATTTGCGTCAGGTGTTCTACTCACGTGATATCGTAGCCTCCACGTTTTAGATAAATATTGATGAACTTATGTTGCTACTGAGCGAAAAGGAAAAGGGAAATTAAAGTTTAACTCAGAGAAATTCGGTTTACTTTGAAAATGAAATATGTAACTTTTTTGTATTGCCTCCAAACTGCCGCTAATTGACGCAAGTGGCTACTAACAGTTTAATAGTAGCCAAATGAGGGCAGAACCTATAATCTGCTCTTCATTACATACCCTTTTAAATTGAAATAGTAAAAAGTTGAAGTTGCTTGATGTAATTATCTTGAATGCATTGATTAAACTAATTTTGAAGTACTTAACTAAGTTAATACGTAATTGCTTACTTGCTGACGCTTTCAAGACAGTCGTTCCTTTTACGAAGCTAACCCGAAGGAGTAGAGGGTTAGCTTCTTAAAAGGAACGAATGTTTTGAAACGCATCAGCAAGTAAGCAATTACGTATTCACTTAGTTAAGTATTTTAAAATTAGTAAAATAGTAAGTTAAGTAAAGGGGTCGAATTAGAGAAGCCGCAGAGTGAGTGTCGTAAGGGCCAACCAGGAAAAGGTCAATGCTAGCAGTAACTGCGGGAACAATCTCCGATCGATCCCCAAGAGATTCAGCTACGGAGATAACCCTATTATCTTTAGACCATGACACAAAAGGTAAATATTTTCAATATTTACGTATATGTATAACATATATGTATAACAACTAATATATATGTATAACAACTAATACAAGTATGCGCACCGGCCACAGCCCGAGGAAGGCTGTTTGTCAAAATTATTTTTTGAGGTTTGGTACATTCTAAACCCTATTTTGGGGCATAATTTCGTAACTTAGTCTTCCTACGACGGTGGGATACATATTAAAGTAAATCAAAAGTTAGTGTTGCTATGTTGGCTTTAAAACATAGTGATTGGAATTATATTCGTCTCAAACTGGACCATCAACCCTTTCTTCTCTTCTCCGTAGTTGCTTGTGCATTTATTTCATTACAGAATATGCGGTAATCTATGTATTACGTTAGCCGACTATTACCATGATACTTCTACTAAAGATATACATTTTTGTTTATAGTTTCCCTCAACTCGTTTAAAAAACTCAACTAATCCTATATAGTTTTTTTATTTTACCAGTTTATATTACTGTTTTCTAATACTTTCGTAATATGCTAATAATTATTACTTATTTTTTTCATGAATCTTGCATTAATAATTTTTCAAGTTCCCTGTTAAATTACCCCTTCATTAAACTCCCTCTATAGCTATAATTATAATATAATTAATTGATCTTACTATATTATTTATTATTCTTTAAAATATTTTACAATACCTAGTTTTTATTATGTTTATTTAATTTTTAAAAATACTTCTTAACCGTTGTATTTGTTATTTCTCCAGTTTTGGAAGAAACATGCGCACAACGAATGATTGTAACTGCTTAAAGAGCTGCTTGGAATATGCGATGCATTTAGACCCCCCTGGAAGGATCATCTTATTACATTGAACACACAAAACTAAAAACAAGGAGGGGTTAAACAAAAGACTCGTATAGGGGTAGAAACCTTACTCATTAGCGTAGATTTACCTAACGCTAATTATTTTCCTTCCGTGATAGATTCACACACAATCAGCTACATTATTGTAGACACGATGACCAACTGTGGTAACTGTAGTTTATTAATGTTGCTTTCTAAAAACACCAATGTGAAATGATCTTCTATGGTATAGTTTTGTTGGATTATTAAGTGTTGGTGATGTAATGAAAGTCTTAACATGCATCGAACAATATAAACTCTTACTAAAAACACTTGAACATATGTTAGTATGTTGATTACAGAAGCACTTATTATTTTGTTAATGAGATGTGTCCCATTGTCAACTTAGACCGTAACTCAAATGATATTATATAAATACAAATTGTTATTTGTATAAAATATACAGTTTTACGTTTCGAGCCTAAAATCCAGTTTATCATTTATATCGTAACTTTAAACGAAGGAGTTGGGGTATTCTAAAACATTAAAGCATAAGCATTTTAAAAATATAACTTGACTGCAAAATATGAAGAGAAGGAAAAATTGGTTTATATATTGAGGTTAAAAACTAAATTTCAAGTTTTCAATAATTTTAAACCAAGAATTGTTATATATATTAAATATGGTGATATGTTTTCTTGTAATATAGTTAATAAATTAAAAATATTTCAAAAACAAGAATACTTTTAATGAATATATTTATTCAAATATTTTTGAAATATTTTTAATTTATTAACTATATTACAAGAAAACATATCACCATATTTATTTAATATATTTTATTGCCTTACTAGGCTACTGGTGTTGTGAATATGTGCTCTACAGAGGTTAGTTCTATTAGTAATCCATCTTTAACAAAAGATTTAAATTTATATCAGAAACGTAAAATTCAATTAATGAAAACTAATTCTAATATATTTTTTAACAAACAATGTATTATTAATAATATTGTTCCTAAATATGCACGAATTAATATTAAAAATAAACGTAATGTAGCAGAAAAAACATGTAAACAAGCAGAAATTCTGTGGGTTAGAAATGAAATCAAGTTTTTATATAAGAAACAAAATGAAATAACTTTTGAAATTTATAAATTACATTTAAAACCAGTATTTTTTATGGATAAAACAAAATGGGAAGAAAAATTTAATAAAATTAATATCTTTTTGTTTAGATATAGACAAAGAAAAATGAACACTCTAACCATAAAAACTAGATATATTAAAAATGAACAAAGATAAAAATAATGAAGTAACCATACAACATCATAAGTTTCACCCCAATTTTGTTAATTTAACAAATACAAAATTCACCCAAAATGAAATAAAAATTTTAGAAAATAATAATAAAGTCAACCTTAAAAAAGATATAAAAAGAAATATTGATACAATAATAATAGATACTGAATTGGCGATCAATAAATTAAAAGTAGAAGAACAAGAAAATATGCGAATAAAAACATCACATGAAACAATAAAATTAATTAACAATAAGAAAACTAATCATACAGACGTAAAACAACACTCGCAAATTCATCAAATTAAACAAAAACTACAAACTAATGATCCTATTATGACAAAAGCTGATAAAGGTAATGCTGTAGTTATTATTGATAAACAAGAACATATAAATAAAACTGAAAACTATATATCTAATAACCATTATACAGAAATAAATAAAGATCCCACAGATAAATATCAAAATGAAATAAAAAATATAATAAAAACATCATCTAAATTATTTAATCAAAAATATACTAATAATTACATAAATGAGAATCCTAAAATTCCAAGATTAAATGAACTAATTAAGTTGCACAAAGAAGATAAACCAATTAGGCCATTAGTTAGTTTTACAACTGCTCCTTCTTATAAAATTTCAAAATATTTGGCTTTATTACTTAAAGATAAGGTAAAATTAAATAATACTCATAATATAAAAAACTCGATTGAGCTTATTGAAAAATTAAAAGATATTAAAATTGATAATAATACAGAATTAATATCATTTGATGTTACTAACATGTGTAATAACATACCTATAATGAAAACACTTGAAATAATAAAAAATAATATAGATACATTTGAAAAAGATAACACATTAACACAAGAAATAATAAATACATTAAAAATCATATTATATCAAAATTACTTTTTATATTATAAAATTTATAAACAAAAGGATGGATTAACAATGGGCTCTCCAATGTCCACCATATTATCTGAAATATTTTTACAAAATATTGACATTGAAATAGATAAGATTATTAAAACATATGATCAAAATAGACACTGGTTTAGATATTAAGATGATGGATTATACATATCAAATAATAATGGTTTAAATATTGACAAAATATTAAAATGTATAAATAATATACACGAAAATATAAAATTTACTCATGAATTTGAATAAAAAAATCAACTAAATTATTTAGATATTACAATTACTAGAAATAAAGAATAATTTGAATATAATATATATAGAAAACCAACGCAGACAAATCAAATAATACCTAATTATTCAAATCATCCATACAACCAAAAAATGGCAGCGCTTTATAATTTACTACATAGAATGGACAAAATACCAATGAATTTCAATGATCAAATAAAAGAGAAAAATAAAATCTATCAAATTGGTTTAGAAAATGGATATAAAAGAAAAAATATAGATAAATTAAATAATAATACTGTATAATAAGAAAACAGATACTCGAAAATAACTTTGTACCTAATAAGAGAGAAAATATTTGGACAACTTTTACATTCACTTTTATCTGTATAGATGTTATAGAAAAATTTACATAAAGTGCAAAACTTATAAACATATGATTCTTTGTAGTACATATGATTTAATTTTGTAAAAATATTTTATTAGATAATTATTTTCCTGAAGATGCTGATACTATTTTATCGGCGAAAAGCTTTGAATAAATATATTCATTAAAAGTATTCTTGTTTTTGAAATATTTTTAATTTATTAATTATATATATATATATATATATATATATATATATATATATATACATATATACATTTTTTCCTTATAAAAAAAAAATTTCCGAAGGTGACTCGACATGTACCGAACTTCTCCGAATCCATAACGCGACGCTAACAAGGGCGTCATTTAACTGTTTTCACCAGTAAGTGGGCGTTATGTTTAAATAATTTATGAATGCAAATTCTCATAAAATGAAGTATAATGTAAATCTACTATGATTTATCTTGACTCTTCATTAGGTTAATATTGTATTACACAGAAATTGTTTAACAGGTAATAAAAATAAATAATTTATATTTAAACAAGCATTAAAATATTAAATATAATAATATTTTTTAAAATATTTATTTTTCTTCCGAAGCTATCGAAGTTCAAACGGCTTTACGCGGTTATGTAAATTTTCAGAAATGTACATATACACATGTGTATATAAACACACACACACATATATATATATATATATATATATATATATATATATATATATATATATAAATATCGCAATATGTTTTCTTGTGTATTAATAAAGAACAAAAGTCAAAATACAAATACAAGAATTATATTTGAATTTACAATTATAACAATTATGTCAATTATTTACAAGAATAATAATAATTCTTGTATTTGTATTTTGACTTTTGTTCTTTATATATATATATATATATATATATATATATTTGTGTGGGTTTTTATGTGTTAGTGTATGTGTCTGTGTGTGTGTTTTGTGTTATGTGTGCTTGCTTTAAAATAACCAATGGAACTACTGTATTTCTTGTTACGTTGTTGGAGTAACACGCTTTAATAAAAATGTCCTCTCCAAGAGAAAGAGTTCCTTTATTTACAGGAGGCAAGACGTCCTGACAGCCGAGTAATTGTCTCTGAGGGACCTCCACGTAGCCGTGTGATATATAGGCAAGTGTTCTAGGCCATTGAGTTACAATCCGCTCGCAGTTTGCCACACGCAACCAAATGCACCCAAACACTTCCGAATGTAGTGAAAGTGAAATAAAATGTATTCTTGATTGGTTTATCTTAGGATAGAGTTTCTTTACGAGGGTTTTAGGTGTTAAACAAAATTATTCATTTGGCGTCATGAGCAGAGAATCATTTTATGTATTTGAATCTTATTATCATCTTTGATACTATCTAAAGGCAAGTTGTGTTGTTTATGTACACGATAAAACTTGGAGTCAATCGTTTATTTAATGAAACAGAATTTTAAGAGAAAATACAATTTATTATTTATACTTTCATTATTAAAGGGGTTGGATTAGGACGGTTTACATATATTACGAAAAAAGGGCTAATATTTAGTAAAACAATATTAATGAACAACAATTTCTACTTTTATAAAAATGTTCTTAGTATAAAGTGAAAGTTACAATTGTCTATATCCTACTTCCAGGAACATTTAGTAATAGTATGTTTAATCTATAAATATGTAAGCTTTCTACTAAACTGTTATATAAAGCTTTCTACCAAAAGTTTCATTGGGTCTTATTTGCATAATTACTTCAGAATGTTAAAGGTGGCCAGTTAGGCTTACATTAGATTAATGAGATCTAAAAGTCAAATCTCAACTTATGTTCAAAACCTAAAACGGTATTTTTATGTTCAAAACTGAATTGCGATTACGCTCAAGACCAAAATTGTACTAATAGTGAGAATAAAATAAAAATGTAAATAATTCCTTATTTTTAAAGACACTCTCCAAATTACTATTTTGACATTATTTTACTTTAATTATTAGTTATTTACCAGGTTCTATTAAATTCACTTTGTCAAGTAATTTCATAGTAAATTTCTAGTAAATCACAATACATATTATACAATATATTTATTAATTATACTTTTACTATTAACTTGCCAAAAAAACCACAACCTACTGATATTTTTTAGCAGACGCGTTTCGGACTAGGTCAGCGCATTGTTCAATGCTGTGCAAGACTTTTACTGAGGTGTGTTGTATTGTCTGTAGTGTATTGGTGTTCTGTGGTGTGTTATAGTTCATACATAACCTAACACATCACAGAATACCAATACAATACACCTGAGCAACAGACTTTTCCGTGACTCACAGCACTGAACAATGCGTTGACCTAGTGCTAAAAGTGTCTGCTGAAAAATATCAGAGAGTCGCGTTATTTTGTTTTGCCAAAAGTACGTTAATATCAAAATCGAAAGGGTAATGTTTGGATAAACCCCGAGATATACAACTTAAAAACTGGAAGTTTTATTTACTAAGCTATATAATACAATCTAATACGTGCTGAGTGTATGCCACTTTCTACTTGACCTTGAATATATTGCTTGCACTTCATTTAATGCTATCAAACAACGACTGGTAAATACGTTTTTCAGTCAAAGGACGATATGACTTCCGTCTCAAATCCCAAGATAGCCTTCCGTCTCGCAGTTTATTGACAGAATGTTTGTGTAATGTTTCCTTGGTCTCAGAAAGCAAACATTATCTCGACCTAAGAGTAACAACTAATTGTTTGTATTAGTCTTTCTGCTTTATTACCCACTAGAGCACTATGAAGATTTAGTTTTGTCACAAGAAATTCAAAAATAATTTTGACCTAAAAAACAACTTTTTTTTATTAGACTTTCTGCTTTATTGAAATAATGCTTGTATAATTTGTATTAGTAAAAGACTGCCTTAGAAGATTTATTAACACACACACACACACACACACACACACAATTCTATTTACTATTTAAGGTTGAGCATTTCTTCCCCAATAATGTATTTCAGCCAATCAGAGTTAACTTTTTAAAATTTCGAGTGCATTACGATCGGCCAAAGGTTTTCTGGTTTGTGTTTTGTCACGATACAATTAAATTTAATGAGTTCCCACACTTCACCGGATGTTACCTTTTCCGTACTTTCTCTGGTTACCCAGAACTACTTGAATTTTAGAAAAATATCTTCACCCTAATTTTTGTACCCGACTGGGTTTTTACTCTAACTAATATATATATATATATTATATCATATAAGAATATATATATATTCATATATATATAGACAGAATATATATATATATTCTTGATATTTTACGTCCATTGTTTTTCCGTTGCACTGACTTTATGAAGTTAATATATTACTATTGTAAGTAATTTTATCCACTACTAGGTGCAATAATTTTACCTTGAGTGATGAGGCGCCTTTCGACGATGAAGAGTGATTCGACAATGGTCAAGTGACCGAAAGGCGCCTCATCACTCAAGGTAAAATTATTGCACTTAATGGTGGATAAAATTACTTACAATAGTAATATATTAACTTCATATATATATATATATATATATATATATATATATATATATATACAGCCTGCTAACAATACGGAGACCATACATTGGTCATTTTGCATTCAAACTGGCAGCCGGGTACTTGTGACACATAGTAATCCATGGTAATGTAACACCCTTTGACAATAATCGAAATAAAAACCATGTCAATAAGTGTAAAAAGAAGTGTTTTATTGGAGCTATACTGTATTTGGAAGTTCTATGGTCGTTCTGAATTTGTTTTTAATAATTTGTAATAGCCAAACGGTACTCTTATTGATAGCAGAGTGAACGGGATTTGTATATAACAAGTTCGTAACATTTCCGCCAGGGGCAGCATAGTCGTCTCCTGTATATAAATTTACTGTATATTTCAACCATTCTCTAACATTATGGCAGCCACAAACTTGGCAACATTGCTGGCATCCACATGGATATCAATCGTACTACGTAATGTATATATTTGAATTGGAAAAAGAATCGCTGGAAAGTGACCAATCGGGGGTTTTTGAGGATGCTGAAATCAATGCCGTCATCGAAAGTCACCGGGGATGTACTGGTGAGGCTAAACCCCTGTACAAAAGGGGTTGAATTGGGGTAAAATGTCAGATGCCTAAGAATAGCGGGATAATGACCGTTCGGGGGTTTTTGAGGATGCTGAATTCAATGCCGCCATCGAAAGTCACCGGGGATGGACAGATGAGACTCTACATGAATGCCAAAGGGATGATTTGGGGTAGAAATGTCAAAAGTGAAACAATTACTAGAAAATAAAAACTCGGGGAAATTTGATGAGGCGGAATTCAATGCCCTCACCGAAAGTAACCGGTAATGCATTGGTGTGGTTCCACGAGAGTACCAAAGGGGTGAATTGGGGTGAGAATGTCAGAGGTCAAAAAATCGCTGAAAAATATCCGCTTGTGGGTTTTTGAGGATACTTAATTCAATGCCGTCATCGGAAGTCTCCGGGGATGTACTTGTGAGGCTAAATCCATGTACCAAAGGGGTTGCATTAGGGTGAAAATGTCAGATGCTAAGGAATCGCGGGATAATTACCGTTCGGGGGTTTTTGAGGATACTAAATTCAATGGCGTCATCTAGAGTCACCGGGAATGGACCGGATGTGACTCTACGTAAGTACCAAAGGGATGATTTGGGGTAAAAAAGTCAAAAGTCAAAAAATAACTAGAAAATAACCACTCGGGGGTTTTTGGTAAGGCGGAATTTAATGCCGTCCCAGAAAGTCGCCGGGGATTCACTGGTATGGTTCCACGCGAGTACCAAAGGGGTGAATTGGGGTGAAAAAGTCAAAACTCAAAACATTGCTGGAACATAACCACTCGGGGGTTTTTGAGGATGCTGAATTCAATCCCGCCATCGAAAGTCACCGGGGATGGACAGATGAGACTCTACGTAAGTGACAAAGGGATGATTTGGGGTAGAAATGTGAAAAGTCAAAAAAAAAAAAATACTAGAAAATAACAACTCGGGGGAATTTTGATGAGGCGGAATTCAATGCCGTCATCGAAAGTAACCGGGAATGCATTGGTGTGTTTCTACGCGTGTACCAAAGGGGTGAATTGGGGTGAAAATGTCAGAAGTCAAAAAATCGCTGGAAAATATCCGCACGGAGGTTTGTGGGGACGCTGAATTCAATGCCGTCATCGAAAGTCTCCGGGGATGTACTGGTGAGGCTAAACCCATGCACCAATGGGGTTGAATTAGGATCAAAATGTCACATGCCTAAAAATCGCGGGAAATGACCGTTTGGGGGTTTCTGAGGATGCTAAATTCAATGACGTCATCTAGAGTCACCGGGGATGGACGGTTGTGACTCTACGTTAGTACTAAAGGGATGATTTGGGGTAAAAATGTCAAAAGTCAAAAAATTACTTGAAATTTACCACTCGGAGGTTTTTGAGGATGCTGAATTGAATGCCGTCATCGAAAGACACCAGGGATGGACGGGTGTGGGTTCTACGGGAGTAGCAAAGGGAGAATTGGGGTAAAAAGGTCAGAGGCCAAGAGATCGATATAAAATGATCACTGGGGAATTTTAATGATGCTGAGTCTAATCCTAGCACCGAAGTTGGCCATGTACAATCCGGGATAGGACTGCGGGTGTCGCTGTGGGTGAATAGAGGTAAAACTTACCAGAATCTAAAATATTGCCCAAAAATGGGCATTTGAAGATTTCCGAAGGTCCTAGTCCCTTGTCATCAAAATAAGATGTAAGGGGTTACCAAGGGGTGATTATATCCCATTGACAATAAATCGCCCGAAATTGGCATGTTTCCAACTATGCAACATAACCAAAAGAAAGAGTCGGGTTCGCGACCTTGTATTGGACAGAAGCTGTGCTACATCTATTGACAGAAATGTTTGTGATATGAAAATATAAACCGGCGGCACTCCGATAGCAGTTCTAGCACGTTTGTTTACGTCATATCTGTCAAACTAATCTTTATAATTTGAAGCAGTGTTTCAATGCAGCCTGTCCATGTGCTTTAAGAATTTTAAAGACTGTATGCTTGAAAGATTCAACTCAAAAAGTTAACCGTTTGTCCCAAATTGATAATTTTATAAAAATTAAATTTTTTATTTAATTTTTAAAATAATGTATTTTGTCTACCTAATTGTCATATATTTTCTTTCCATTTTTACTTAGCCTATCTAAACATTTATGTTTGTTTTCTCATTCTTCTTCGGGTAATTAATTTTCTCTCTTTTCGTGTTATTTTCTTTTTTTCTTTTAAAAAGGATGGTATCGTTAGCGGGGGCAGCGGAATGACTTTTCAACCATCCGTTAATGAAAAATTTCTACTATAACCGTAAATTTAAAAAAATTTAAATAAGTAGACATATTTTTTCAACCTTTATACAACTTAAAATAAACGACAAAGAGAATTTGTTGACCCACATCATTTCATCGACTTATCTTGATCAGTTTATATATTCAGAAAACCTATAATGCCAATATCTACAAATTCCAAGCTTAACCTTTAACTACCGTCATCGTGCCTGACCATCAGCGACGGGTTAGCCGAAGAAGACAGTGATTCAGGTGCTGTATCTAATGACCAACTTTTAGAAGGCATTAAAGAGAATAGGGGAATTGTGCAACAGAGTGCAGAAGTAATTTAGTAAAAGATCATGATACCGAATATCAACGAAGTGCATCAGACGATGAAGATGATTTCGAAAAACTGCAACCTCCAGAAATTTACAAATGTTTCTATTTGTATAGATAAATTGTTATAAACAATGTAGAATTTGTCCAGCAACAAAAAATAGAAGGACTAGTTACACTTTGTAAGCTGACTTTGAACAGTCAATATGTCTAGAATGTTCTGAGCCGCTGTGTAAATACTGCTGTCAAAATTGAGTTATTATTTCTAATGCGTTTCCATAAATAAAGCTTATAATGTGTCAAATGTTATCTTGTACATAAAGTTAATTGTGTACAATCAGTGAACAAGTTATAATTAGTGTACGTTAATTGCGATTATAAGTCTTTTTTGCTAAACTGCGCTAAAATCTGTAGAAGGTTTTATTTACTACAGTTTTCAATTAGTAAATAAAATATAACTGATCTCATAAAACTACGTTTACCCTAGTCACATGCAACCAGAATATTCAGAAACAATTTTTATAAAGTAAATGCAAGATAAATTGTTAAACCGCACAATAAATCACACTTAGAATTTTCGTGCCTGTAGAATTTTCGAGCTACAACCGCAGTACTAATGCGACAGAAATGTACAGGACGGTAGTTAAAGGTCAACAAATACTGAATCATCTTTCGTTAATCTCTGTATTGTATACATGAACCTAAATGACATCTGTGCGAGTGTTGTCAGTTTATATTACGATATCAAACTGTCTGATGTAAACAAACATAGGTCCAAGCCACACAAAGATAAAGCCTCGCACTCGACAAGTATTCTCGTGGACGAAGGCCCGAAAAACTGACTTTCTGCATTCTATCTTTTCCATCCCTTTCTCTCATTTACATACGGCGTAAACGTAAATAATTTATCCTATCCTCCCAGCGTCAAAATGGTCGTATAAAGACGGAAACATTTGTTTCTATCCTCAACATTAGCCGCTGGTAGTCTATATTTTATTTTATTAACATGTTTATTGAATACATTGGTATTAACCTTTAGTGAATATATATGGCTTAGGCCATATCAAGTATTACATCTGTTAATACAAGTGTTAACATGTTTGCAATGTTACCAAATTGTAACAATATACAGCAAATAATAGTAACTTTTAGATTATTAAAATCGGAAAGAGATGATATGACAATTAATTTGAAAAGCAAGTTAAATTAAAAAATAAATACTTTATATATTCTATAGTATCTAAGAGCACCAAGGGAAAAGTACGAGATGCATTGACCGGAAACTTAAGATAAGTTTGGTCTGCCATCAAATAAACAAACGCGTCAGAATGGCTTTCGGAGTGTCGGGTGTTTATGTTTTCATATCAGAATTGTATCTGAAAATATATAGCATAGTTCTCTCCAAGATAAGGTAGAGAATCCACAGCTGTATGTCCTTTCCAGCGAACCAACAGTGTATGTTTGAAGGAATTGACAGATATAATATAATGGGAGTGGTACAGTCTCGTAAACTACCGAGTGTCAATTTTTATGAGATTTTTTTATATAAGGATTTTATATTTATTTGCTAATAAGTTCAAGAAATAATTCCGTTCTTGACGATAACACTTGCGTTTTTGCAAACACAAATACCAGTAACCTCATAATAATTTATAAAGTTTTACGAAAGCATGCTAAAATAGCATGTTTATAAATTCCTGAAGTACTTACATCGAGGACTCTAATGAAACACTTGGCAACATTATCTCAACTCTTCCAAATGAATGACCAAGGTATTAAAGAACTAGCGTTATTTATAGGCCATACAACATCATTTTTATTAATAATAAGATTATACCTTTTTTTCATCCAAAATACTCAAAAATAGTTTGAAAGATATAAATAAAGTAGCAAAGAAAGAACACGTGGATATATACACAGATTCTATGAACATAAGGGCAAAACATTTTAAGTACTTACTTAAGGATACATGTATCATAGGTGTTAATATGCCAATTAAACTAGAGAGCAGTTCAGGCGGTTTAAGCAATGGTAAATATTTAAAATTCTTTATTTGTACATCTCTGAAGATTATATGTAAGGATATAGTTCTCCCAATGTATATTGCAGTAATCAAAACGTTTTAGGTAAGAAATGTAATAAATCTGTTATGTTTATCCTCGATATTCTAGTCTCAAGAGTAACTTTAATGTCTGTGGGATTTTCACTCACTTTAGAGTTGCATAAAAAAACTGTTTCAAGTACGGTGATCATTGGTACGGAAACAAATACAGTAGTGCATGGATAATTCGAGGTAGATGGGACCGAGACCCCGTCGTATTACACGGAAATAGCTTCGTGTACAATAGCAAAAAACAAGAGTTCTAATGAACCGTAATACTATAATTAAGAATGCACAACATACGTTTGTAGAACTTTATTGATTACAGTACATACATAAATTAATGTTGCTTGGCTCTTCAAGACTACTGTACTGATTCTTGCTTGAGAGGATACCATACGATATGAATACCATACTAAGTGTCGACAATTATAGCTAAAAAAAAGCCGATGCCCTTTGTAATCCTTATCAGGACGCCCAATGTTTTGATCGTAGATAGTCTTTTTGTTCGCCTACCATAAAAATAAAACGAGATTATCAGTAAATCTAAAGTATAGTGAAAAATTACCGTGATCATCGGTAGTAAATATTTATGATTATCAACGTCTAAAGATTGACTACAAAACGTTTTATAAGGTCTTGGTTAGGGTTACTTAACTGAAGTAATTTTCTATCAACGAAGAAAAGAGAATATTCAAATTGAAATATTAAGTCTGTAACTAGGAGTTATTACAAACTAGTGGTAGGATTCGTAAAATATATAAACAAAGAAGACAGTTTTGAGAAGTGATTGAGTATTAGCAGACTTTGTCTTGAGATCAGACACAGCCGAACGAACTAAAATCATTCTGATACTAACTATAAAAATGTATGTAACATGTCGACCGAAGAACGGAGAGATTTTTTAAAGTGAAAAAAATCTACAAAACAGTCATTATCTTTTACGTCTTGTTTTTTTTAACAAGAATACCATCATAGAGACTAATTTTATTCTGTCACTCTGCATAACGCTATTTTACAGCTAGTTTTTGAATTATGGTTCCTCAGCTATATTCGCCAAAATATTTGTAAATTTTTTCACCATAATAATAATAATAAATCAAATTGTAGATATGCGAGCCAGGAGGGATACGGTTAAAGATAGAATTAGAGAAGAAGATTAAAATATACTTAAATCTTATCAGATATATTTTCAGATGCATTCAACGTGTCTTGATGAAAGTAACATCACAATCAAGGTGAAATGTCATTCTTTCAGAAAATATCTAAGGGAGGAATTAAAGAAATGTTTTCACGTGCCAACAACGGCTACTAGGAAAATTTAACGAATGTAGTTAAAGAAGAACTTTTAGAAAAAATAGGTCTTTACTGAAACACATTTGTACCTATAACAACTTATGACAAATCAAATATGGTGGATAAATAAAAGAGATGTATTGCATTGCTTACCGAAAACGTTTTTCAACGTGATGCCTAGCTACAATGTAATATACAATGGGAAGAACTATATCCTTACAGTTTTTGGTTACATTTGGCTGTCGTAAGTACAGAAATACTATTATTTCAATGTTTAATTACCCGAAAATGGTAATTTGTGCTCGTTTGAACCTATAAAATATAGACGTGTTCAATGCGCTTACGTGAGCAAGAAATTACCATTAGATGAGATTCGACCAAATAAAAGCCTTCTTTTATTTACAATGTACAATAAAGGTAGATTTTTCTGGTCACCGATTTTTCTGAGGTAACGGTGATAAAATATATCGAAGAAGTTTTGGAAATTAAGTAAGAAATGTATCGCCATTACGTCTAAGCTAAATTAGAACAGATGTAAATTGGCCTTTACATTCATTCGTCGCAGAAATTGAACACCACACAGACACAGTGTTTGTTAATCCCCGTGGCATGGGCTTGATAGGCACTTATAGGAGGTGTTGGTTGCCAGGTGCATCTTCAGTTTCAGCCACAATTTCTGGATTAATGAAGTTGTACTCTTTTTAAAACTATTTCTTCATTAATTAATTAGTTTTTAGGATAACATTTTTTTATGTTACTTTTTTTTCTCAATTTATATATAGGGAAAGAAAAATAAATACTTGTTTAAACACAAGGTTTTCCTTTTAATATATTTTCTCGTTTTATATTTATTAGTCATTTAGTAAACTAGTGTTATTAGTAATATAAAATTTGCACTTATTATTATATTCATTCTTTTCATTTCATATTATATCTACACAATTTTGTATATTACGTTTCGTTTCTTTGCTACATTATTTATATTTTTGTAACAATTTTTGTTTATTTTGGATGAAAAAAAATATATATTATGTTATTATTGATAAAAATATCATATAACTTTGAAAGTGTAATAAAATATAGTAGAAATCACTTGAAATACAAAATTTCATTACATCCCGGACCCTCAGCTCAAGTGGTCTGCCGTAATATCTTATTATAATTTTTGTCCGTAAATTGCTTTAGTGATAACCCGAAATCATTGCAACTAAATGTATGCTCCACATTACAAATATTACATTAACATTTAATTTGAAAAAACATTATTATTGGTTATTCTTTTTTTTATAAAGACAACAGTAAATGAAATTTTATGTTTTTAAAATCATAAAATATATACTTTTCTATTTAACCTACTTTAGATCAAAGTAGTAAACATTATTAAACTAAGAAACATTTACCCTAACCCCAAGTTAAAAAAAAAATATCCACATTAAGGGGGTTTCCCAAGGTTTTCATTTTCGTAAAATAAGGTTGACTTATAATTTTTTAAATCAATGTTTATTTCCCTTAGATCAAAAGTAGCGTTTTAAATGAGGTATTAAAATAATATTCCTTATAAACGCTATGGAATTGGAATTTTCACAAATTATAATAGTTCTTAATTTTTTGCGTTTACATTAATAAAGTTGAATGTGAAAAATTTGGTTCACGATATTTTGTATAAGAATTAAAATCACTGTATGAATGGAGAAATCAAACTCTTACCTTTAATAACTATACTCAAAATCCGGCATTTGATAGACAACAAACTGTAAAGCGAGTTTCAAGCCACCGGCAAGAATTTTATGAATTAACTGATAAAATCTCCCTTTTGTCCTGAATTACGAACAGTTTTCTAAATTACTACGTCAAAACATAAATTTTTACTTACTTTATTATTTCTAATTTTTAAAAATATCCACACACAAAATTAAATATTTTTAACATAATATGTATATAACAAGTGTTATCATCAATCTATTAATTGTACCACAAGTATTACACGATATAATCCTAGAACACAAAGGGTCAAAAATATTTGTAATATAACATAGGCAACAGCATGTGTATTTGGAAACAGAGTTTTATCGTATCTAATTTTTCTCTCTCCCTTTCAGCAGGATCTTGTGACACTTGCAAAGCACTTGACTGTGCTTGTAAATATTTCAATAAATTAACAGTAAACATTTACTATCAAACACTTGTATAAGAAATATTCATAACCCAATTATTTTAAATTAAACAATTAAAATTAGAGATAAGTTCAACAGTGGTTGTAAAATAGAATATTGACTAATCTATTACATGGTTCAATATCTTATTCGCAAACGACTTGTCGCACAAGTATATTAGGAGCTAGAAGGTAAAACACAATTGAAACAAGAAAAGTAAACTAGTTTTATTTGGAACTGCATGAGCTCAATATAATACATACAATCTGTCTAACTTGCTTACAGATTACGACAGCTGATGATAAGAATGAATAATCTAATATTTATGATTGTGCCCAGCTTCCACTCATCTTCCGTTCCAAACATATGACTAATCACACTTTCCCGCTATTTTTTAACCGTGTCTGGAATCGCACTCTCGAAAACTCACACGTGCGTTATCCTTCACTTTCGATGACGAAATTGGAGTCACCCCTTACAAACCCAGAGTATTATTTTACTAGACATTTATCTAGTATCTGACATTTTCATAAAAATTAACCACCCTTTCTACTCCCGTAGAACCACACCCTCATATTCCCATTAGCTTTTAATGACGGTATTGGACTCAGCACCCTCCAAAACACTACGATTGATCATTTTCTAGTTTTTTTTTTGCCTTCTCACAATTATACCTCCAATTCATCATTTGCAATTCCCATAGAGGGTCACCCGTATATTCACATTGACGTTCGATTACGGTAAACGACTCAGCACCATTAAAAGCCACTCGAATGATTATCTTTAATTGTTTTTTTGCCTTCTGACAATTTTAGCCCAACTTACCAATTTCCTACTCTCGTAGAGCAACAACCGAGCATTCCCGTTTAATATTGTAGGTGGTATTGGACTCAGTACCCTCCAAAACACTACGATTGATCATTTTATCATTGATCTAGTTTTTTTTTGCCTTCTCACAATTATACTCCCAATTCATCATTTGCTATTCCCATAGAGGGTAACCCGTATATTCACATTGACGTTCGATTACGAAAACCACCCGAATGATCATTTCAATTGTTTTTTTGCCTTCTGACAATTTTACCCCAATTCACCCCTTTTCTACTTCCGTAGAGCCACACCCGTGCATTCCCGATTAATATGGAAGACGGTATTGGATTCAGCAACATAAAAAAACACTACGATTGATCATACTCTAGCTTTGTTTTGCCTTCTCACATTTATACTCCAATTCATCATTTGCTACTCCCATAGAGGATCACCCGTGTATCTCCATTGACTTTCGATAACGTCAAAAGACTCACCATCTTTAAAACCCCCCGAGTGATCATCTTCCATTGTTTTTTTGCCGTTTAGTTTATGAAAACTAACAACCAGGACTTATGTGAGTTGAGTAAATAATTGGCCAGCTGAAATGAAAAAGGGACATTCTAATGTTTATGTATTCACCGTGACTACACACACTCAGTGTCTTACAGTATAAACATTTGACTAGTCAGACAGTCGCACCATAGTGGCAACACTGTTGATTCTCGTTTCGTTAGTGGCGTGGGAATAATATACACACCGGCTGCCATATTGTTATTAGACTGAACGAAAATATACACTGGCTGCCATATTGATGCCTAAATGAAATGCTGCCGTATTGATAGTATTTCAGTCAATTTTGTATTTTTAAGATTTTATGAAATTAAAGTAAATGGAGTAGTATCATGTTTATTAGAAATATATTATACACGACGAAAAACATATATACTTCACTCCTTCAAGTGGCTGCCATATGGTTGCAAAATGAAATGCTGCCATATTGATAGCGGGATGTATATATATATATATATATATATATATATATATATATATATATATATATATATATATATATATATCACTTTCAAACATATATCTTAACATTCTTGTTTAAGTACATATAGTGAAAGTGATAAGTGAATAAAAGAAAACAGTGTTGCAAAGCTACAAATATATATAGACCTCTTTTTCGGTCTTTACTTAATATTTCAAACATATTGTTATTGTTTTGAATATTAACTAGTCTTATAATATCCCTCGTATCTTTATAATATAATATGTATTTATCTATGTAGATATGTATGTATAAATGCATAAAACCTTCAACTAAATTTTCGAAATTTATAACTCACTGTATAAACGTGTTTACTCTGCGGATATATCTTAGTTTGGACCTGAAACCTTTTAAAACATAACAAAATCCCAATTTAACTTTGAAGAAAAATTGTGCATTGCAAATGAAATACGAATGTTGCAAAGTAACAGGTATGACTAACTACGATATGTATATAACCTATTATGTTATTTCACAGTGAAAAAAATAACATTAGGTGTTAGATTTTTCGATAACAACAATTGCGCGTTTATTGATGCTAAGCCCTACAGTTTTCAAGTTTCGGCTCGGCGCCCTGTAAGGTATTCCAAGTCGCACACTGCAAACTCCGCGCAGCTGTCTCCATCCGTCAGCCTCGGCATTGTTTGCTCGTCGCGATGAGCGATCATGTTTGTTCAAAATATTACAAACTTGTACAAACTAACGCAAAGTTCCGCAGACAAATTGCCTGGGACGTACGAAGCGCGCCTAGCGAGGAGTGCCGGAAACATTTAGCGCCCGAGATTACGTTGCAAGGGAATGCCAAAGTGTTTGCAATAAACGTTACAAAATATAAATTGCGTTTTTTGTTTCTCTGAATATAGATAAAGTGCACAGTGAAAACTTATTCAGTTTTATAGATAACATTGGTACTACTAATACAAAACAAGTAGAATAATTTTGTCAGAATTAACAAATTTATGTATGAATATAACAGTAAATTATAAAAAATATCCATTTACAACCACGTACTCTGCTAAATTAGCACGTGTTTGAGCCTCTGAAAACTGTAAACGTAATGAAAATACTTGCAGCCTCTAGAATTGTCAATAAAAACGCATTTGATTTGTTATTTACCTAATATACTAAAACATGATTCCAAGCAAATGACCATAGATTCAGAAGTGGCTTTTCCCACGCCTAATTTACCCATAATCTTCCAATTACGAGGACCGCGCCCTTAAAATAATCAGGTAATTATAACCTAACTTAATGTTGAACTTACGTCACTCTTGTAAACCAGGCACAAAATAGTTTACCAATTGGTAACTACCGCTACCAAGCGGGAGACAGAGGAAACAGTTTATTTGACGGGCACAGCTAAAGCTAACCCCTTCATTCTTTCATTTTAAAGTTTTGGAACTACAGTAGAGTATCGAAATTCCGATTCTCGATAATTCGAGGTTCCGTTAAATTCAAGCCTATTACTGTTTGAACTTATTTTCTCTATTTGAAAGAAAATTATTAATCGGGCTTTTAAAAAATGTTTACGGTATGCGAAGGCACTGAGGCGAGCTTTCAAGATATATTTATATTAATACCGTATGCAAAGGAAATAAGTCGGGCTTCCTAGAGATGTTTATATCAGTACGGTATGCAAAGGAAACGAGCCGGGCTTCCAAGATATGTTTATATCAATATCATATGCAAAGGAAATTAGTCGGGGTTCCCAGAAATATTGATATCAGTACGATATGCAAAGGAAATGAGCCGGGCTTCCAAGATATGTTTATAATTATACGGTTTGCAAAATAAATGAGTTGGGGTTTCAAATAAATGCCCATATAAAGTTCTATAAACTGATTTTGATCATTCTTAATTATAGTACTGTATTAAGGGTTCATTAAAACACCTATTTTTGCTAATACACAGGTAGGCTTACGTATTTCCTTATAATCCGAGTTTTCAGTAATCCGAGGGGTCTCGGTCCATCTACCTCGAATTATCAAGACTCTACTGTACATCTTCGCTACTACCGCTACCAAGCGGAAGATGGAGGAAACGGTCTGTTAGATGCTCACAGTTACAAGGAAGAGATAAAGTAAACTCTTAAAACTCACATAATGTCTTAGGAACAGGCAATGTTTATGAACTAGTTTAGATTTTTTTACTTAGTTATTTCTAAAAATTCCAATTAACTTATTGTTATTTTAAAAAAACGGTTCTATTTTCGTCGTCTCCTAAGGAAACAATGACACTGAAAGCAATTAATTTCATTGTAGTAAGTAAAGGAAACCCGACCCTAATTCAGTGGTGAAACAATGCTGTTGTTGTTTCACGTGTTGCGAATTAATTAGGTGAAGATGATACTTCAAAGGCAGGCTGTTACTTCATTACTCTATCGTGACACGCTTTCTACCTCTTAATTTGCTACCGTAAGCTACTTATTGTTTTATTCTTCGCTGTGTTTTAAGGCAATATCGTTTCTGAAAAAATATCTATTACTTGAAAATGAGATGTGTCTCTTTGGTAATTAATATAAGTTATTTTTTCACAATCGTACATTATTAAATATATTTAATTAAAATACCAATTAGAACAATTACTATAGGACTAAACTAATAATTATATAAAAAAACGATAGTGCTGCAATACTTGAACCAGAAGATAAAGAAAGGGGCCCAAATGCCCCTGGCGTATACAAAAATACTTTCGCCCCAAAGGGAATTGAAGGGAAATTATTTGAACCAATTTTACATATTACTAGGGTAAGTTTGTAAGAACTGGCAAAATTAGTATTGTAACAATTATACAATAACAATTTTTTTAATGTGTCATAAGGGAAAAGTAACAGATCTAAGTAACAGGTTACCGAATGTGCACCAAGGAAGAGAAAAACAACAATGTGAACAATGTCAGACAGTTTAAGCGAGTTGCCACCTGTGACAACAAGAACTATATTACCTGGGCTCTGGGTCTCTTCATTTCTATCCACAGTCCAAAAAAGTTCCTAAATTTTCTTAGTAGAGTAGAAAGTTAAAAAAATAGTACAATTAGTATCATTTTTGGTACCTACAATGAAAATCCTTCTCAAAGGAACGTAGCCTTTTAGTGGCCTTTTAGTGGCATTTTAGTAGCCTTTTAGTAGCCTTTTAGTGGCGTAGTATGTGATTGAAATTATTCAAAGTTTTCTAAATGAAAATTTCAGTAACATCTTTTTGGAGTTTCAATCAGGCTGTAATTAATGACTTGAGTAAGAGGAACGAAAAATAAGTCTCTGAAGTTTTTCGAAAGATAATAAAGAAAGAGTTGCAACCATTAGGATTGCGTACTTTGGTGCCATCTGCGACAAAATGGGAACGAAGTCAAAGCACAACTTTATTATGAAAAAAAATTCAGGTGTTTTTCAGGAGTCATTTCTACGTCTTTTGATGTAGGTACTTAGAAATGACTACGGTAGTGGATTGTGTAATGTGATGATATTGGCTACAACGTTATGAATGACGTCAAAGCACACTACATTATGAGAAACTGTATCACGTTTTCCAGGTATTTTATAAGAGTCATTTGCACGTCACTTGAATGTAAGTCATTGGGAATGACTGCGTTAGTGGAATGCGTAATTTGATGATATCTGACATCAACGTTGTGAATGAAATCAATACCCAACTTGATTGTGATTTAGTGTGTTACGTTGTGCAGGTGTTTTATAGGAATCATTTGCACGTCACTTGAATGTAAGTAATTGGGAATAACTGCGGTGGTGGATTGCGTAATTTGGTGATATCTGACGTCAACGTTGTGAATGAAATCAAAACAAAACTTGATTGTGATATAGTGTGTCATGTTATGCAAATAAATTAAATGGGTTTTTGGAAGTCCCTTAAAAGTAGTTATTTGGGAATTGTTGCGCTAATGGATTCCACAATTTGAAGCTATCTAGCGACAACTTTGTGAATTTAGTCAAAACAAACTACATTGTGATAAACTGTATCATGTTGTGCAAATGTTTTTCAGGAGTCATTTGAACATCACTTGAATGTAGGTAATTAGAAATGTCTGCGGTAATGACTTGAGTAATTTGATGGTATCTGACGTCAACGTTGTGAGTGAAGTCAAAACACACTTGAATGTGATTTAGTGTGTCATGTTGTGACGGCGTTTTATAAGAATCACTTGGACACCACTTGAATGTAAGTAATTGGGAATGACTGCGTTAGTGTATTGCGTAATTTGATGATATCTGACGACAACGTTCTGAATGAAATCATAACACAACTTGATTGTGATTTGGTGTGTCACGTTGTGCAGGTGTTTTACAAGAATCACTTGGACGCCACTTGAATGTAAGTAATTGGGAATTACTGCGGTGGTGGATTGCGTAATTTGATGGTACCTGACATCAACGTTCTGAATGAAATCAAATCACAACTTGATTGTGATTTAATGTGTCACGTTGTGCAGGTGTTTTATAAGAATCACTTTGACGCCACTTGAATGTAAGTAATTGGGAATGACTGCGTTAGTGGATTGCGTAATTTGATGATAACTGACGACAATGTTCTGAATGAAATCAAAACACAACTTGACTGTGATTTAGTGTGTTATGTTGTGCAGGTGTTTTATAAGAATCACTTGGACGCCACTTGAATGTAAGTAAATGCGAATGACTGCGGTGGTGTATTGCGTAATTTGATGGTATCTGACGTCAACGTTGTGAATGAAATCAAAACAAAACTTGATTGTGATTTAGTGTGTCATGTTATGCAAATAAATTAAATGGGTTTTTGGAAGTCCCTTAAAAGTAGTTATTTGGGAATTGTTACGCTAATGGATTCCACAATTTGAAGCTATCTAGCGACAACTTTGTGAATTAAGTCAAAACAAACTACATTGTGATAAACTGTATCATGTTGTGCAAATGTATTTCAGGAGTCATTTGAACGTCACTTGAATGTAGGTAATTAGAAATGTCTGCGGTAATGACTTGAGTAATTTGATGGTATCTGACGTCAATGTTGTGAATGAAGTCAAAACACACTTGAATGTGATTTAGTGTGTCACGTTGTGACGGTGTTTTATAAGAATCATTTACAATTCTGTTGAATGTAGATATTTGGAAATGGCTGCGCTAATGGTTTACGTAATTTGATGCCATGTAAGGAAAACGTTGTGAAGTAAAATGATGATGGTGGTATTGTAATAGTTACTTTTTGCATTGTTTTGCAAAACCTTTTAGTTTTTCTGTAGATTTAGAATAAAAATTATTCTCACCAACTTTTAATTATATGGTTATACAAATAACGGAAAGACAATTACTTACTAAGCTTAGCTATGTCACTTTCTAGTTTTGCAAAAATTTGAAGCTTTATGAAGATGGCATCTGTCAAGCGCAGAATGTCACTTGTTGCCTCGTCATCCAGCAGGTACCTGTTACCTTCCAATGCTTCAAAAGAGATAACGTGTTTGTATAGTTTAATTAAGGGAAATAATTGCTCAATAGAAACAAATTACCATTTTTACCAAGTATCACCTGACAGTGTTATACACTAGTCTCTTACTTATCACAGGTTTTCTGATGTCAATCAATGTGTTCAGAAATAATACTTGTGTATACAAACACTACGATTGATGGAATATATTCTGCTGTCATAGATAACAAGTGAAGTGATCGTTATTCTAAGGGATTATACATTTGAAGGGTTTAAGGTAAGTAATAGATAAGAATATAACAATGGTAATATATTTTTATTAGATACAATGCATACACAGCAATATGTACTAAACACGTAGGCCTTGATAAACCTCAGTACTGTAATTCTTTTACAATAGTCTATTTTAATTAAATATAATAATAAATACTGAAACAATATGCCTATAAAGGCAAAATTAATTTATTTTATAGCAAATTGTTGGCAACTTACAATAAGCATATTAAAAAGGGGTACGACGTCTTCGTACTCGCTGCTATGCTGCAGTATACTGTGACGTAATGTAGGGAGGTCTGAGTAGGACTCGTGGCCAGGCTTAAGGTTGCGTACAGATAAATAGTGGGAGATTTAGGAATATCTCCCATGGACCAGTGTTTTATAAAATGGACGTTTTTCATCACTCTGATGTCAGCGCCTGTTAGAAGCATATTGTTGTACCATGTGTTATTGCTAATGTTTTAAGGATGTCTATAATGTATGGAAGTGACTATACAGAAAACTTTTCAGTAACAGTAGTTTCATGCACTCCATTCCGTCCGCTGTACAAACTTAGCAGCAATACCAAACACATACCTCTCTCTTCAGAGTAGTCTTGACTGGGGAAAGTATCGGACCTTCATGCCAGTCATGACTCTGTCAATCGCGAGACATGTTACCATTAAATATCCCTGTGTTTATTCATACTTTAATAATATATTCTGTTCATTTATTTACCCGGACAGTTCTCTTTTGCTCTTTTTAACTATATGTTTTTTACTTAGACAACTTTCACACTATATTTTTGTCATTAGTGCTGTTGTAACCTCAACAAAACATTCTTACATAACAAAGAAAGCAACAGATATATGCCCGCACTATTGAGGGCTAGGAAAATCTTTTTTTTCTGTCACGTGCCTAACCCTTTCGTCAACAAACCCGCAAAACCTATCTATCTCTTTACTTTCACTTTTACTTTTTAATTTTAGTGTGGTTGCAACGGTCTATACTTTGGGTTTTATTCACGAGGTTGAGGTTAAAATCGGGGGGGGGCGAGGTCTCATTAACTGGACTATAGACTTCCAAACTTTATGACTAAAAATGTGATCTTTGGTAAAGAAGATTAGAACCTAAAGGCTAGGTGCTTACTTGTCACCCTTCCGTTTCAACTTCTTTATGCTCTTCCACCTTTTCACAAAGCACAACCAAACTGTCACAAAAGTGACAAGTAAAATTATTGTAATAAAGGAGAGCAAACTCACTAACTAACTTCCTCACAAATGAGCTAGACTTAGTGGTGCATGTTGTACAAACAGAGGAGAATATGAAGCCAACCCAATCCGTACCAAGTGAAAGCTACTCAGGCAAAAAGGGCCGAAGGAGAAGAACTACAGGAGACTAGAACCAGCAGCACTGCAATACTTTAATAGTGATAATAGTTTATAAAAAGGAGATAAATGCAGAGGCCCCTTTAGATAGCCTAATCGTTACCTTTATTGCTACAGGATACAATAACTTTAAATGTTCACCTAACATATGTATGGGATTTGAAAAATTTTAAATAACATTATTTGACCTTAAGGGTGTTAGGATATTTTTTTCAACTCCATCTTTGCTCAAGTCCATTAAAAGTAAAATTAAATACTTCTGCAACAAAAATAAAATAAAACCTTTTCCCATATACTAGCTTGACTTAACCTAACATTTATTTATGAGCTATACAAATTAATATTTTGGAAGAATATGAACGGCGTAAATCTCCTTAAATGTATTGTTGTTGTAAACCCTAATAGTCACTAATGTGAATTCTTCTTTTAGTCACCTAACGGAAAGTTTGCACTGAAAATGATCAGGGAAAAATAGTACGGAAAGTTGTCATCAGGCTAAATATATGTGGCTCTAATACAACTAATTTACTGTAGTTGCATTAATGTCCTGTACAAAAATATTGCTGCCTGAATTAAGTGGTAACATATAATTTCATACACCAGCTGATTTGATGTTACTTTGTTGAACAGCCATTTAAACACTTAGGTTATGTTACTTTATTTGTTGTATTAATATTGCAATATTAAGTCAAAATGTAAGTATTCAATAGTTTTGTTTTATTAGTGTACAAAGCGTTTTTGTAAATTATTTGTTTACAAATGCTTATATGGCTATTTATGGTAAAGATACATTAGAACGATTTTTTGTATCAATAGACGAATTTAACATTTTGTATACAATATCAAGAGAATCTTAGTAAAATATATTGTAATAAAAATATTACAATAACCAAAAATATTACATACCAAAATAGTAGTACAAAATTACTGATAATATAAGTTATCTAAGATTAAACCATTATGTGAATTTTGATAACAATGTCATTCATTATAAGAGGAACTAATTACAAAAATACAATCTCGAATACAGTAATTTACAAACTAGACTGACTGATTGTATTCTGATTGACTAATTTATTGTGTTATTGATTGTAATTTTGTAATAGGACCCTCTGATGATAAGGTCATGGTCATCCTAACTTCCATAAAGGTTTAAGTCTATGTAACTTGTATTATTAGTTATTTATGTAGTATTTGGTTTCTGCCAATATTTTTATTGTAATTAACACTTTGTGTACAATGGTAAAGTGAAATGTGTCCCATTAAAATAAAGGGTCAGGCGTTAAATATCTTGATTGTGTCCTGATATAACGACCTCTTATTTAGTGTTGTTGTTTTCTATGGGGGGACAACCAAAAACTTTTATTAATGCCTTCATAAAGATCTATGGGTTTCCGGTTCATGACTGAACAAGGTAAAATATTTAAGTTAACAAGAGCAGTGTCTTGATTTATAATCATTTGCAATTAAAAATAAACGTTTATACTGATTACTCGTTCACCGTATAGAAGGATACCTTCAATGGTTCAGAGTATATCTGCTTTGTTTATTCCACAACACAAAGACAAGCAGTAAGTTGGCAATGTATGACGGTACATAACATGTGTATTAGTGCAGTATCAGAGTAGAGCACTAAACTGTGCTTCATTAGATACAACGAGTGACTCTAAAGACCCAGCTCAGAGCTGTAGCTAATAGATTCTAGAAAGCTTTAGTTTGTAGTTGCCTATTAGATTCTGTATAAATAGTAAGCAATTTCGAAAATAACTTATCAAATCCCCTTATAGTGATATTCTTTCCGAACACAAAATAATGGCCCCGAATACGTTGTATCAGAAGAGAAGACGTTATCCGAGAAGACGAAACCACCAAAATGCCAGGCGTTCTCCGTTACCGTTCGGTAAGCAGTGCCGGGGAACATTGGTTTTGTTTAAGGGCGCTTCATATAACCTCATGTTTCATGTTTTTCGGTTCATGATTTTACTCTCGCATCCCTTATACATCCCTTTCTTACTGTAATCTTCTTACCCGCCTCATATTTCTTTAACACACAATGCCATAGGGTTTCTTCCTCCCTATGTCTGGTTACTAAGGCGCACAGCTGGAACTTTGTCCCGCTGGATGAAGTGAGTTACAGCTAAACCTAACCCGAAGTTCCTGTCGCCATATGTCCACCCGCCGCTATACAAATCCAATGAGAGTGCCGAGTACACGGTGTAAGATGTTATTTACACAAGAACGTCGAACACACTTCACCTTTTGACTATCACTGTCCCATCGATCTCAATTTCTAAATATTGGTTCATTTCTATAGAGTAACTATGTTTATACGGTTGTATAGGAGTTTACAGTTTGTAGACCAATTTTATAAATTAAATTTCGCAATATTAAACAAAAGTCATTTCCCCAGAGAATTCTTATTTAAATTACTGAAACAAATTTTTACCCAAAGATTTTAAGGGAATCGGTAACAAGATTGTCATATTCACTGGTAATATTACAGCTTGGCTACTGACCTAAAATGTTCAAGTTTGATTACTGGTTGCTTTAAGCAGTTTCTTTGAGCTTTTTCAGAGCTCGGGTTGACTCAGCCTAAGGAAACGCATAGTTTGCGTCAAACTTAGGATCTTATTGGGAGCCCAAAGCATAGTCTATTTTAAGGTAAGAAAATTATCCTCTAAATCTGATTTCGTTGTTAAAATATACCTTAATAGCAAAGAAAGCCAAACAAATCAGACACACAAATGTTTTAAAGTTAATTTCTAATATAAAAGTGCATATCCCTGCCTAACATCAAGGCTTGAAGGTGTTATACATGTTTTAAATTGTTAGATTTTCAAAAAATATTTTGCTTAGCCATTTTAAATTAAATTCAGCTATATAAGCGAAACACAAACTTATATATTTCGGAGTCTGCTTATGCTCGTCAAGCCTAAGAAATAGGTAAAGTAATCGTCGACCTTCACGGCTCTGGGCCAGCCCTATAACAACAGTTCAGCTGATATGGATAGGGTTGAGACAACATGATCTCAACGGGTTGAGAGTCATGAAACTATAATTTTCTCTTGGGTAGCGATGGTAAAACATTTAGTTCCAAAGTTTACCTGAAGCTGAAGTTGTTGCATAAATTAGACGGAGATAAAGTAAAGCAAGCAGCAGATATTGTTGTCAGAGAGCAGAACAGAAGGTGCAGAAATACTGTATCACAGTGGATGCCATGCTTACGCGATAACTCCAGGAACTATCGACACCACGTAGCTGGGTAGGCACTACAACCCAAGGTCAATAGAACTGAGCCGAAGACCGTTTCAAGAGTTTTTGAAATAACCTATATAACAATACAGGAACGTGCTAACTCTCCTAACTTAACTGACTGTGCTCAGAAAATATTATTTGGTTTTGTATCTACCTATGTCTGTGAACCTTCATTAATTTAACTGAAGTTCATTAGAAATAGGTAAAAGATCTAAGTTCACGAGAGAGAACGATGAAAACATATTGTGAACTTCAGTTACATCCCAACCTGCTAACATAGATGTATAAGAGAACTGTCATAGATTTCGCCCATCGGCTTCAAAGAATTAACAAACTCCTGAGGTTTAGTAAAATATATTTTACTACTTCTTTATATGCAAAACAGTATAACTAACATAAAACATAAAAATAATTATTGTTAGACATATAAATAATGCTTGTAACTAGATAAAACGGAATACATTCGAATTAGGTTATGAGAAGTTATTACTAATATATTTTATGAATATTTCAAGGTTTTGAAGAAGACATTTGCAGAGTAACAAGGTTGCTGGCTTCAACGTCACACAAAATTGAGCACAATATTCGTTTACAACGTAAAACGGTTTTATATTAGACCCGCAAAACCAGAAGTTCGTCTTATAAGAGCAAATACTAGTGCTCCGCCTACGTCGTAGAAACTTAAGACAAGGTAATCTAAAACACATTATTATTCAGTAGCAGCGCTTCTGGTGGGGATATACCGCACTTTGTCCTCAACCCTTTCTTGTTTATTACTTCACACCCCGTGCATTACTCGACAGGTCGTTAGTTAAACAAATTTACTCTCAATTTCACTTTGGCTTTTTATGGACTTTTTTTATAAAAAAAAACTTCATGTAATATTAAACTTTCTGTTAAATATTAAAATTACTGTTTAAATTCAAACTTTTTAACAAGAAAAACTTCTTTAACTTAGATGACGAAAAAGTTGTCTTTTTGTTTAAACAAGCCTAATAGGGTTCTAGAAATAATGACTTAAAATTAAAAATTATCACAAGAATTATTCATAAAAACATGCATTTGTAAAACAGACAAAAAATATTTATTTTAGTCTATGTTTCATACCATTTAGACTGACAACCAATACAATTTTAATAAAGAAATTAATGAAATTATACTGGGCGACCTTCGTCAGCGTGTATAAATTTTTAATTTAAAAACGAATAAAACTTTATTAGAAAATAAAATAATATCTGAATATGAAAAATTTTAATTTAAATCTTAGCTTTTCTTTATTCTAAACTGTGTACATGTTGTGGCTACTTATCAGTGTAGCTAGTTAGCTGTCTAGCTACGTAGCTACGTAGACGTGTAGCGACTTGGCTGTGTAGCTACTTAGCTGTGTGACTAGCTAGCTGTATAGCTAGGTAGCTTTGAAGCACATTCGCTGTGTAGCTACTTAGTTGTGTGGCTAGCTAGCTGCATAGCTACGAAGCTGTGAAGCAGCTTAGCTGTATAGCTACTTGGCTGCGTAGTAACTTAGTGTACTTAACTGTGCAATATAAATGCATTAAAAATTTAAAGCGTACACAAAGAATTTAAAAATCAGCTATGTGTCATTTTCACAAACTACAGCTATGCAGAGACATTTTGAGGCTAACAGAGATAGGTGAAAAAGGGTCAGAAACTTCATGCTCTGTTACAGAAGTATTAGAGAGAATGATAAAGAATAGAGAAGAATATCTGATGATGTAGAAGATGATGATTTGAAATGACGCGACGTTGAAGAAGAATGTTTGGCGATGACTATTTGACTCCCATCCTCACCTCTGAGTAGTGGGACCACTGCAGCTTGCCGCGCCCTCCAACACCGTATCTTACACACGTAGCGGGATCCCGTACTCCTTTTCGCCCCATCCATTCACTCCTCCTTTTCACACTACTCTTCTGTGTCGTCCCTTATAGCATCATTCACTCACTGCTCCTAAACCTGATCTCAGCCGCCTCACCCGCCCCACCCAAACACGTCTTTTTCACTTATCACATTCTCCACGAAATATTCAAACACCTTATTCAATCTTTTTTTACAACTACATTATGGTGGATAAAACTCATACCATAGCAGGTCTATTGATCGCTTATCAAAAGTATTATTTCGACAATCCCTAACAAGACTAACCACGTCCATTGTACAACCAACTCTATTAACAGCCCTCTAATTAGTGTCAACTCGTTTTGTAAGAAACTTGTGTTAACATTATATTATTCGAATTGCTTTAAGATAGTTTGAATTTATATAAAACGTGTTACAAGAGTGACCAATTTAAAGTATTTTATTTAACCCTTTGGAGGATAGAAAGGAAACTTGCTAATCCTACTGAAAAAGGTGACCCCCAAAACTCCCCTCACTGCGACCCCGGCTCTAGGCAACTGCCAATATAACGTACAAAATATAAATTAATTGCGTAATTTATTCTCTAATTTAGATCCGTTATTTTCATTTTTAAATGAGCATTTCAAAGACAAGCACGAGGTTTTCTTGATATTGGGGCAATGCAATGGCTGAACACCGTATAAATCTGGCCTACATTGAAAATACCTAATTAGAACTTTTAATGCATACAGTGAGAAGAATGAAAGCGCCCTTAAAGAATTTATCCCCGTCTCTCTCATCGCGCTACTCACAGAACTCATTCTAAACCTTTCAACATTCTTTTGGATAACTTTGTTCGTCTTCCAACTTGGAAAATATTTTCGTCCTTTCTTACTTCACCTGATCCCACAAGTACTCACAGATACGCGGGATTAGGATCGTGCTCGTTTGGTTCTAGCGCTGTGACGTTGTCTAGAACAATCACACAGATATTATGGGTCACGATACTGTTGCTAACATTAAAATGTATTCATAGATTCAAAAAGTAGATTTACAGAAATTCAAGAAGTAATTATCCATAAGTTTTAATATAAACAACACAACTTGAGCTACGTTTGCAAGTTACGGATACAGAAAATGTTACAAATAGACAGGAATATAATAACTCCATAGAACTCATTGGTTTGGAGAATAAATAAGACTAACGACTCACGAAATGCCGAGTTCCAATTTCAGTGATAGAGCTCATGATTAGTAATGTGTGTCACGAAAACGTATCTACCTAACACAGATACGTTAACGAAAAGAGGAAGTAGGATTGGTATAACGTAAGCCTCCGCCGAAGTAGTGAGCTAGTTGGTGGGTTAGTATTGCACTGCCTATGGTGAATGAAGGTAGGTGGGTGAGTGATGCCGGCAGCTGGGTGAGTGAGTCCGGTAGGTGCTTGAACGTACAAGCACTTGGGCGAATACTGAAGCCAGGCGGGTGAGTGTACAAGCAGTTGCGCGAATACTACAGCAAGCCGGGTGAGTGTTGCATTCAGGTAGATCCAGGTAGACGGGTGAGTATACGCAGGCAGCTGGATGAGTGTACAAGCAGGTAGGTGAGTGCTTCAGACTGGTAAGTTAGTTCTTTCGGCAGGTGGGTAAGTGTACAAGCAAGTGAGTGAGTGCTTCATGTAGCTGGGTGAGTGTTGGATGAAGCTAGGTGAGTGCTTCCGGCCAGTGAGTGTGTGCTTCAGGCAGTTGGGTAAGAGTACAAGAAGGCGAGTAAGTGCTGTAGACAGGTGTGTGAGTGTACAAGCTCATAGGTGAGTGCTTCAGGCAGGTGGGTACGTGTACAGCAGGTGGGTGAAAGGCATCAGGCAGGTAGGTGAGTGTAGAGCAAGGTGAGTGAGTGCAGCAGGTAGCTAGGTGAGTGTTGGATGCAACTAGGTGAGTGCTTCCGGCCGATGAGTGAGTGCTCCAGGCAGTTGGGTAAGTGTACAGAAGGTGAGTACGTGCTACAGACAAGTGGGTGAGTGTACAAGCTCGTGGGTGAGTTCTACAGGCAGGTAGGTGAGTGTACAGCGAGGTGAGTGAGGGCTGCAGGCAGCAGGGTGAGTGTTTCAAGCCGATGTGCAAGTGATTCAGGCCAATGAGTGAGTGCTGAAAGATGCTGGGTGAATGTTGCAAGCAGGTAGGTCAGTGCTTGAGCCCAATGATTGAGTACTCCAGGCAGGTGGGTGAGTGAATAAGCTAGTGAGTGAGTCCTTGAGGCCGGTGAGTGAGTGCTTCGGGCAGATAGTTAAGTGTATATGCAAGTGGGTGAGAGCTTGAGGCTGGTGAATTAAACCTTCAGGCAGATGGGTGAGTGTACAATCAGGTGAGTGAGTGCTGCAGGCAGCTAGGTGAGTGTTGCAAGCAGGTGGGAGACTGCTTAAGGACTGTGAGTGAATCCTTCAGGCAGGTGGGTAAATGTAAAAGCATGCGAGTGAGCACAGTAAGCAGCTGGGTGAGTGTTGCAAGCAGGTGAGTGAGTGCTTCAGGCAATTGAGTGAGTGCTTCAGAGATGAGATACGTGTACAAGCAAGCGGGTGAAAATTTTAACCAGGTTGGTAAGTGTTGCAAGCTGGGAGTTCAGTGACTCAGAGAGGTGGGTGAAGGTTACAAGTATGTGTGAGGGATATAAGCTTGTGGGTGAGTGATGCTACCACATGGATAAATGTTGCAGGCAGGAGTGTAAGTATCCTACTGGGGGCAGGAGGGTGAGTTCTGCAGGTAGAATGGTGAGTATTGCCGACGGGTGAGTGTTGAAGTGATATGGGTGAATAATTCAAACAGGTGAGTGAGTGTTGTAGGTAAACTCGTGATGACATACAATACCTTGTAAATATAACCGTTTACGACAGTTTAAAAATAAGAGAACGAACAATCAGAATGAAAATATTGTGTGTAGTGTTTTACGTCAAAACGTCCACAGTCTAACAACTGAACGGACGGTGACATAATCAAACGATTTCGCTAAACGAATACTTTAGCATTGACAGCCAAATTAAACAAAGGGTGCTGATTGGTAAAAGCCAATTCAGCAGTTCTATTGATTGCTTTACGTCCATCCTAGTAAAATAATTTGAACATTTTGCTCCCTTTGTTTAAACTACGCAAAGCTTCAATGCGTTTCCACCAGTAGGCTGAGTGCATTCGCAACAGGGAATTCCTTTACATAGGAAATTTCTATGGCTGGGACGAACTTAAAAACGTTTTCAGCTCTATTAGAAGCTTAGTCTATCAGTTATCTAATAGAACGACCTGAGTTGCAATAAAGGGACTGTGTAGCGATGTGATTCTCTCAATCGGTAATGTGAGCCTACAATCATGTACGGAACTAACAGTACACACACATAGAATCCCTATACTCCAAAGACCCACCGACAGTTTCCATGACAACCGGAATCGACAATGTTACCATTTTATTACCGCAATCATTACCTTGCTGTCATGCAGTCATATCTACAGAAATATAGAGCAAATATAACGGCATATAAGTTGTAAACTAATTGGAATAAAAATGTCATTGATTTAATGCAAGCATTCATCGCTTTCAGAACATATACGACTAACAGATGTACTTGAATATGCATTAAACTGCAAAGTGCTTATATAGAACGAACATACCCCTTCTGCATGTAATTATTACACATTTCGGCAATAACTGTGAAAATAAAAACCCATCTTTCTTCCTAAAACACCACTAGAAAATTCCAAGTCACCAAATTTCACGATCAAAGGCTAAGAAGCTTTTTCAGGTAATTTACATAATTTTTCGTCAAGTGGGAATTTCTTGAAACAAAATGTAACTCATGATATTAACCCAAAGTTCTTCCTGATTACATTTTAAAAAAATTGATAGATTTACGTTAAACTGGGTTTAGATCGTAGTCCTGGGTTTAACATATCTTATCCTTTCTCACATTCTTCATATATATATATAAATATCGCAATATGTATTCTTGTGTATTAATAAAGAACTAAGTCAAAATACAAATACAAGAATTATAATTGAATTTACAATTCAAAGCTTTTCGCTGGCTAACAGTACCAACATCATCACTGATAACTGTAAATTCAATTATAATTCTTGTATTTGTATTTTGACTTAGTTCTTTATATATATATATATATATATATATATATATATATATATATATATATATTTAAACGTCACGAGGTAGTTGATAACAAACCTCATGAGACAACTGTTAAGACAAGTCTATATATAGTAATATTTTGAGTGTCATAGTTTCTTACTATTTCTAGGATTTCGTATTAAACCATGTCGACGGGTTTCGGGGAACTTCCCAACCCACCCTTACGTCATAAATGACATGACAATGCTAATAATGTCACATAACTGCAAGTATTCCACCCTATAACTTGTGAGCGTACAGCCTATAGGAAATGAAGAATATTACAGCAATTTTCAGCACTGCATTGGTCTTTGAGATTCTGTTTAACTTTACAATAATATCGAATTTTATTGTACTGAATTTTGTGTTTAAATACATTTGTATTACTTAGGCCTAACTGTTTAAAAAATCTGAGAAAGTTAACTACAATAAATCGCAATACAGAAACTCTCTTACTCTCTCACTTTTGCGTAAAACAGTTTGCAGGTATTTTATGTTTACTTAATTTCATTGTTTAACAATGTCTCCTATTACCGAAGCAAAATATCGATGTTCCGAATACACGTCTGGAACGCCATCACACTAAAGGTTTATTTGATTTCGTCTCGTCAGACTAAAACCGTTTCACAAAGCAGAAAAAGCAAAGCGAATATATAAAAAGCAAAGCAGAAACTGGCGAATATATTAGGTTCTGCAAAGTTGTGTTGTTATTCCACTTAGGACGAAGAGGAGACAAAGCTTTTAATCTCGCGAAATGCACTGATGTCAGCTGGGAGGGACAGACAGACTGAATATTAAATTAAAAGCAACCCTCGCCCCGAACTCACTCTGCTCGCTTACACATTTATGTTCAATCCAAATATAAATGCGTTCATGCTCGTCGAATTGCTTTGTTGGGAGCGTAAGTCACTTAGAATAGTCGATTACCTTTGGCTCAACAAATTGTGTTCTTAGGCGTGTAAGTTATAATTGGTAGACCATTGTCTTTGGTCAAACTGTTGCGGTTTTAGTCACGTAAGTTACGAAGAATAGTCGATTACCTTTGGCTCAACAAATTGTGTTCTTATTCGTGTAAGTTACGAAAGGTAGACCATTTCCTTGATCAAACGGTTGAGTTGTAGAGCAATATATGAGAAATTTGTTGTACTTTTGTATAAGCCTATAAGAATATTGAACTTCCATATGCAGGTGTGTGTGTCTATGTATTTATTTTTGATATGATATGATATATATATATATATATATATATATATATATATATATATATATATATATATATATATATATATATAGTTACATTTACAAAATCAGCGAAAATACAAATTAAACGGTTAATCAAGCTCCAAAATATCGAAAATTCACAACTGTGTGCTAAATGCAAGGAGACGCCTGACAGAGACGGCTCAATTAACACACAAAACCCGCACCGCAGCTGGATCGCAGGATACGTCCAGAGAGAGACGGTGATAAGGATTGTAATTATGTAAACTCTACTAATTGCGATGGAAGAAAGAGACAGAGAGAAAACTTCACCGCGCATGTTAATTACGAGTATTTACCGTTGCAGGAACTTCTTTAGCAAATGTATTTAACAAGGTTGGAATAAAATATAAGCAAAAGATTATACCCACTCAATTGGGTATTTTTCTCGGCCACGTGCAGGAGCAGCCCTGTTTTACCTTAGACTATTTATAACGGGACAAACATTCTCAAAAACTGTATCTTTCTGGGGAATACTCGTTAAGTAAACTAACTATAAACACTGTCAACGCAACAAATTAATAGGTAAATATCAATGTATTCAAATAAATAATTAAAATTCTGCAATAGGAAACATGTGTAGCATATGTTGAAGCGGACATCCTACGTGTGGCCAGAGTATCATGGAAAATCTACGCACCTTAGTAATATATGTCGACCTATTTAATCGCTAAAATTCATCAGCTAATACACTTACTATTCTGGGAAGTTGTAGTTGTTCTTCAGTGGACACTAAATCTTCTCAGTGACAACTGCCAAAAACAATATGAATCTGTCAATTTATCAATATGTCGCGTAATGAATGTGTCAACCAACACTTAGTGTAGTACAATCAATCATCCTGCCCATCGATAAAGTTAATTAATTTTTTCCGACCGGTAAAATCCGTACTGCAGTTGACTAATTCGCATTATCTAATGCTTCTATTGAAATCTTTAGACACGTCTCTAATAGTCAATTGTCCAAAGCAAGACTTATTATACAAGAAAGAAATACTTTGGTTAAATTAGCTTACATGTATAATATTAAGTAAAAATTACTGCTATTTAACATGCATTCCCGAAAGTTTGAAAAATATTCATCTTACTGTATTTATTTCGAAATGTATTCATACCAGGTCAAGTTGGCCCATTATATAAATTATAATCCAAGCTGATCAACATAAGTGAAGTAAAATACTCCCGCTAAATTTAAATCATGAATGAAAGTCCTCTGTATTTAATGAAATACAAATCCTATTGATTACATTTATATATATTTGGAATCAGTTGTTCAGTGTGAAACTAATTACTGGTATTCATTCCATTAATACTGCGAATTGTTTACATTAATTTTATTAGGCCTATGTATTTTATCTGAATTGAATAAATACAGAAAGAGGTACAAAGTTTCTAAACTTTAATTCAGAACTAAATATTCTTATTAAGATTAAAATTAAGATTATATACAAATATATATAGCTTTTTTTCGGTCTTTACTTAATATTTCAAACTTATTATTATTATTTTGAATATTAGCTAGTCTTATAATATCTCTCGTATCTTTATAATATAATATGTATTTATGTATGTAGATATGTATGTAAAAATGCATAAAACCTTCAACTAAATTTTCGAAATTTATAACTCACTGTATAATCGAGTTTACTCTGCGGATATATCTTAGTTTGGACCTGAAGCCTTTTAAAACATAACAAAAGCCCAATTTAACTATGAAGAAAAATTGAGCATTGCAAATGAAATACGAATGTTGCAAAGTAACAGGTATGACTAACTACGATATGTATATAGCCTATTATGTTATTTCACAGTAAAAAAAATAACATTAGGTGTTTGATTTTTCGATATCAACAATTGCGCGTTTATTGATGCTAAGCCCTACAGTTTTCAACCTTCGGCTCGGCGCTCTGTAAAGTATTCCAAGTCGCACACTGCAAACTTCGCCAGCTGTTTCCATCCGTCAGCCTCGGCATTGTTTGCTCGTCGCGATGAGCGATCATGTTTGTTCAAAATATTACAAACTTGTACAAACTAACGCAAAGTTCCGCAGACAAATTGCCTGGGACGTACGAAGCGCGCCTAGCGAGGAGTGCCGGAAACATTTAGCGCCCGGGATTACGTTGCAAGGGAATGCCAAAGTGTTTGCAATAAACGTTACAAAATATAAATTACGTTTTTTGTTTCTCTGAATATAGATAAAGTGCACAGTGAAAACTTATTCAGTTTTATAGATAACATTGGTACTACTAATACAAAACAAGTAGAATAATTTTGTCAGAATTAACAAATTTATGTATGAATATAACAGTAAATTATAAAAAATATCCATTTACAACCACGTACTCTGCTAAATTAGCACGTGTTTGAGCCTCTGACAATTGTAAACGTAATGAAAATACTCGCAACCTCTAGAATTGTCAACAAAAACGCATGGGATTTGTTATTTACCTAATATACTAAAACATGACTCCAAGCAAATGACCATAGATGCAGAAGTGGCTTTTCCCTCGCTTAGTTTACCCATAATCTTCCACTTACGAGGACAGTGCCCTTAAAATAATCAGGTAATTGTAACCTAACTTAATGTTGAACTTACGTCACTCTTGTAAACCAGGCACAAAATATTTTACCAATTGGTAACTACCGCTACCAAGCGGGAGACAGAGGAAACAGTTTATTGGACGGGCACAGCTAAAGCTAACCCCTTCATTCTTTCATTTTAGACTTTTGGAACTACAGTAGAGTCTCGAAATTCCGATTCTCGATAATTCCAGGTTCCGTTAAATTCAAGCCTATTCCTGTTTGAGCTTATTTTCTCTATTTGAAAGAAAATTATTAATCGGGCTTTTAAAAAATGTTTACGGTATGCGTGGCAATGAGGCGAGCTTTCAAGATATATTTATATTAATACCGTATGCCAAGGAAATAAGTCGGGCTTCCAAGAAATGTTTATATCAGTACGATATGCAAAGGAAATGAATGAGCCGGGCTTCCAAGATATGTTTATATTAATACGGTTTGCAAAGGAAATGAGTTGGGGTTTCAATAAATCCCTATATAAAGTTCTATAAACGGCGTTTTATCATTCTTAATTATAGTACTGTATTAAAACACCTATTTCATTAAAACACATAATTTTTGCTAACACATAGGAAAGTATTTCCTTATAATCCGAGTTTTCAGTAATCCGAGGGGTCTCTGTCCATCTACCTCGAATTATCAAGACTCTACTGTACATCTTCGCTACTACCGCTACCAAGCGGAAGATGGGGGAAACGGTCTGTTAGATGCTCACAGTTACAAGGAAGAGATAAAGTAAACTCTTAAAACTCACATAATGTCTTAGGAACAGACAATGTTTATGAACTAGTTTAGATTTTTTTACTTAGTTATTTCTAAAAATTCCAATGAACTTATTGTTAATTTTAAAAAAACGGTTCTATTTTCGGCGTCACCTGAGGAAACAATGACACTGAAAGCAATTAATTTCATTGTAGTAAGTAAAGGAAACCCGACCCTATTTCAGTGGTGAAACAATGCTGTTGTTGTTTCACGTGTTGCGAATTAATTAGGTGAAGATGATACTTCAAAGGCAGGCTGTTACTTCATTACTCTATCGTGACACGCTTTCTACCTCTTAATTTGCTACCGTAAGCTACTTATTGTTTAATTCTTCGCTGTGTTTTATGGCAACATCGTTTCTGAAAAAAATATAATATTTTGTTACTTGAAAATGATATGTGTGTGTATGGCAATTAATATAAGCTATTTTCTCACAATCGTACATTATTAAATATGTTTAATTAAAATACCAGTTAGAACAATTACTATAGGACTATACTAATAATAATATAAATAAAACTATAGTATAAAAAAACGATAGTGCTGCAATACTTGAACCAGAAGATAAAGAAAGGGGCCTAAATGCCCCTGGCGTATACAAAAATACTTTCGCCCCAAAGGGAATTGAAGGGAAATTATTTGAACCAATTTTACATATTACTAGGGTAAGTTTGTAAGAACTGGCAAAATTAGTATTGTAACAATTATACAATAACAATTTTTTTAATATGTTATAAGGGAAAAGTAACAGATCTAAGTAACAGGTTACCGAATGTGCACCAAGGAAGAGAAAAACAACAATGTGAACAATGTCAGACAGTTTAAGCGAGTTGCCACCTGTGACAACAAGAACTATATTACCTGGGCTCTGGGTCTCTTCATTTCTATCCACAGTCCAAAAAAGTTCCTAAATTTTCTTAGTAGAGCAGAAAGTTGAAAAAATAGTAAAATTAGTATAATTTTTGGTACTACAATGAAAATCCTTTTCAAAGGAACGTAGCCTTTTAGTGGCATTTTAGTAGCCTTTTAGTGGCGCAGTATGTGAATGAAATTATTTAAAGTTTTCAAAGTGAAAATTTCAATAACATCCTTTTGGAGTTTCAATCAGGCTGTAATTAATGACTTGAGTAACAGGAACGAAAAATAAGTCTCTGAAATTTTTCGAAAGATAATAAATAAAAGAGTTGCAACCATTAGGATTGCGTACTTTGGTGCCATCTGCGACAACGTTGTGAACGAAGTCAAAGCACAACTTTATTTTGAACAAAATATTTCAGGTGTTTTTCAGGAGTAATTTCTACGTCTTTTGATGTAGGTACTTAGAAATGACTACGGTAGTGGATTGTGTAATTTGATGGTATCTGACATCAACGTTCTGAATGAAATCAAAACACAACGTGATTGTGATTTAGTGTGTCACGTTGTGCAGGTGTTTTATAAGAATCACTTGGACGCCACTTGAACGTAAGTAATTGGGAATGACTGCGGTGGTGGATTGCGTAATTTGATAATATCTTGCGACAGCAATGTGAGTGAAGTCAAAACACACTTGAATGTGATTTATTGTGTCATGTTATGCAATTAATTTAAATAGGTTTTTGGAAGTCCCTTAAAAGTAGTTATTTGGGAATTGTTGCGCTAATGAATTCCACACTTTGAAGCTACCTAGCGACAACTTTATGAATGAAATCGAAACACAACTTGATTATGATTTAGTGTGTCACGTTGTTTGTAAATAATTGGGAATGACTGCAGTGGTGGATCTCGTAATTTGATGATATCTGGCGACAGCGTTGTGAGTGAAGTCAAATCACACTTGAATGTGATTTAGTGTGTCACGTTGTGATGGTGTTTTATAAGAATCATTTGCAATTCTGTTGAATTTAGATATTTGGAAATGGCTGCGCTAATGGTTTACGTAATTTGATGCCATCTAAGGAAAACGATGTGAAGTACAATGATGATGGTGGTATTGTAATAGTTACTTTTTGTATTGTTTTGCAAAACCTTTTAGTTTTTGTCTAGATTTAGAATAAACATTATTCTCACCAACTTCTAATTATATGGTTATACAAATAAAAGAAAGACAATTACTTACTAAGCTTACCTATGTCACTCTTTTAGTTTTGCAAAAATTTGAAGCTTTATGAAGATGGCATTTGCCAAACCCAGAATGTCACTTGCTGCCTCGTCATCCACCAGGAACCTGTTACCTTCCAATGCTTCAAAAAGAAATCCCGTGTTTGTATAGTTTTATTAAGGGAAATAATTGCTCAATAGAAACAAATTACTATTTTTACTTAACTTTTTTCAAGTATCACCTGACAGTGTTATACACTAGTCTGTTACTTATCACAGGTTTTTGATGTCAATCAATGTGTTCAGAAATAATACTTGTGTATACAAACATTACGATTGATGGAATACATTCTGCTGTCATAGATAACAAGTGAAGGGACATAAAGTGATCGTTATTCTAAGGGATTATACATTTGAAGGGTTTAAGGTAAGTAATAGATAAGAATATAACAATGGTAATATATTTCTATTAGATACAATGCATACACAGCAATATGTACTAAACACGTAGGCCTTGATAAACCTCAGTACTGTAATTCTTTTTACAATAATCTATATTAATTAAATTTAATAATAAATACTGAAACAATATGCCTATAAAGGCAAAATTAATTTATTTTATAGCCTATTGTTGGCAACTAACATTAAGCATATTAAAAAAGGATACGACGTCTTCGTACTCGCTGCTATGCTGCTATACTGTGACGTAATGTAGGGAAGTCTGAGTAGGACTCGTGGTCAGTTTTAAGGTTGCGTAAAATAAATAGTGGGAGATTTAGGAATATCACTTCCATGGACCAGTGTTTTATAAAATGGACGTTTTTCATCACTCTGATGTCAGCGCCTGTTTGAAGCATATTGTTTTGTACCATGTGTTATTGCTAATGTTTTAAGGATGTCTATAATGCATGGAAGTGACTATACAGAAAACTTTTCAGTAACAGTAGTTTCATGCACTCCATTCCGTCTGCTGTACAAACTTAGCAGCAATACCAAAAACCCACCTGTCTCTTCAGAGTAGTTTTGACTGGGGAAAGTATCGGACCTTCATGCCAGTCAAGACTCTGTCGATTGCGAGACATGTTACCATTAAATATACCTGTGTTTATTCTTACTTTAATTATACATTCTGTTCATTTATTTACCCGGACAGTTCTCTTTTGCTCTTTTTAACTATATTTTTTTCACACTATATTTTTGTCATTAGTGCTGTTGTAACCTCAACAAAACATTGTTACATAACAAAGATAGGTCTGGTAGACCAAAGCAACATATATTTGCCCGCACTATTGAGGGCTAGCATAATCTTTTGTTTCTGTCACGTGCCTAACCCTTTCGTCAACACACCCACAAAACTTATCTATCTCTTTACCTTCACTTTTACTTTCTAATTTTAGTGTGGTTGCAACGGTCTATACTTTGGGTTTTATTCACGAGTTTGAGGTTAAAATCGTGGGGCCGAGGTCTCATTAACTGGACTATAGACGTCCCAAATGTATGCCTAAAAATGTGATCTTTGGGAGATTAGAACCGAAAGGCTAGGTGCTTACTTGCCACACTTCCGTTTCAACTTCTTTATTTTCTTCCACTTTTTCATAAAGCACAACCACACTGTCACAAAAGTGACAAGTAAAATTATTGTAATGAAGGAGAGCAAACGCACTTACTAACTTTCTCACAGATGAGCTAGACTTAGTGGTGCATGTTGTACAAACAGAGGAATAGGAAACCAATCCAACGGAAGCCGGACCAAGTGAAACCTACTCAGGCAAAAAGGGCCGAAGGAGAAGAGCTACAGGAGACTAGAGCCAGCAGCACTGCAATACTTTATTAGTGATTATAGTTTATAAAAAGGAGATAAATGCAGAGGCCCCTTTAGATAGCCTAATCGTTACCTTTATTACTACAGGATACAATAACTTTAAATGTTACCCTAACATATGTATGGGCTTTAAACAATTTTAAATTATGGTATTGGACCTTAAGGGAATTAGGATACTTTCTTCATCTCCATCTTTTACTCAAGGCCATTAAAAGTAATATAAAATATTTCTGCAACAAAAATAAAATAAAACCTTTTCCCATATACTAGTAGCTTGACTTAACCTAATATTTATTTATGAGCTATACAAATTAATATTTTGGAAGAATATGAACGGCGTAAATCTCCTTAAATGTATTGTTGTTGTAACCCCTAATAGTCAATGATGTGAATTCTTCTTTTAGTCACCTAACGGAAAGATTGCACTGAATATGATCAGGGAAAAATAGTACGGGAGGTTGGCATCAGGTTAAATATATGTGTCTCTAATACAACTATCAATATACTGTAGTTGCATTAATGTCCTGTACAAAAATATTGCAGACTGAAATAAGTGGGAACATATGATTTCATACAGCAGCTAATTTTATGTTACTTTGTTGAACAGCCATTTAAACACTTAGGTTATGTTACTTTATTTGTTGTGCAATATTATGTCAAAATGTCAGTATTCAATAATTTTGTTTTATTAGTGTACAAAGCATTTTTGTAAATTATTTGTTTACAACTGCGTATAGCACTATTTATGGTAAAGTTACATTAGAAAGATTGTTTGTATCAATAGGTGATTTTAATATTTTGTATACAATATCAAGAGCACATTAGTAAAATGTATTATAATAAAAATATTACAATAACCCCGATACCAAAATAGTAGTACAAAATTACTGATAATATAAGTTATCTAAGATTAAACCATTATGTGAATTTTGATAACAATGTCATTCATTATAAGAGGAACTAATTACAAAAATACAATCTCGAATACAGTAATTTACAAACTAGACTGACTGATTGTATTCTGATTGACTAATTTATTGTGTTATTGATTGTAATTTTGTAATAGGACCCTCTGATGATAAGGTCATGGTCATCCTAACTTCCATAAAGGTTTAAGTCTATGTAACTTGTATTATTAGTTATTTATGTAGTATTTGGTTTCTGCCAATATTTTTATTGTAATTAACACTTTGTGTACAATGGTAAAGTGAAATGTGTCCCATTAAAATAAAGGGTCAGGCGTTAAATATCTTGATTGTGTCCTGATATAACGACCTCTTATTTAATGTTGTTGTTTTCTATGGGGGGACAACCAAAAACTTTTATTAATGCCTTCATAAAGATCTATGGGTTTCCGGTTCATGACTGAACAAGGTAAAATATTTAAGTTAACAAGAGCAGTGTCTTGATTTATAATCATTTGCAATTAAAAATAAACGTTTATACTGATTACTCGTTCACCGTATAGAAGGATACCTTCAATGGTTCAGAGTATATCTGCTTTGTTTATTCCACAACACAAAGACAAGCAGTAAGTTGGCAATGTATGACGGTACATAACATGTGTATTAGTGCAGTATCACAGTAGAGCACTAAACTATGCTTCTTTAGATACAACGAGTGACTAAAGACCCAGTTCAGGGCTGTAGCTAATACGTTCTAGAAAGCTTTAGTTTGTAGTTGCCTATTAGATTCTGTATAAATAGTAAGCAAATTCGAAATTAACTTTAAAAATCCCCTTTTAGTGATATTCTTTCCGAAAACAAAACAATCGCCCCGAATACGTTTTATCAGAAGAAAAGACGTTCTCCGAGAAGACCAAACCACCAAAATGCCTGGCGTTCTCCGTTACCGTTCGGTAAGCAGTGCCGGGGAACATTGGTTTTGTTTAAGGGTGCTTCATATAAACTCATGTTTCATGTTTTTCGGTTCATGATTTTACTCTCGCATAACTTACACATCCCTTTCTTACAGTAATCTTCTTACCCGCCTCATATTTCTTTAACACACAATGCCTTAGGGTTTCTTCTTCCCTATGTCTGGTTACAAAGGCGCACAGTTGGAACTTTGTCCCGCTGGGTGAAGTGAGTTACAACGGAACCTAACTCGATGCTCCTGTCACCATATATCCACTACGAATCCAATGAGAGTGCCCGAGTACACGGTGTAAGATATGTTATTTACACAAGGACGTCTAACACACTTCACCTTTTGACTATCACTGTCCCATCGATCTCAATTTCTAAATATTGGTTCATTTCTATAAAGTAGCTATGTTTATAAGGTTGTATATGAGTTTACAGTTTGTAGACCAATTTTATAAATTAAATTTCGCAATATTAAACAAAAGTCATTTCCCCAGAGAATTCTTATTTAAATTACTGAAACACATTTTTACCCAAACATTTTAAGGGAATCGGTAACAAGATTGTCATATTGATTGTTAATATTACAGCTTGGCTACTGACCTAAAATGTTCAAGTTTGATTACTGATGGCTTTATGCAGTTTCTTTGAGCTTTTTCAGAGCTCGGGTTGACTCAGCCTAAGGAAACGCATAGTTTGCGTCAAACTTAGGATCTTATTGGGAGCCCAAAGCATAGTCTATTTTAAGGTAAGAAAATTATCCTCTAAATCTGATTTCGTTGTTAAAATATACCTTAATAGCAAAGAAAGCCAAACAAATCAGACACACAAATGTTTTAAAGTTAATTTCTAATATAAAAGTGCATATCCCTGCCTAACATCAAGGCTTGAAGGTGTTATACATGTTTTAAATTGTTAGATTTTCAAAAAATATTTTGCTTAGCCATTTTAAATTAAATTCAGCTATATAAGCGAAACACAAACTTATATATTTCGGAGTCTGCTTATGCTCGTCAAGCCTAAGAAATAGGTAAAGTAATCGTCGACCTTCACGGCTCTGGGCCAGCCCTATAACAACAGTTCAGCTGATATGGATAGGGTTGAGACAACATGATCTCAACGGGTTGAGAGTCATGAAACTATAATTTTCTCTTGGGTAGCGATGGTAAAACATTTAGTTCCAAAGTTTACCTGAAGCTGAAGTTGTTGCATAAATTAGACGGAGATAAAGTAAAGCAAGCAGCAGATATTGTTGTCAGAGAGCAGAACAGAAGGTGCAGAAATACTGTATCACACTGGATGCCATGCTTACGCGATAACTCCAGGAACTATCGACACCACGTAGCTGGGTAGGCACTACAACCCAAGGTCAATAGAACTGAGCCGAAGACCGTTTCAAGAGTTTTTGAAAGAACCTATATAACAATACAGGAACGTGCTAACTCTCCTAACTTAACTGACTGTGCTCAGAAAATATTATTTGGTTTTGTATCTACCTATGTCTGTGAACCTACATTAATTTAACTGAAGTTCATTAGAAATAGGTAAAGATCTAAGTTCACGAGAGAGAACGATGAAAATATTTTGTGAACTTCAGTTGCTGTTCGTCCCAACCTGCTAACATAGATGTATAAGAGAACTGTGATAGATTTCGCCCATCGACTTCAAAGAATTAACAAACTCCTGAGGTTTAGTAAAATATATTTTACTACTTCTTTATATGTAAAACAGTATAAGTAACATCAAACATAAAATTAATTATTGTTAGACATATAAATAATGCTTGTAACTAGATAAAATGGAATACAATCGAATTACGTTTTGAGAAGTTATTACTAATATATTTTATGAATTCTTCAAGGTATGACATTTGAACAAGTCATTTGCAGAGTAACAAGGTCGCTGGCTTCAACGTCACACAAAGTTGAGCACAATATTCCTTTACAACGAAAAACGGTTTTATATTAGACCCGCAAAACCCGAAGTTCGTCTTATAAGAGCAGATACTGGCGCTCCGCCTACGTCGTAGAAACTTAAGACAAGGTAATCTAAAACACATTATTATTCAGTAGCAGCGCTCCTGGTCGGGATATACCGCACTTTGTCCTCAACCCTTTCTTGTTTATTACTTCACACCCAGTGCATTACTCAACAGGTCGTTAGTTAAACAAATTTACTCTCAATTTCACTTTGGCTTTTTATGGACTTTTTTTATAAAAAAAAAAACTTCATGTAATATTAAACTTTCTATTAAATATTAAAATTACTGTTTGCATTCAAACTTTTTAACAAGAAAAACTTCTTTAACTTAGATGACGAAAAAGTTGTCTTTTTGTTTAAACAAGCTTAATAGGGTTCTAGAAATAATGACTTAAAATTAAAAATTATCACAAGAATTATTCATAAAAACATGCATTTGTAAAACAGACAAAAAATATTTATTTTAGTCTATGTTTCATACCATTTAGACTGACAACAAATACAATTTTAAAAAAGAAATTAATGAAATTGTACTGGGCGACCTTCGTCAGCGTGTATAAATTTTTAATTTAAAAACAAATAAAACTTTATTAGAAAATCAAATAATATCTGAATACGAAATATGAAAAATTTTAATTTAAATCTTAGCTTTTCTTTATTCTAAACTGTGTACATGTTGTGGCTACTTATCAGTGTAGCTAGTTAGCTGTCTAGCTACGTAGCTACGTAGACGTGTAGCGACTTGGCTGTGTAGCTACTTAGCTGTGTGACTAGCTAGCTGTATAGCTAGGTAGCTTTGAAGAACATTAACTGTGTAGCTACTTAGTTGTGTGGCTAGCTAGCTGCATAGCTACGAAGCTGTGAAGCAGCCTAGCTGTGTAGCTACTTGGCTGCGTAGTAACTTAGTTTACTTAACTGTGCAACTACACACTGTATAGCCTTTTACTTGCTGTTAGTTCAGTATATGGCGGTGGCTATTTATCTGTGTAGCTATGTAGCTAGGTAGCAGTGTAGCGACTTGGCTATGTAGGTACTTAGCTGTGTAGCTAGCTAGCTGTATAGCTACGAAGCTGTGAAGCTTTGGGTTTGAGTATTCCAAATTATTCCGAAATATTTTTGAAACTAATTACATGATTTAAATGCTATTCATATTTAAATGCATTATAAATTTAAAGCGTACACGAAGAATTTAAAAATCAGCTATGTGTAAAGCCATTATCACAAACTACAACTATGCAGAGACATTTTGAGTCTAACAGAGATAGGTGAAAGAGTGTCAGAAACTGCATGCTCTGTTACACAAGTATTAGAGAGAATGATAAAGAATAGAGAAGAATATCTGATGATGTAGAAGATGATGATTTGAAATGTCGCGACGTTGAAGAAGAATGTTTGGCGATGACTATTTGACTCCCATCCTCACCTCCGAGTAGTGGGACCACTGCAGCTTGCCGCGCCCTCCAACACCGTATCTTACAGACGTAGCGGGATCCCGTACTCCTTTTCGCCCTATCCATTCACTCCTCCTTTTCACACTGTTCTTCTGTGTCGTCCCTTATAGCATCATTCACTCACTGCTCCTAAACCTGATCTCAGCCACCTCACCCAAACCACCCAAACACGCTCGGGAACACCGTATCTTATAGACGTAGCGGGATTCGGTGCCCCTTTTCTCCCTATTCATTCACTCCTACTTGCTCACTACATTCTTCTGTGTCGTCCCTTACAGCATCATTCACACACTGCTCCTAAACCTGACCTCACCCGCCCCACCCAAACACGTCTTTTTCACTTATCCCATTCTTCACGAAATATTCAAACACCTTATTCAATCCTTTTTTACAACTATATTATGGTGGATAAAACTCATACCAGAGCAGGTCTATTGATCGCTTGTCCAAAGTATTATTTCGACAATCCCTAACAAGACTAACCACGTCCATTGTACAACCAACTCTATTAACAGCCCTCTAATTAGTATCAACTCGTTTTGTAAGAAACGTGTGTTAAAACTGTATTATTGGAATTGCTTTATGATAGTTATAATTTATATAATCTTGATACAAGAGTGACCAATTTAAAATATTTTATTTAACCCTTTAGAGGATAGAAAGGAAACTTGCTAATCCTACTGACAAAGGTAACCCCCAAAACTCCCCTCACTGCGACCCCGGCTCTAGGCAACTGCCAATATAACGTACAAAATATAAATTAATTTCGTAATTTATTCACTAATTCAGATCAGTTCTTTTCATTTCTAAATGAGCATTTTAAAGACAAGCACGAGTTTTTCTTTTGTTGGAGCAATGCAATGGCTGAACACCATATAAATCTGGCCTCCGTAGAAAACACCTAATTAGAACTTTCAATGCATACAGAGAGAAGAATGAAAACGCCCATTCAGAATTTCTCCCCGTCTCTCTCATCGAGCTACTCACAGCAATCTTTCTAAACCTTTCAACATTCTTTTGGATAACTTTGTTCTTCTTCCAACTTGGAAAATATTTTCGTCCTTTCTTGCTTCACCTGATCCCACAAGTATTCACAGATACGCGGGATTAGGATCGTGCTAGTTTGGTTCTAGCGCTGTGACGTTGTCTAGAACAATCACACAGATATTACGGGTCACGGAAATGTGGCTAAAATTAAAATGTATTCATAGATTCGAAAAGTAGATTTACAGAAATTCAAGAAATAATTATCCATAAGTTTTAATATAAACAACACAACTTGAGCTACGTTTGCAAGTTACGGATACAGAAAATGTTACAAATAGACAGGAATATAATAACTCCATAGGACTCATTGGTTTGGAGAATAAATAAGACTAACGACTCACGAAATGCCGAGTTCCAATTTCAGTGATAGAGCTCATGATTAGTAATGTGTGTCACGAAAACGTATCTACCTAACACACATACGTTAACGAAAAGAGAAAGTAGGATTGGTATAACGTAAGCCTCCGCCGAGGTAGTGAGCTGGTTGGTGGGTTAGTATTGCACTGCCTATGGTGGATGCAGGTAGGTGGGTGAGTGATGCAAGCAGGTAGATGAGTGAGTCCGGTAGGTGCTTGAACGTACAAGCACTTGGGCGAATACTCCAGGAAGCCGGGCAAGTGTTGCATTCAGGTAGATCAAGGTAGACGGGTGAGTATACGCAGGCAGCTGGGTGAGTGTACAAGCAGGTAGGCGAGTGCTGCCGGTAGGTGCGTGAACGTACAAGCACTTGGGCGAATACTGAAGCCAGTTGGGTGAGTGTACAAGCAGATGCGCGAATACTGCAGAAAGCCGGGTGAGTGTTGCATTCAGGTAGATCCAGGTAGACGGTTGAGTATACGCAGGCAGCTGGGTGACTGTACAAGCAGGTAGGTGAGTGCTTCAGACTGGTAAGTTAGTTCTTTAGGCAGGTGGGTAAGTGTACAAGCAAGTGAGTGAGTACTTCATGTAGCTGGGTGAGTGTTGGATGCAGCTAGGTGAGTGCTTCCGGCCAGTGAGTGAGTGCTTCAGGCAGTTGGGTAAGTGTACAAGAGGGTGGGTAAGTGCTGTAGACAGGTGTGTGAGTGTACAAGCTCGTGGGTGAGTGCTTCAGGCAGGTGGGTACGTGTCCAGCAGGTGGGTGAAAGGCATCAGGCAGGTAGGTGAGTGTACAGCGAGGTGAGTGAGTGCTGCAGGTAGCTAGGTGAGTGTTGGATGCTAGGTGAGTGCTTCCGGCCGATGAGTGAGTGCTTCAGGCAAGTGGGTAAGTGTACAAGAAGGTGAGCAAGTGCTGCAGACCGGTGGGTGAGTGTACAAGCTCGTGGGTGAGATCTACAGGCAGATGGGTACGTGTACAGCAGGTAGGTGAGGGTATCAGGCATGTAGGTGAGTGTACAGCAAGGTGAGTGAGGGCTGCAGGCAGCTGGGTGAGTGTTTCAAGCCGATGTGTAAGTGATTCAGGCCAGTGAGTGAGTGCTGAAAGATGCTAGGTGAGTGCTGCAAGCAGGTAGGTCAGTGCTTGAGCCCAATGATTGAGTACTCCAGGCAAGTGGGTAAGTGAAGAAGCTAGTGAGTGAGTCCTTGAGGCCGGTGAGTGAGTGCTTCGGGCAGATAGTTAAGTGTATACGCAAGTGGGTGAGTGCTTGAGACTGGTGAATTAAAGCTTCAGACAGATGGGTGAGTGTACAATTAGATGAGTGAGTGCTGCAGGCAGCTAGGTGAGTGTTGCAAGCAGGTGGGTGAGTGCTTCAGGACTATGAGTGAATTCTTCAGGCAGGTGGGTTAGTGTAAAAGCAAGTGAGTGAGTGCTGTAAGCAGCTGGGTGACTGTTGCAAGCAGGTGAGTGAGTGCTTCAGACAATTGAGTGAGTGCTTCAGAGATGAGATATGTGTACAAGCAAGTAGGTGAGTCCAGGCAGATGAGCGTGTGTTGCAGGTAAGTGGGTAATTGTTGCAAGCAGGCGGGTGAAAATTTTAACCAGGTTGGTAAGTGTTGCAAGCTGGGAGTTCAGTGACTCAGAGAGGTGGGTGAAGGTTACAAGTATGTGTGAGGGATATAAGCTTGTGGGTGAGTGATGCTACCAGATGGATAAGTGTTGCAGGCAGGAGTGTAAGTATCCTACTGGGGGCAGGAGGGTGAGTTCTGCAGGTAGAATGGTGAGTATTGCCGGCGGGTGGGTGTTGAAGGGATATGGGTGAATAATTCAAACAGATGAGTGAGTGTTGTAGGTAAACTAGTGATGACATACAGTACCTTGTAAATATAACAGCTTACGACAGTTTGAAAATAAGAGAATGAACAATCAGAATGAAAATATAATGTGTTGTGTTTTTACGTCAATACGTCCACAGTCTAACAACTGAACGGACGGTGACGTAATCAAGCGATTTCGCTAAACGAATACTTTAGCATTGACAGCCAAATTAAACAAAGGGTGTTTATTGGTAAAAGCCAATTCAGCAGTTCTATTAATTGATTTATGTCCAACCTAGTAAAATAATTTGAACATTTTTCCCCCTTTGTTTAAACTTCGCAAAGCTTCAATGCTTTTCCACCAGTAGGCTAAGTGCATTCGCAACTGGGAATTCCTTTACATAGGCAATTTCGATGGCTGAGACGAACTGGAAAACGTTTTCAGCTACTTAGAAGCTAAGTCTGTCAGTTATCTAATAGAACGCCCTGAGTTACAATCAAGGGACATTGTAACGATGTGTATTCTCTCAATCGGTAATGTGAGCCTACAATCATGTATTGAACTCACACACATAGAATCCCTATAATGCAAAGACCCACCGACAGTTTCCATGACAACCGGAATCGACAATGTTACCGTTTTACTACCGCAACCATTATCTTGCTGTCATGCAGTCATATCTACAGAAATATAGAGCAAATATAACGGCATATAAGTTGTAATCTAATGGAATGAAAATGGCATTGTTAATAATTGTACTTTAATATGCGTTAAACTGCAAAACCGCTTATATAGAACTAACATACCCCTTCTGCATGTAACTATAAAATAAATATCGGCAATAACTGTGGAAATAAAAACCCATCTTTCTTCCTAAAAAACTGCTTGAAAAATGCAAGTCACCTAATTTCAAGATCAAAGGCTAAGAAGCTTTTTCAGTTAATTGAAATAATTTTTCGTAAAGTGGGATTTTCTTGAAACAAAACATAACTCATGATATTAACGCAAAGTTATCCCTGATTACATTTTAATTGATAGATTTACGTTAAACTTTCGTAATCTTGGGTTTAACATATCTTATTCTTTCTCACATTCTTCATATATATATATACATTTAAACGTCAATAGGCAGTTGATAACAAACCTCACGAGACAACTGTTGAGACAAGTCTGTATATTGTAATATTTTGAGTGTCATAGTTTCTTGCTATTTCTAGGATTGTAATATTAAACCATGTCGACGGGTTTCGGGGAACTCCCCAACCCACCCTTACGTCATAAATGACATGACAATGCTGAAAATGTCACATAACTACAAGTATTCTATCTTACAACTTTTGAGCGAACAACCTGTAGGAAAGGAAGAATATTACAGCATTTTTCAGCACTGCATTGGTCTTTTAGATTCTGTTTAAATTTACAATAATATCGAATTATATTGTATTGAATTTTGTGTTTAAATAAATTTGTATTACTTAACTGTTTTAAAAAACTGAGAAAGTTAACTATAATAAATCGCAATACAGAAACTCTCTTACTCTCTCACTTTTTCGTAAAACAGTTTGCAGGTATTTTATGTTTACTTAATTTCATTGTTTAACAATGTCTCATATTACCGAAGCAAAATATCGATGTTCCAAATACACGGCAGGCACGCGATCACACTAAAGGTTTATTTGATTTCGTCTCGTCAGACTAAAACCGTTTCACAAAGCAGAAATAGCAAAGCGAATATATAAAAAGCTAAGCAGAAACTGGCGAATATATTAGGTTCTGCAAAGTTGTGTTGTTATTCCACTTAGGACGAAGAGGAGACAAAGCTTTTAATCTCGCGAAATGCACTGATGTCAGCTGGGAGGGACAGACAGACTGAATATTAAATTAAAAGCAACCCTCGCCCCGAGCTCACTCTGCTCGCTTACACATTTATGTTCAATCTAAATATAAATGCGTTCATGCTCGTCGAATTGCTTTGTTGGGAGCGTAAGTCACTTAGAATAGTCGATTACCTTTGGCTCAACAAATTGTGTTCTTAGGCGTGTAAGTTATAATTGGTAGACCATTGTCTTTGGTCAAACTGTTGCGGTTTTAGTCACGTAAGTTACTAAGAATAGTCGATTACCTTTGGCTCAACAAATTGTGTTGTTAGGCGCGTAAGTTACCAATGGTAGACCATTTCCTTTGGTCAAACGGTTGCGGTGTTGAGTGCGTAAGTCAGTTAGAACTGTCAATGGCCTTTAGCACAACAAATTGTGTTCTTATTCGTGTAAGTTACGAAGGGTAGACCATTCCCTTGATCAAACGGTTGAGGTGTTAGGCAATATATGAAAAATTTGTCATATTTTTGTATAAGCCTATAAGAATATAGAACTTCCACATGCAGGTGTATGTGTTTTTTTTCATGCTGGTATATATATATATATACAGGAAACTCCCGATTATCTGTGGTGGGCCGGCAACGCCGGATAACGAATTTCCCGGATAATCCGCTATGAACAAAGAATAAGCAAAACGATCAATAATCGATTATTATACCATTAGTTACACAAATAATGACCCCGGTTAATGCAATTCACAAATAATCTTCAGAGGATAAAATAAATACAGAAAATAATTTAAAATGTCAATGTATTTGATGGATTATAACATGTACATTTATAGGTCTAACTATTTACAATACGTACATAAGTATATGTCAAAAGTAAGTATGTATGTACATATGTAATTTCCTTTACACATAATACTTTCATTTTTTAACAAAAAAATCTGTCACTTTTGTCGGTTTTTTTGTAAGCATTGATTTAGCTTTAATGTGTGATCTAAATTTCTTGAGAACCATTTTGTCGCACAGTGTCAAGTTGTGTCACAAAGACATAAAGATCGATAATGTATATGACAGACATGGATAAGCATATGTCACGTCCTAGACTATTTATAGCCTAGATTAGCTGACATTTGTTTACAATCTTATGATACACATTAGGTTTTCGGGCGTCCTAGTATTTTGTCATTGTCTCTTATATACAGTAGTCTGCTCGCCCCTTTTATTTCGCTGGCTCGCGTCGGAATGCTTCCCTTTCAACGTAAAAATTAGTATGTACATATTTACATTTCTATTCCCTTCATCTTAACTTCTATTAAGCCTTATATGTATTTACATCGTAATTCACCGTTTGGAAATTTAAACAAATGAATCTGATTGGAATAAAAATTGGATATTTGTAAAACAATGGCACACCCTGGAAAATCTGCAAACCTGTTAATCCGCCCACGGATAATCGGGAGTTTACTGTATATATATATATATATATATATATATATATATATATATATATATATATATATATATATATATATATACACATATATATATACATATAGTTACGTTTACATTTACATATACGTCTTATATTTACAAAATCAGCGAAAATACAAATTAAACCCGTTAATCAAGCTCCAAAATATCGAAAGTTCACAACTGTGTGCTAAATGCAAGGAGACGCCTGGCAGAGATCGCTCAATTAACCCGCACCGCAGTAGGATCCCAGGATACGTCCAGAGAGAGACGGTGATAAGGATTGTAATTATGTAAACTCTACTAATTGCGATGGAAGAAAGAGACAGAGAGAAAACTTTACCGCGCATGTTAATTACGAGTATTTACCGTTGCAGAAACTTCTTTAGCAAAAGTATTTAACAAGGTTGGAATAAAATATAAGCAAAAGATTATACCCACTCAGTTGGGTATTTTTCTCGGCCACGTGCAGGAGCAGCCCTGTTTTACCTTAGACTATTTATAACGGGACAAACATTCTCAAAAACTGTATCTTTCAGGAGATACTCGTTAAGTAAACTAACTATAAACCCTGTCAATGCAACAAATTAATAAATGGTGAATATTAATCTATTCAAATAAATAATTAAAATGCTACAATAGCAAATATCTAAAGTATATGTTGAAGCGGACATGCTACGTGTGGCCAGAGTACCATGGACAGAAATCTACACACCTTAGTAATATATGTCAATCTATTTATTCGGTAAAAAAACATCATCTAATACACTTACTCTTCTGGAAAGTTTTAGTTGTTCTCTAGTGGACACTAAATCTTCTCAGTGACAACTCTCAAAAACAATATGAAACTGTCAATTTATCAATATGTCGCGTAATGAATGTGTTAACCAACACTTAGTGTAGTACAATCAATCATCGTGCCCATCGATAAAGTCAATTAATTTACCGACCGGTAAAATCCGTTCTGCAGTTGACTTATTCGCATTATCTGATGCTTCTATTGAAATTTTTAGACACGTCTCTAAACAGTAGATTGTCCAAAGCAAGACTTATTATACAAGAAAGAGATACTTTGCTTAAATTAGCTTACATGTATAATATTGAGTAAAAATTACTGCTATTCAACATGCATTCCCCAAAGTTTGCAAAACATTAATCTTACTGTATTTATTTCGGAATGTATTCATACCAAGTTGGCACAATACATAAATTATAATCCAAGCTGATCAACATAAGTGAAGTAAAATACTCTCGCTAAATTTAAATCATGTATTAAAGTCCTCTGTATTTAATAAAATAAAAATCCTATTGATTACATTTATATTTATGTGGAATCAGTTGCTCAGTGTGAAACTAATTACTGGTATTCATTCCATTCATATTGCGAATTGTTTACATTAATTTAATTAGGCCTATGGGTTTATCTGAATTGAATAAATACAGAAAGAGGTAGAAAGGTTCTAAACTTTATTACAGAAAGCAATATTCTTATTAAGAATAAAATAATGAAACTAATGATAATGTAACGTAAACAGAATAGAAATCTAAAAAGATTGTAAATACTATTCTAAGTGCTGGATTGTAACAGGTAATATACTTTTTTTTAGTCACTTCCTACATAAATCAACATGGAAATATTTTATTAGAGTTTAATTTTATTTTATAATTAGAATTATTGTAAATATGTATTTACATGTCACAATAAAAATATTAAGTGGCTAAATAGAAAGCAAATTTCCTTGCAATTTTCCGTTTACGTTTCTATATATGGCGTGGTACTATTATGTTTGTGTGTTACTATTTATACGATTTCATGTTTTTCGTCGCTTGCATTGTGTTGTAGGTTCTTTTCACATTTCCTTCGCGTTGTCCGTTTGTGAAACCAGGCTCTATACCGTTAATCCAGCTTGTCTATTTATTTTATTCTTTCCATTCATTTTTAACCCTATAGAATTATTTATGATATTATATTATAAACAAAGCCACAATTTAAGGTTATACATTGGAGGTTTTTCAAATAGTTCTTTAAGAAGTTCATTTCTAGCCATGGAAAATTGGCTGAGTGCCAAAAAGCTCTAGACGTCGTACATGAAGATACTCAGTTCGATTCCGATCTAGACCGTCAAAATTTTTATAGATTAGTTATTGAATTAATATTGGAAAAAAATATGTATTACCATCAATTGCCATCCACTATGTTAAACAAAATCGTATTTGAACTTGATTGGATGAACAAAAACGTATTTTAATAACGATTGAAAATTTGTACAAGACAAACACACACACACACACACACACACACACACACACACACATATATATATATATATATATATATATATATATATATATATAATGAATTTAAAATATTTCAAAAACAAGAATCCTTTTAATGAATATATTTATTCAAAGCTTTTCGCCGATAAAATTGAATCGGCGAAAATTTTATCGGCGAAAAGCTTTGAATAAATATATTCAATAAAAGTATTCTTAAATTTGAAATATTTTTAATTTATTAACTATATTACAAGAAAACATATCACCATATTTAATATAGAGTATATATATATATATATATATATATATATATATATATATATATATATATATATATATATATACATATATCAGGAGAGTGTGAGCTAATAGAAGGAATTTAAAACTCAAACTGTAGCTGTATATCTCTAATTTGTTTTACCAATTAACTAGAATTCATTTGTTTCGTTTTGGCATAATTTCAATTATGATTTAATATTGTAAAAATATTTTATTAGATAATTATTTTCCTGAAGATGCTGGTACTATTTTATCGGCGAAAAGCTTTGAATAAATATATTCATTAAAAGTATTCTTGTTTCGGAATATTTTTAATTTATTAAATATATATATATACATATTAAATATGGTGATATCTTGTCTTGTAATATAGTTAATAAATTTAAAATATTTCAAAAACAAGGATACTTTTAATGAATATATTTATTCAAAGCTTTTCGCCGATAAAATAGTACCAGCATCTTCAGGAAAATAATTATCTAATCATATTATCAGATATTCAAAATGAATAAATATATTCATTAAAAGTATTCTTGTTTTTAAAATATTTTTAATTTATTAAATATATATAAGTTAAGTATTTTATTAGGCTGGAAAGGTTTTTAAAATGATTTTGTCTTGACTAAAAGTTGCTTCTACCGCATAATTGATTGCGTTTGTTGTTAGAATGATAGAATGATTTTTTTTCGACGTCTAGGTATTGCAAAAGTGGTTTGTTAGTTAAAATATTTTTACATGTTTCAAAACAGTCCATGAAATAGGGATTTATTGATATCAAGTTTTGCATTTACTTTATACAGTTACTAAAAGGTTTTGTTATTTTTGCGAAGTTTTCAATGAATTTTTGGTAATAACCTAATAGTCTAATTTGTTTGGTAGTCTTTAATATTGGGTAGTTCTTGATTGCTATTGTTTTTTTGGAGATTGGATTTTACTCCATTCGGCGTAACTATATGTCCTAAGTAGGCGACTTCTTTTCTCAAAAATTCTGTTTTGTCCAGAAGTACTTTAAAGTTAGCTTTGCGTAGTCTGTCAAACACTTCCTCATCCCTAAGTCATTATATATGTTCTTGAAGGCTAGTTGAATAAATTATAATGTCGTCCAAATAAATTAGACACGTTTCATTTTGAATTCCTCTCAGAATATTATTCATAATTCTTTGAAATGTATGGGGATATTTTTAGGCCAAAGAGCATTCTTAAAAATTCGTAGTGTCCTGTTTCCATTAAATGGTGTTTTTTCTATGCTGCTTTCGTCCTGAGGCTAGGTCTACAGTTGTGAAATACTGGGATCGTCCTAATTTGTCTAAAATGTATGTAATGTTTGGCAAGGGATATTTATCGTCAATTGTTTTTTTTTATTTAATCTTCTAAAATCTATCACTAATCGAAATTGTCTTTTACCAGAAGCGTCCTGTTTTTTGGGTACAATCCAGACAGGAGGGATCCATGGAGAATTAAAAGGTTTATTAATTCCCCGTTTAAGCAAGTCTACAGTATGTTTAATAATTTCATGTTTGTAAATTTCTGGATATCTATAATTTCTAGAATATACTGGAATTTCGTCTGTAGTCCTAATAACATGTTTTATTTGATTGGTGAAAATCAAGTCGTTTCCCTCAATATGAAATATATCTGCATACACTTCTATTAAATTTCTTAAGGCGGTTTTTTCTTCCATATTCATGTGTTCTACTCTAAATTTTGATGAGTCCAAATTTTTTCCTCTTGATTTTTTTTGTTTATAACCTAACATAATTAAAATTAGTGTTTGTTTGAATTGCATTAGGTTCAAGAATATTGTAATCTTTTAAAGGTTTTAATTCTAGTGGTGCATTTATTGTTAATTTTATATTTTCTTCTTTGTTGTTCACAATAGGGCAACATGCTTCACCCTTGTGTACTGAGACTATACACTGTGGAATTTCTGTTTAAGTGTTTGTATGGTAAGAGGTCTTTCTCCATTATTAATATTTTGTATTTTAATTTTAACTGTTTGGCTTGTGCGGGCTTGTATAACATAACTCCGTTGTTCTTGTTTTACTGACGTGCTGTCTGTTTTATTACAATTTCTTTTTTCTGTATTAAACTATTGAATAGGGATTTCATCACCACAAGGTATTAATTTATTGTTTATAAAGTCTAAACTTATTACTAAATCTTTTATATTATCCAGACCCAGTAATAGGTCGAAACTCTGATGAAATTCAAATAAGTAAAATTTTATTGCTTTTTAGACAGCGGAGGTATTTTACAGCAAAGATTTTCTTTTGAAGTGCCGTGTGCAGTGGTTTACCTCAAACGGCTCTTTTCTTACACATGTTTTAAAATTTTACCAACCTCGTGCTTTACATAAACGATCGAGTACTACCTGTATCAATTAAAATTTTAAATTTAGTGTTTGCGTCATATATGAAAGGTAATTCGTTATTATCGCATTGTAAATTCATAATGGAAAATTGGTTCCGAGGCTTGTACATCAAAAAAAAAAAAAAAAAAAAAAAAAATATCTTGATCGGTTTGAATGGTCTCTTCATTTTCTTCATAGTCTTCCGTTAAATTTTGGGGTTCAGCGAAATACTCGTCTTTTTCAGAATTTTCATCAGAAGCGAATATTTCTTGTCCGTTAATTTGGTGCATTGAATATTCGTTGTTTTTAGCTCCTTGTCCGGTCATTTAATAATGATTCGTTTGTCTAGAAGGCCTGTCTGTCTGTTTAGTAGATATACTCATAGGGGTAGGTTGATAATTCGTATTCCGTTAATTTGGTTGTACCGAGGAGTTTGGTTTGGTGAACTGTATAATTTTGGAAGGCTGGTTTATTAGGAGTGGGTTTACGAATAGGCTGGTATTGTTGGGCTCTAGCTGGGGTATTTTGCTTAACACTTTGAAATAGTTTATTGCTTTTAAATTGAAAGTTGTTAGTTAGCATGTTAAGTGCTTCGTTATGAGAGTGAGTCCGCATTAATGATCCTACGGGTTCATGCAGACCTCTAAGGAGAACTCTTAAAGCTAATTTTTGTACATACTCAACACATCTTTTGCAATTCACTTTTTAGGATCTGATAAAAAATTAAATTTGTAAATTTAATAATTTTTGAATTCTGTCATAAAAATTAAATGGTGATTCATTGGTTTCTTGCTTTAACTCTGCCATTTCTAAGTTCAAAGTAAAACAATCTCTTTTATCTGAATAACTAGTTACTAAAGTATTTTTTATTTCATTCCAATTATAGGAATTTGAATTTACAACTATTTCTAATGCTTGGCCTAAAAATTTGCTTGGCTTTTTTCCTCTGGATTTTCAACTACATAAAACTTATTAACTACTTTGTCACGAATAGAGACAAATTTATGGAGCATAGTGGGCTCACCATTATACTCTGGTATCATGTCTAGATACTCTTTCGTCAATGTTGGCGTTGCCATTATTTTATAATACTATTTTTAAAATAATAAAAATTAGAATCAATAATATATAAAAAGTAACAGTTATACTTTTCTTAATAATATTTCTTAGGATCTACTTACAAAGTAATCCCAAACACTTTGCTCATTTGCACTGAACAATTAGCACTTTCACTTGAATCTTCTTTCTTCTGTCACGATATTCACTCGTGTTCTTCATAGATATTCCCTCTATTAAGTGTTTGTAGATATTCACTCTACTAAGTTATTCGATACCGTTACAGATATTCACTCTGTAATTTATCGTGGTTGCAGTATCCCGGTTAACGATTAAAATCGAAAAAAATTATATTCACTAATTTTCCCGAGATGTCCTACCGACTGCGCCAGTTACGTGTTTTATTAAGCTGGAAAGGTTTTTAAAAATGATTTTAATTTTACAAACCTTTAATTAATAAACATTCAATTTGGAAAACTGTTACATTAAATTTTGCTTAATAAAACTACTTTAAAATTGATTTGCACTCAATTGGAGTGGAGAGGTCTGTTCGATACAGAGGCTACTTACACACTGCCTTAAAACTGTTCTCACCACTTGCAAAATAGAAAAGCTGCGTAAGCAAGAATTATCTTAGTACGCATTTTATTTAGTAAAGTTCACATAACTTATATATATTTACATTGAGGTTAAACATAATTGCAGTAAGTACGCAATTATAAAAAAATGTTATTTGCAGAGCACAGTGGTCAACTAGGGCATACATGTATAGACACTGGAGACTCAAACACGCAACAAGGCGTTATGTAGGCAATATACCTTCAACGATATCCATTGAAAAGTGGAAATGATGAACTATGAACTATGCTAAAGTACAGACTTTAAACAGTAAACAATTTATTGGAGAAATTATTAATTCATAATATATTAGAATACTATTAGTTTATTTGCCTTTTATTCAAACGCTAAAAATATATTGCTATAACAATATTAATAACAACATACAATAAAGAATTCGGCCCCGTAAATCGTTATGATTTCAATATAATTTGTGACTTCAGCAGTAAGTGAAGCCTTATATTGCCTTATGAATAAAACATGGAATCATTAACACTGCCTCCTCTCCGTCATATATATATACTCCTGCATTATATTTCTGGCTCTATCACAGAGGCACTGGGTACAAGATCATCACAATAGGATGTAAAACCAAAGTTTGGTCAATAAAATTATATTATATTTTCTTTCACCGCATTGTGTTCTAAAGAAATTATTATTCTTGTGTTTGCGTTAGGTTAGGTTGTTATCTAGTTGTAAATGAGAAAGGGTGCATTCGTGTTATTCAACTTATGCGCAAGAAAATATTCAGAAAAACATTTTGTGGCACTAACTCTCTAAATTTTCAACAGGAAGAATGACTATTAAAATTTACTAGTGTTAAAACTGGATCCATTTAAATATACTCAACTTAATAAAACACCATAGTAAAGATTCAGATCTGACGTTTAGTTGCATTTTGAATTTAACAAAATATTGTGTAACGCAGAGGTATAGACAGAAGATATGGAAGCTAAGGTAAAAGAAGTGGAAAGAACAAAACTCATCCATACTTTATGAAGAAAACTTTTTTTAATTACAATGTTGTTAACTATCATTTAGTTAGAAAAGCCATAAAATGTAAAACTGGTGATTCATGATAGCGTTATACTCATGATAGAACAGCGTTGTCGCTTCGGAGTCTACGTCCAAGTGTTATCGCAGTTTGGACTTGTGTTTTATGTGCGTGTGAATATTCATAGCGCGGAGAAGGTAGCCAGTCTTTATGGCCCCGCCAGGAAGCAGGTCGACTTTAAGGGAGGTGTCATGCAAATTCAACTGTAACTCATTGTATCAAGGGTGAGGCACACCCTACACCCTCATAAGGTTTATCTTCTCATAACTTAATGTACTTTACGTCTTCAAACAGTACGATCAAATTCGGACTAAACAAACTCCTTGGAATCTCTTGATTTCTTTTATTTTATTACGTCATATTATTGACGACAAAGACGGAAATAGTATAAGAACTATTTTGTTGGTGTTTATTAAATTTTAATGGAACAACCAATAAGACTATTTCCTGAGCGAGGCACTAACATCAAAGGACATAAGGGCGTTCAGCGTTAGGATGGTTCTAGGTATACACTAGCGAATCTTGTGGTAGGGATGGAAGGCAATAGCTAAGCACGCTACACCGTAAGGTATTTTAGAATTTAAAATAATTATAATAATAATACGATTAAATAGTGTTGTTATCAATGCTCATTTACAAGTGGTAGAAAATGTTTTGTGAACAAAGTGATATAAAACCTCGTGGTAATGGATGTAGCGTGCTCATTGGCTACACTTGTGCAAGAGATATCTGCCCAGTACACCCCCTACTTACATGAAGTATGATAAAGCAATGTAGATGATATTATATTACGTAGGACGAAGAAAAGGACATATTGTAGCAATGAAATAGGAGAAAGGTATGAAGCCGAATGGGCAGGGTTTATCATCAAACGTACACATCTCCTGAACAAGAAGAAGAGAGAAAGAATGAAAAGAAAGTGCCATAGAGATATATTACCAGAAAATGTTACATTCAGAGCATAGCTTAAGAAATACCAGTAAAGGGTAATTTCTTATACAGAATTAGGTCCATATAAAAAATGTTCTTGTTTTTTAACATATATAGATAGCGATACATAATGATTGCATACAATCCCGATGTGTAGAGTCAATACAGATAAACCGTTACGTATAGTTCTACGGAGGATTAGAAAAGGAGGACGGATGATATGTTGACGTTATAGACTTAATGAGTGGGTATAAATGTTATAAGTAAATTGAGAGAAATATAGCGTGGACAACGTTACCATGCACTTGGCCTTGAGAGATCGCATTTTGCAAGACGGGAGGTAGAGGTTGAGTATAAATACTTTCCAACAAACATGATAAGGACTGTCAAAACACTGAAATGCATGAGATGGTCAATATTAGATATATTCGATGCTAAATTAGTTTCAGTATGAATTACAAAAAATCTTGAAGCACATGTAGATATATCGGATGTAGAAGCTGTTGATGTCTAGAGCATTCTGAATAAGTAAAATGTTTTCAGAAGTGGTAGTGCACGAGAAAAACCCGTGCGATCTCTCAAGGTCAAGTCCAAGGTTACGTGGTCTCCACAATACGCAATGGTGAATGTAGAGACATCGGAAGACTATACTATGCTAAATTGAAGATACAAGTTCGCAAAGATATAAAACTAAACATTTATTCATTTAATTAAAAGAAAAAAACCAATAGATTACAGTAAATATTTTGAAGCACAAAAACCTAAATATAAAAGACACAGTTGTGTTAAAAATAAATTGAAAATATAATTAATTAATAGGAATTGAACATTCTCTAGACCCATTAGAATGTATCTGAATAATGTGGAAAAACGTTCGCGTCATCAGCTGAATTCTCTCGGTAATTGCATTTAATATTGATTTCCTTCAATAATTTAAAATACTGAATATAACTTTATATTTTTAAATTCAGTGTACGTTACAGTAATTACTGTGAGAGTGCGCCCCCTTCGCTGACAAACGCCTGCATCTGTCGTCGTCGTCGAAACGGAGTGGGGGCTTCGACTGCTTCCTATATAAACATGGTTTATGTATGAAAAGTTTAAGAGTCTTCACATATCAAATACCTTCCGGAATATGTACTGAAGTTATGAACTGTATGTGTGTGTGTATGTGTGTGTGTGTGTGTGTGTGTGTGTGTTTGTGTGTGTGTGTGTGTGTGTGTGTGTATGTATGTGTGTGTGTGTGTGTGTGTGTGTGTGTGTGTGTGTGTTTGTATGTGTGTGTGTGTATGTGTGTGTGTGTGTGTGTGTGTGTGTGTGTGTGTGTGTGTGTGTGTGTGTGTATGAGAGTGCGTGTGTGTGTGTCTGTGTGTGTGTGTGTGTGTGTGTGTGTGTATGAGAGTGCATGTGTGTGTGTGTCTGTGTGTGTGTGTGTGTGTGTGTGTGTGTGTGTGTGTGTGTGTGTGTGTGTGTGTGTGTGTACGACTCGTTCGTGTGATAGACCTTTTATCACTTTAAAATTTTGTCCGAGAACACAGACTAGTTTGTATCATCTAATTTGTGACGTAACGTTCGACGTTGTGGAAATAGTAACTGACGTTTAAAAGAACATTTGGCCAGTCCCTAATTCTACCAATCGTAAACCAGCGTAAACACATACAATTCACGTCAGGGTAAGTAAAATCGGGCGCCAGGGATAGATGTGTACCAGGGATAAAGGACAATTCAACCCATTTATGTCGATTCTTTCTGTTGTGCCGTTCATAAAATGAAGGCAGAAAAGAAATGAACAATGTTTCAATAGCAGTTTTCTAACTTGAAATTTGTCTTAGTAAAGATATGATATTAAAAACCTTTCAGCGTTTCAAAGAAACTGTTGAGATTGGGTGAACTGAATAACAAATGTTTAAAATTCCTGTGTAACAAAATTAACCACAATGAATATAAATAAATAAATAAATAAATATATATATATATATATATATATATATATATATATATATATATATGTGTGTGTGTGTGTGTGTTTATATATATATATATATATGTACATCCCGCTATCAATATGGCAGCATTTCATTTTGCAACCATATGGCAGCCACTTGAAAGAGTGGAGTATATGTGTTTTTCGTGGTGTATAATTTATTTCTGATAAACATGATACTACTCCATGTACTTTAATTCAATAAAATCTTAAAAATACAAAATTGACTGAAGTACTATCAATACGGCAGCATTTCATTTAGGCATCAATATGGCAGCCAGTGTATATTTTCATTCAGTCTAATAACAATATGGCAGCCGGTGTGTATATTATTCCCACGCTACTAACGATACGAGAACCAACAGTGTTGCCACTATGGTGTGACTATCTGGCTAGTCAAATGTTTAGAATCTAAGACACGTGTGTGTAATCACGGCAAAAACATAAACATTAGTATGTCCCTTCTTCATTTCAGCTGACCAATTATTTACTCAACTCACATAAGTCCTGGTTGTTAGTTTACATAAACGTGTACAACTATCGCAAGCTGACGGGGATACAAGTGTGTGCCTCTACAGGAGTAGCTAAAGGGTACGATAAATAGGGTAAAATATCAGAACCCAAAAAAAAGCTAGGAAATAATAAATTGGGGTCTGTTTAAGGATTCTGAGTCCACTACTGTGAACAAAAGTAACGGGGATGAACGGGTGGGTCTCTATCCCCGGATGGGGATAAATAGGTGATCCTCTATGGGAGTACCAAATGATGATTTGGAGTATAAATGTGAGAAGGCAAAACAAAGGTAGAATATGATCAATCGTAGTGTTTTGGAGATAGCTGAGTCCAATACCGTCTTCCATATTTATCGGGAATGCACGGATGTGGCTCTACGGGAGTAGAAAAGGGGTGAATTGGGGTACAATTGTCAGAAGGCAAAAAACAATTGAAAATGATCATTCGGGTGTGTTTTAATGGTGCTGAGTCTTTCACCGTTATCGAACGTCAGAGGGAATACACGGGTAACCTTCTATGGGAGTAGCAAATAATGAATTGGGGTTTAATTGTGAGAAAGCAAAAAAAAAAAACTAGAAAATGATCAAACGTAGTGTTTTGGAGGGTGCTGAGTCCAATACCGCCTACAATATTAAACGGGGATTCTTGGTTGTTGCTCTACAAGAGTAGGAAATTGGTAAATTGGGGTAAAATTTTCAGAAGGCAACAAAAATATTTAAAATGATCACTCGGGAGGTTTTGGAGTGTGCTGTGTCTTGTACCGTTATCGAACGTCAATGTGGATATACGGGTGATCCTCTATGGGAGTAGCAAATGATGAATTGCAGTATAAATGTGAGAAGGCAAAACAAAACTGGAATATGATCAATCGTAGCGTTTTGGAGGTAGCTGAGTCCAATACTGTCTTCCATATTAATTGGGAATGCACGGATGTGGCTCTACGGGAGTAGAAAAGGGGTGAATTGGGGGTACAATTGTCAGAAGGCAAAAAAACAATTGAAAATGATCATTCGGGTGGGTTTAAATGGTGCTGAGTCTTTCACCGTTATCGAACGTCAATGGGATACACGGGTGACCCTCTATGGGAGTAGCAAATGATGAATTGGGGTATAATTGTGAGAAAGCAAAAACAAAAGTAGAAAATTAAAAAACGTAGTGCTTTGGAGTTTGCTGAGTCCAATACCGCCTACAATATTAAACGGGAATGCTCGGTTGTTGCTCTACGAGAGTAGTAAAAATTGGTAAATTGGGGTAAAATTGTTTTTCCCTAATGTTTATTCTGGCGTATTCTGGTTCTTCTAAAATGTCGATGAAAGTTCTACGTGGTTTGGTTCTTAAGATAGCTTTTTTAAGCACTTAGAAAATTTTCGCCTCACTCCCGATGGTCAAATTTAGCTAGTTATTACAAATTTATTCTCTAATACTTTTTAATTTCGCTTAATTATTCTATTTATGGTTTTATTTAATTCTTCACTCTTTATTATTTTTATAACTCCAAACTGGATTAATTTAAAAATCAACTTTATTACTTAAAAACAGGAAATTATTTATTTCCTATTTGTCACGGTATGTCAGACCGTTACAGTATGTGTGTGTGTGTTTGTGTGTGTGTGTGTATTTGTGTGTGTGTGTGTGTGTGTATTTGTGTGTGTGTGTGTGTGTGTATTTGTGTGTGTGTTTGTGTGTGTGTGTGTTGTGCGTGCGTGTGTATGTGTGTGTGTATATGTTTGTGTGTGTGTTCGTGTTTGTGTTTGTGTGTGTATGTGTGTTTGTGTGTGTGTTTTTGTGCGTTTGTGCGTTTGAGTGTGTGTGTGTGTATGTGTGTGTGTGTGTGTGTGTGTGTGTGTGTGTGTGTGTGTGTGTGTGTGTGTGTGTGTGTGTGTGTGTGTGTGTGTGTATGTGTGTGTATGTGTGTGTGTGTGTGTGTGTGTGTGTGTTTGTGTGTATATATATATATATATATGTGTGTGTGTGTGTGTGTGTGTGTGTGTGTGTGTGTGTATGTGTGTGTATATGTGTGTGTGTGTGTGTGTGTGTGTGTGTGTGTGTGTGTGTGTGTGTGTGTGTGTATGTGTGTGTATATGTGTGTGTGTGTGTGTGTGTGTGTGTGTGTGTGTGTGTGTGTGTGTGTGTGTGTGTGTGTATGTATGTGTGTGTGTGTGTGTGTGTGTGTGTGTGTGTGTGTGTGTGTGTGTGTGTGTGTGTGTGTGTGTGTGTGTGTGTGTGTGTGTGTGTGTGTATGTGTGTGTGTTACTGTACTTATACACGTACACACGAAGCCTGTTTACATCTTGCACCTTATACACGCTAGATATGTTCCTCCTTCATTGTAAAAGCAAAGAAAACGTAATTTAAAACACATTACTATTGATGATAGAGCTCCTGGTGTGGCCATGCTGCATTTTGTACCGATCAATTTCTTCTTTATTACGTCACAATGAAGCTCGTTGCTTGAACCTTTATTACCACTTTTCCGTCTGTTATACAGTAGGGAAATTTCGTAGACAAATGAATTCATAACCGTCGATTTAGATAACCAAAGTCAGCACATTTACATATCAAAAAATTACTACATTACTATCAATTTAATGTTAGTGTTAAACAAAAAATATTTTAATTATTTTAAAATTTGAATACGTGGCGGTGATAAGACAGAAGAGAAATTCCTGTTCTTCTCTCTAGACCAGTGGATCCCAACAAAATGTGTTCAAGGAATCCCTCATCGATGGTTAATTGACAAACCCCTTAAGTTCTTAAACCTAAATTGTAGATTACACGGAAAATAATGTCAGTCATTACAGTTATTAGTATAAAATTTATGGTTTGCCTACCTACTTACTTTAAGGTGCAGGCCTGCTCTGGTCCCACATATACATATTAAATTTATGCTACCACAAGTCTATTACAAGTATACTCACGTAGTGTTTATAATTATTTTTTTTTTACAGAGAAAACGTGAGACTATCAATATGTTAAGGTTTATGAGTCCAAGGGAAATTCATTAAACTTATTTATAATAATATTTTGTTTGAAACAAGGAATCGATTAAATAAAAATAAATATCACATGATTGTTTTAATTTCGATAAACAGAGAAAACTCTTGCATAAAAATATAATAAGAATATTATTATTATTATAAGTTTAACATTATTATAAAATGCAACATGTAATAACTCACAATCTAACAAAAAATTCAGTGAGATGAATTAAATCTCTCCTTTGAAGTTCAAAATTTCAGAAATCTTAGCTTCCATACTTGACACTTCCCTCTGAAATCATACTGCATAACAAGCCGATCCCAATATTTATTTTTTATAAGTCATATAATTTTCTAGTTAGAGTGGACATTAGAAGACGTTTGCGAGGCCAATTCGGTATATTGAGTCTGGAGATAATCATATCCGATAGCCATCATGAAAGTAGCAGCCGCAACATCCTTGAGGGTCCACTGAGGATTAGCTCACATCTTTTGCTTTAAGCAGCTTCATCTTAGGCTGTCTTCGCCGTTTGTATCGTGTTATGTGGCTGCACGGCGCTGGATAACTTGTGTTGAGATCTTCTTGGGGAAGGTCACATCCAGCGACGCTGCTTGTCGTCAACGTCAGTCTAGAGGGACCCGTGGCAGACCGATCTGTTGCATCTATGCACTGTGTTATAGCATCGAATTCTTGTGGTAGTACAGAGCTCATATCCTGCAGTGCCGAAAGTCGAGTTAGACAGAAAAACCTCATTCTTTGTATTGGTGTAAGTTTTTTTTCAAATTTAAACCATATGTATTGTTTTGAAAAACAAAAAAATATTCTGTTGTTTTTTAAAATGTATTTTTAGTAACATACGTGAAAAGGGAAAAAATCTCGAATGATTATTTTAAACATAATTGTTTTAAAGGGTTATAAATATGTCTTGCCTACTTTTAGTATTAGTTACTTTTCTTTAAATAGTTAAAATTATAAAGAAAATAACATAACCTAAGCGTTAAAACAGCTGTTCAACCACGTAACCTATATTATAAAGTCAGCTGTTTCATAAAATTATATGTTATCACTTATTTTAAGAAAAAAAGACGTAATAACTATATTGCATACCTTGCCCCTTTTATGGAAATTTTTCTCCATATAAAATTATAACTAATCAATTATAAGGGAATTATTATTTGAGAAAAACATTTATTGAAATCAAGTGTCATCCTCAACAAACTTTAAAAAATGTATTTGCACTTGAGTTGATGAATAAAAAGTATTTATTCGTAGACGCAGTTGAAAATTTGAAAAAATATAGCTATATATATATATATATATATATATATATATATATATATATATATATATGTATGTGTGTGTGTATATATACATATATATATATATATATATATATATATATATATATATATATATATATATGTATGTATATATATATATATATATATATATATATATATATATATGTATATATATATATATGTATATATATATATATATATATATATATATATATATATATATATATATATATATATATGTATATATATATATATATATATATATATATATATATATATATATATATATATATATATATATATATATAAGGGTTAATAGAAGGAATTGAAGTATTGCATTCTCTGTCCACCAAATTAAAAAAAAATGAAAATAAATTCAATGCTAAGGAAGGCTAGAATTAATCAGTGGCGGAAGTGGTTTCAAGGCTATATGGTGAAGTAAAGAAAAAAATGATAATGGAGAAACATCCCATACTTAACCCCTGATCTCTTTTTTATATTCAGCATTTCCGATGAGATGGAAATTTTTCTTCTTTATAATACGGGACCTAAAAATGAATCCCTGTTTATGAAATTGCCAAATAAACAAGGACATACTACCACTTTTCAGTTACGAGCCTATGTAAGGGAACACTGCAAAATGAAGTCATTACACTCCTTATTTCCTGTTGGATGCTGCTCTTATAAGAAATAACGACCGAACAGTCGGTCTCATTTCACGGCTGGCAATATCTCGCCCTTTCCAATATTTACTCTGCTCTCACTGTGTACTGTTCTTCGGCTCGAGATCATGTATACTTCTTGTGACGTCATTACAACGCTGCGCAATCTGCGGGCAGTAATTACAACCAACGTAGTTTAATAAAACTATCTACTTTCGTTGAATATTACTTTAAAACACAATATTATTTAAATTTTAGTTTCACCAGATTTAAACTCTTTTTAAATTCCTTCTATTAATTTCCAATCTTTATTTATACAGGTATCTTAATATATATCTTGTATAACAAAATGTTTAGTAGTACTCTTTTTTTATTAAACATTCTTTATTACCAGTCGCTTTAGAGCTATCAATATATATATAATTTTCTTGTTTAATAATTTAAAACAACATAAGTTATTCAAAATACAAGAATATTTATTAATTTATATCCAAAGCTTTTCGTTGGTTAACAGTACCAACATCAGCAGGAATGAAAATTACAATAATGTAAGTTATAGGCCTAAAACATATGTTAAATTAGAAATAGAATTGTTGCTAAATTTATACAAATTGTCAAATTTATTTAGTTGCTGTAACATTATAGACATTGTATATAGTATCAAATTTAGAATGTGTTTGTATTTGTTCTTTTATTAATTTGTTATTATTATTGTATTTATATATTTCGAATGCTTCATATATATTCATTCTTAATCCCTTATTAATTTCTTTTATAAGTTTTATATATTAAATATTTGGGGATTGATGCTTATTATTAAAACAATGATTTGCAAAATTTGATTTATATATTTCTGAATTAATATAGGCATTCAAATGTTCTTTATATCTTTCTTTTAATTTTTTCTTGGTTTGACCTATATAAGCTTTATTACAGTTTTCGCATTCTAATTTATAAACACCACCTTTTTCATGCATATTAATTATTTTATTATTGTTATTTATTATGTTTGTTATTTTATTATTAGTTTTGTATGCAATTTTGATATTTGTATTTTTAAATAATTTAATGATATTTTTTATTTCATGGCCTATAAATAAAAAATGAACTCCATATTGTATTATTATTACTATTGCAAATTAAATTATTATTTTGTTTATTAAAAATATTATAAATAAGTTTCTCAACAGTTATCTTTTTATAAACGTTTTCTAATGCAATTTGATAAATTATGTTTTTTTCTCTTATTTTATTTTCTTCATTCATGGGTATTTTAAGCATTCTATATAATAAGTTATATAAAGCAGCCATTTTTTGATTTTATGGATGATTAGAATTATTTGGTATACTTTGGTTTGTTAAAGTTGGTCTACGAAATATCATATATTCAAATTTTTCATTTTTTCTTATTATTGGTAAATCTAGAAAATTTATTTTATTTGTTTCAATTTCATAAGTAAATTTGATTTTATTATTAGTTTTATTTATTTTATCCAAAATATTTGTTAAATTTATATTATTAGTGTTTGATATATACATTCCACCATCTACATAGCGAACCCAATAACCATTTGTATCATATATTTTTATAATTTCATTTATTTTATTATCTAATTGTTGTAAAAATATTTCAGATAATATATTTGATAATGACGAGCCCATAGCAAGACCATCTTCTTGTTTATAAATTTTGTCATTGTATGAAAAATAATTTTGATTTAATATTATTTTGAGTGTATTTAAAATTTCTAATATTAATTTTTTATCTTTCTCGTGTTCTAATTTAAATTTTATAATTTCAAGAGTTTTTTTTATAGGTATGTTTGTATACATATTTTTTATATCTAATGATATTAATTTTGTATTTTCATTAATTTTAATTGCATTTAGTTTTTCAATAAGATTAATAGAATTTATGATAGTATGATTATTATTTAGTTCTATTTTATCTTTAAGAATATTTACCATAACTTTTGATATTTTATTTAATGGAGCATTTATAAAATTTATTAATGGTCTTATTGGTTTATCTATTTTATGTAATTTCACAAGTCCATTCAATATTGGAATTTTTGGATTATCATTTATATAGTTGCTAATTTTATTTTAATTGAATAATTTATATGAAGATTTTACAATATTTTTTGTTTTATTTTGAAATTTATTTGTAGGATCTTTATATATTTGACAAAATTGATTATCATTTATGTATTTTTCTGTTTTTGTTATGTGCTCATTTTTATCAATAATGACAATAGCATTACTTTTATCGGCCTTTACTGTAATAAGATTATTATTTTGTAATTTTTGTTTTAAATCTTTAATTTTTGAATATTGTTTCTTATGTGTTTTATTAACTGTATTTATTTAATCAATTTTTTAATTTCATAACCAGCTTCGATTCTGGTCTTTTTCTTGAAAGCTTGTATTTAGTTTACTAATAGCTAGTTCTGTATCTATTATAATATTATTAATATTATTATTTATGTCTGTTTTTATATTGGTTTGATTGTTTTCAAGTAGTTTTATTTCATTAGTATTAAATCCAGTATTTGATAGATTAACTACATTAGGGTGAAAATTATGATATTTAATTTCAGGTACATCTTTTATTAGTTTTTCTAACTTCAAATTTTTAAGTTTTTTGTTTATTCTATTTATTTTTATATTTCTAATTTTATTTATAAATGAATTGATTTTATTATATTTTTCTTCCCATTTTATGTTATGCATAATAGAGGCTAATTTTATATGTAGCTTATATATTTCAATCGGTATATTTATATTATAATAAAAAAAAGCTATTAGTAAACTAAAGTTTCCTTATACAGTCAAAGATTTTGAGGTAATTACTCATACTAAGATAAAATAAATCTTTTGCTTTTTATTTAAACTTTGATAAGAACGATATTTTTCGAATTACACCTAGTTGGGAGCTATTTCAAAAAGTGCACTTTTTTAAAGATAAATCCACATTTTCACTAATTTATAACTGACTTTACAAAAACATATATAGAATAGCTTAGAGTTTTGCCCTCTATCGATTCTTGGGGTAATAATTTATAAGACATTTTCATCCCCCCCAAAGGAGGTGGCATTCCCCCCAGGATAAAAGCGAAAATATTCACTGTATATGTATTGTATCTGGTACAAATATTCAATCGTTAATAATAAAATACGTTTTTATTAATCAAATAAAGTTCAAATACATAAAATTATTGTTGATAAAACTATTTTCAATTATTTATACAATAATTACTTTAAAAAAATAATAAAGGGTTCTAAATATTGTTATTCACGCATATGAATATACATATTTATACTATTTGTAATTAAATTTAAAAAGAAATTAAAATGAAATTTGTTTGCTGATTTAAGCAGGAACTATTTTATTACTTGTTCAAGGGTTATACTGGAAGTTCTACTTCGTATATCTACATGGAAATCTGAAACAGGCTTCTATTTAAAACATATGTTATATTTCGTGCCAGCCCAGTTGTCCAAGACAACTAAAAGAAGTATCGTTTATTTTCATACTGGGATTCTCTACAAACATTTTGTACATTTAAGACTAAAGAAACAAACAAAAACGACGGACTTAATTTTATAAAAATGGTCAATTGAAAAACACATTTACAATATTCAAATTGTTACATTTTATTTATAAGTGGACCTGCTCTCAACTAGGGTAAAGTGGGGTTTGTGCACTAGGTGAAGCTATGTGGGTGTGAATTACAACCGTAATTTCGGTGTCTAAATATTATTGGTGAGGGTGAAAAGGTGTTTCCAATAATAACACAACATCCAGAAAATTATTGGAGCTTTAAATCGCCTCACCTCCCACTTGACAGAAATAAACGAAGGATTCTTGTTAACAAGATGATGACCAGAAGTCGCCACTTGGCAGATATCGTATTATTACTTGTAACTAGACATTGCACAAAGCGTGAACACAATCGAAGCGTTAAGCCAGCCTTTACGTACCAGCGGACCCTTTGTACGCAACAATCGACAACGCTATGCCACTTCCTGTCCACAACAAGTTTTATTTTTCTACCAAACTTATATTTTAATTATATCCACAAAGGGAAATGTACTTGGGAGTACGTCAAAACCGTCCACAAATCCATTTCTACTAAGGGATATTATTAGATGTTTTTATCGCGGATTTTTCTAGGTAAAGATATGATTAATTTCATATCCTACTCTTTTATTATGTGAGTAATAAGTTAAATAAGATACGTTTAATGCCAAGCTAATAAGTTGTATAAATACATTTATGCCGAGTTATTAACTTGTATGTCAACCTATAAAGACAAGCTATTAAAGTGTATGGATACCTTTTGCCAAGGTAAAAAGTGGTCTGGATATCGTTAATCCCAAGCAAATAGGTTGTCTAGATACCTTTGTCCCAAGCTAATGAGTTATCGGAAGAACTTTATTGCCAATCAATTAAATTGTATAAGATACGTTAAATGCCAAGCTAATAAGCTGTATAAATACATTTATGTCAAACTAGGTCATTCTCTTACAAACCCCTACTCTAACAATACCCGAGTATTGGTCCAGCTCTCCAGAATATTACTCTAATCAAGCTCAAGTATAGGACAGGTTCTTACAAACCCCTACCCTAGCAATGCCCGAGTATTGGTCCAGCTCTCCAGAATAATTCTCTAATAAAGCTTAATTATAGGTCATTCTCTTACAAACCCCTACCCTATCAATGCCCGAATATTGGTCGAGCTCTCCAGAATAATACTCTAATCAAGCTCAAGTATAGGCCGGGCTCTTACAAACCCCTACCCTAGCAATGCCCGAATATTGGTCGATCTCTCACGAATAATACTCTAATCAAGCTCAAGTATAGGCCGGCCTCTTACAAACTCCTACCCTAGCAATGCCCGAGTATTGGTCCAGCTCTCCAGAATAATACTCTATTCAAGCTCAAGTATAGGCCGGCCTCTTACAAACCCCTACTCTAACAATGCCCGAGTGTTGGTCCAGCTCTCCAGAATAATACTCTAATCAAGCTCAAGTATAGGCCGGCCTCTTACAAACCCCTACTCTAACAATGCCCGAGTGTTGGTCCAGCTCTCCAGAATAATACTCTAATCAAGCTCAAGTATAGGCCGGCCTCTTACAAACCCCTACTCTAACAATGTGCGAGTATAGGTCCAGCTCTCCAGAATAATACTCTAATCAAGCTCAAATATAGGCGGCCTCTTACAAACCCCTACCTTAGCAATGCCTGAGTATTGGTCCAGCTCTCCATAATAATACTCTAATCAAGCTCAAGTATAGGATAGGACAGGCTCTTACAAACCCCTACCCTAGCAATGCCCGAGTATTGGTCCAGCTCTCCAGAATAATTTTCTAATCAAGCTCAAGTATAGGCCGGCCTCTTACAAACCCCTACTCTAACAATGCCCGAGTGTTGGTCCAGCTCTCCAGAATAATACTCTAATCAAGCTCAAGTATAGGCCGGCCTCTTACAAACCCCTACTGTAACAATGTGCGAGTATAGGTCCAGCTCTCCAGAATAATACTCTAATCAAGCTCAAATATAGGCGGCCTCTTACAAACCCCTACCTTAGCAATGCCTGAGTATTGGTCCAGTTCTCCATCATAATACTCTAATCAAGCTCAAGTATAGGATAGGACAGGCTCTTACAAACCCCTACCCTAGCAATGCCCGAGTATTGGTCCAGCTCTCCAGAATAATAATCCAACCAACATGAAGTATAGGCCGGCCTCTTACAAACCCCTACCTTAGCAATGCCTGAGTATTGGTCCAGCTCTCCAAAATAATACTCTAATCAAGCTCAAGTATAGGATAGGACAGGCTCTTACAAACCCCTACCCTAGCAATGCCCGAGTATTGGTCCAGCTCTCCAGAATAATACTCTAATCAAGCTCAAGTATAGGCCGGCCTCTTACAAACCCCTACTCTAACAATGCCCGAGTGTTTGTCCAGCTCTCCAGAATAATACTCTAATCAAGCTCAAGTATAGGCCGGCCTCTTACAAACCCCTACTCTAACAATGCCCGAGTGTTTGTCCAGCTCTCCAGAATAATACTCTAATCAAGCTCAAATATAGGCGGTCTCTTACAAACCCCTACCTTAGCAATGCCTGAGTATTGGTCCAGCTCTCCATAATAATACTCTAATCAAGCTCAAGTATAGGATAGGACAGGCTCTTACAAACCCCTACCCTAGCAATGCCCGAGTATTGGTCCAGCTCTTCTGAATAATAATCCAACCAACATGAAGTATAGGCCGGCCTCTTACAAAACCCTACTCTAATAAAGCCCGAGTATTGGTCCAGCTCTCCAGAATAATACTCTAATCAAGCTCAAGTATAGGCCGGGCTCTTACAAACCCCTACCCTAGCAATGCCCGAGTATTGGTCGTGCTCTCCAGAATAATAATCCAACCAACATCAAGTATAGGCCGGCCTCTTACAAACCCCTACTCTAATAAAGCCCGAGTATTGGTCGTGCTCTCCAGAATAATATTCTAATCGAGCTCAAGTATAGGACAGGCTCTTACAAACCAATACTCTAACACAACCCGAGTATTGGTCGTGCTCTCCAGAATAAAACTCCAATCAAGCTCAAGCATAGGTCATTCTGTTACAAACACCTACTTTAATACAACCCGATTATTGGTCGTGTTCTCCAGACTAATACTCCAACTAAGCTCAAGTATAGCATATTCTCTTACAAACCCCTACTCTAGCAAAGCCCGAGTATTGGGGATTGTCAGAGTAGGGGTTTGTAAGAGAATGACCTATACATAAAGTAGTTGGATTATTATTCTGGAGAGCACGACCAATACTCGTTCATTGCTAGAGTAGGGGTTTGTAAGAGGCCGGCCTATACTTGAGCTTAGTTGTAGTATTATTCTTCAGAGCACGACCAATACTCTGGTTGGGGTAGTGTAGGGTGTAACGGCTAGAATGAGCGATGCAAATAAATCTGGTGTTAGTATAGATAAATGTAACTAAGCCTAGAATAGTTAAATAGTTCAATCAACAACTATTCTAGTTTTTTATTATTATTATAATAAAAATTTTAAACATAGAGAAAATCAATGTATACTAAAGTAATTAGAGCTAAATAAACAAAGTGGGAATGTTTGAATAATTGATAAACCAACACAACATTATATAGTCTAACAGCAAATAGACCGATTTAAATGAAACAGCAAAAGTGAGGTCTATGGGACCCAGCCAAAATGTATAATATTAAATTAATTTTGACCAAATACTATCAGGGATAGTGAATATAAGTATAAAAATGTGCGGGAAGTAAATTAGACCTAGCTAGGGATAATTGTGTTTCTGTAAGGATGCAACTTTTAGTTTAAAACATAATAGTCTAAAGACTGATGTTATCCAAGTATAAAGTTATATTAGTTTCGGTATAAAACTGCGTGGGAAGATTGTTTATACGATCTCTCCACACTGCAGCGACAGCGCTACCGTCGAAGTTTGAGTTGGCAAGAAGAACCAGCAAGTTAATTAAATTAGAAGAAATAAAGACAAACAAATTATTAAATGGAAGTTAAAAAATTGAAAATAACACATTGGAGTAAAGAAAAGTCTTTCACAAAAATTGAAACGAATTAAAATTCAAAATTACGAAATAAACAAAGTCAGTCACCATAGAAACGGATTTCTCATTAGTTAAAAATGTAATATGGACATCGGAAAGGCGGAAGGTTGACGTAATTGGGGACGACGAAGCCAAAAAGGTGTCGCTTAGGCAGAACAGTTTGAACAGTGATCGAGTGAGGTCGTATTGATACACGCAGAACCATTAACGACCCAATATGTGGTAAGAAGTCCGTATAAAGTGCTACGATGTGACCCGGGGAGTGTACAAATATATGAGCTGCGGGTCATATATGTTACTACCAATATCTGGACCAAGAAAACGAAAAAAGAAGACGAACTTAACAAAATTCACCGACGCCATGCAATGCAGTGAAGCCTACATCCAAACCCCATGGAAGCTGGGAAGAAGCCCAAAGACAACCAACTATAGAAGATACCTAACGTTTTGCAGTATAAGGTCATTTAAACAATATAATTTTCTTTTAGATAAAATTTTATTTCAAAATATATTAACTTAAAATCAAAATTAACAGAACATTGAATAACCTAAGGGTAACCTAAATTTCTCTTAGATTACATAAATTAATTAACAAATATTCAAATTTTATTTCCATTCAACCGTTTGCCTGAAGTGGAAATAAACGTATGGTGTTTAAATAATTTTATCTGATATGGCTTTATTCTTTAAAAAGTATGAAATCCTTTGACTTAGTATATAAGTATCAGCAGGAAGTTTTTATTAAACGCCTAGCATGTTATAACTAATTAGGTTAACCTATAAATAGGTAAATGTTAACCAGAGTCTATTAGTGAATTAAAAGGATTGTTTGTTAAAAGGCATAGCCTAAAGTAACTATAAATTAACCTTAAAATGTTTGAAAGTAGACAAGAATCTAAAATACGTAAAATTTAACTTGAATACTCACAATTATGTGCAAATTAATTATAATAATTGAATTTAAATAGATGATAGTAGATACATAAGGCAATTTTGGATTTTGATAATAATATTAGAAAAGGATATAGTATGTTTAGATATATAAATGTGTTAATATAAATAATAATAAAAATATAAACATAATAAAGGGGACACATTCTGTACTAATACCATGAAACAAGATAATCATGGTTATTCAAAAGTAAGGTTGGGTAAAATTAAAAAAGCTAAATCCTGTTAATTAAAATAAATCAAATAATAATAAGTAATTCTAAATCCAAACAGATAATAAAATATGTTTAGTTTCCAATTAGCTGTGTTTTCGTTTAAAATAAAATAAGTTCACTAGGTATCCATGTATAGTCTTTAAGTCACAAGTGTCTCTCAAAGATTCCACTACCCCGAAAGGAAATTAAAGAGGCTTATGGGAGGCTAATTGGTTTTCATGAAAAATTCAGGAGTTGGTTCTCTTGAGAGGTTTATTCCTTGAGATACAGGTCTCGAACCAAGATTTGTAGTCAAGGGTTAAACCATTACTCTGTTACGGACAATGTGTGGTAAAACGAAGATTGCTGAAGAAAAAGAGAAAGACTAGTCGGAGGGAAAAGCAGTGGATGGAAGGGAAGGTCCGTGAGTAGGGGTTAGTAAGAGAATATCGTATACTTGAGCTTGGTTGTAGTATTATTCTGGAAAGCACGACTAATACTAGGGTTGTGTTAGGGTAGGGGTTTGTAAGAGAATGACCTATTCTTGAGCTTGATTGGAGTATTTTTCTGGAGAGCTGGACCAATACTCGGGCATTGCTAGAGTAGGGGTTTGTAAGAGAATGACCTAATTTGGCATAAATGTATTTATACAACTTATTAGCTTGGCATTTAACGTATCTTATACTACTTATCACTCACGTAATTAAGGAGTAGGTACTATAATATGAAATCATTCATATCTTTACTTAGAAAAACCCGTGATAAAAACAACGAATATTATCCTTTAGTAGAGATGGTTTTGTGGACGGTTTTGACGTACTCCAAAGTACATTGCCCCTTTGTGGATATAATTAAAATTTACGTTTGGTAGGAAAATAAAACTTGTTACGGACCGGAAGTTATACTGACAAGCAACTCACAAACATTAAAAATGGTGATCTAATTTGGCTTAACACAGTGGCATAGCGTTGTCGGTTGCAGCGTACAAAGGGTCCTCTGGTATGTAAAGGCTGGCTTAACGCTTCGATTGTGTTCATGCTTTGTGCAATGTCTAGTTACAAATATTAATACGATATCTGCCAAGTGGCGACTTCTGGCCATCATCTTGTTAACAAGAATCCTTCGTTCATTTCTGTCAAGTGGGAGGTGAGGCGATTTAAAGCTCCAATAATTTTCTGGATGTTTTGTTATTATTGGAAACACCTTTTCACCCTCACCAATAATATTTAGACACCGAAATTAAGGTTGTAATTCACACCCACGTAGCTTCACCTAGTGCACAAACCCCACTTTACCCTAGTTGAGAGCAGGTCCACTTATAAATAAAATCTAACGAATATTGTAAATGTGTTTTTCAATTGACCATTTCTATAACATTAGGTCCGTCGTTTTTGTTTGTTTCATTGGTCTTAAATGTACAAAATGTTTGTGGAGAATCTTAGTATGAAAATAAAGGATACTTTTTTTAGTTGTCTTGGATAACTGGACTGGCACGAAATATAACATATGTTTTAAATAGAAGCCTGTTTCAGGTTTCCATGTAGATATACGAGGTATAACTTCCAACATAACGCTTGAACAGTTAGAGCTCTTAAGTCTGAACAGTTGAAGATCTCTTACATACCCCTACTCTAACAAAGCCCGAGTATTGGTCGTGATCTCCAGAATAATACTCCAACCAAGCTCAAGTATAGGTCATTCTCTTACAAACACCTACTCTAAGAAACCCCAATACTCGGGCTTTATTAGAGCTCTTACAAACCCCTACTCTAACAAAGCCCGAGTATTGATCGTGAACTCCAGACTAATACTCTATCCAAGCCTAAGTATAGGCTTTTACAAGTTTTTCATCAGCTAAGCACTATCAGGAAAACAATTATAAAAAAAAAACTTTTTAGATGAATTTTCATTTACAATTTTTATAAAATATACATTCGTTTAAACCTTATAAGGTTACATCGAAGAAGTTAAACTCAGCAATGCAAGTGTCTCATCATAATGTACTTTACGCCTGACACAATTCTTTTAGAAGTAGAAAAGAGGAGATTGTCTCTGTATTGCGGGCCTTGTTTGCGTCAGGCGGGAGAATTTTGTTTAAACACATTCTCCCACTTTCTCCTTCTTTCTAATATTGCTACTGATCAATGATGTGCAATAAATATTGCAACTGATTAATGGTGTAAATATACAGATAAGGCGCGGTTGTACAAAACGTCCATGTATTTGACATACTTCAAGAATATAATCCCGCCCAAGAACAATAAATATCACATGTAGAATACTTGATCTTTAGACTAGTTTGTTTATCAGAAATAAAAAACACCTTGAAACATAACTGATAAAACCGGAAGGGTTTAGGAATGTTTTACAATGTGGAAGGAAGTTTGGTTGGTTGGAACACATATAAAGAACGAATTTCATTGATTCACGGTGGGGCTGTCAGTAACAACTTTTTTATATTTCGTCACAGTAGTTTTTTCCCTACTACGAGATAGGAAGAATAAACTACAATAAACAATATACAGTATATTACGAAATAGGTGAGACAATCTTGAATGTGACGACCATATATGTGAAAAACTAGATGGATGATTTAAGTTTTTTTATTATTTTATTGTTTGGAGAATAAAATATGTTTACTTTAGAGTAAGGGGAGTGCAAAACGTCGTCACATATTCTTTAAACTCTGCTAAATCCTGCATGGAGTGAATAACAAAAACTCTTAGCCGAACCCTCCGATGATAGCTGCTTTGTAATCGAAAAAAATAATAATAACTAACTATTAATGTAGTTTTGTATTTGTATTTAGTATTATTCTCATACAATTCTATACCCGAGGAACCTCCACTCATTTTCTATAACTCCGTGTAGGAATTGTATTTAGGATTTTATCTTTTCCAAGTGTTCACCGTTCAAAACGCCTCTACACTTCAGGAAGTGAACTATATTGACGATTCCGTATACCCCAGGAAGCCCCTTGTTCTTCCATTTAAAAACTCCTCCAATGCCAGAACAAGATCGTGCCCAATTGAATGCGCAGGAGAAGAACGGAGACAAACGGGAAGGAAAATGGCCCAAGGTGTAAACTGCACGAACGTTAACAGGAGACTGTCTCAGCTGGTACTCCCTTCAAGAATATCATCTTAACGTTACCAGTCAGGATAAACCCGACGACCTGTGATCAACTCATAACAGAGCAGAAAAACCGTATTACGGCTGGACGTCTGCAATGGAGTAATGCGGAACGAGTTTTATACTAATTATACTCCAGACATTCCCTTGAATTGGTCCATTGCTACTTTGAAAGAAGACGCAATAGTCATGTCGAAACAATCTCGAAGAACCAACTAAAGAACTTCATACTTAGTAAAACAAAATGTACATGTTGACATAATGAATGACACGAAGTCCATTCACAAAGATTTTAATGTTAGTACAGACTATGAGCACAGGAGACTATTATAAAATAAGCTCAGCATTACATGGGTATGATTTTATATTTACCGGATTTATTATAAACGAAAGACTGCTTCAAAGCGTTTTCATTTAGTTTCACAATTCAATAGCGATAATTAGTATGAAAGAAGCACTGAGAGCCCGCTAATGCATATAAATACGCGATTAGCATCGATACACGTGAAAACCAAAAAAAGAAAAAATTCAATTTCAGGATGTTTAAAGGAATTACGTATTGGTAGGTGGACGAAATAAAGCATTCTATGGAACTGCTGAATTGACTTTCACCAATCAACGCCCTTTGTTTAATTTGCCCGTTAATGTCAAAGTATGCAATCGACAAAAAGCTGATAATTACTGTGACGTTCCCCCTCCATCTGCCTCCCCTCTCTTCTCTCTGGCAGTGTCCAACTGAGCACAAACCGAGGTATTAAAACTCATTTCTGTAAATTCAATTATAATTCTTGTCTTTGTATTTTGACTTAGTTCTTTATAATATATATATATATATATATATATATATATATATATATATATATATATATATATATATATATATGGTAAGTATTGGCTCTCTACACGTATTTGATATTGGCAAAAAAAGTTATGCTTGGGGATTAAGAATGTCCCCAGAAATACGAAAAAACATAGCGAGAAAAACAAAATCTTAAAAAGGGCAAAATAATATCATTTTACAATGCATAAAAACAGGTTTCTTGTAACTAATAAATTACAGCATTCCATTAAAATATAACCGCAAAATATCTGGTTAGAATACTTTACAAAACAATTTTGCTAATGCGTGAGATTTAAACAGGTATAATTATTTTTCCCAATATCAGTCAAGTGCGGAAAAGAAATGCTAAACTCATACAGAGTTCGGAGATTTTATAATGCAAGAGCCGTACATCTTGCATTACGAGATATCTGCATCTCATTACCTACTTCTTAATTAAAAATTGCAAAACAAAATAAATAATCAAAACTTTTATTTTAATCAATTTATAGAATTTATAGCATTATTCGCGTTCATTGGTACATTTTTACAACAATAAGTGCAACGTTTTTATCAAAATCTTCATAGAACTTGTTTTAATCAAGTTTGTCCATTATTAATTCGATTCATATTGAAACCAGTAGTCTATTGTAAGCGAATCCTCTCCAAGGCCTTTAGGATAAAGGAAGACATTAACAAAACTTTACAGGCAAATATTTCTAACCGTGCTCCTGGTTAAAGTACGAGTAAATTCAACTCACTACAATTTCTTTAATTCTCTTTTGTCACGGTTAACTGTTCATGGTTTTACAGTTGAATGCATTCGTAAAATTGCAAAAATTACAACGTAAAAACGCACCTACGTTTGTCTACTTCAATCTATATTGTACATTTAAATGTTCAGCAGCGATTAATATAATGTTTTACTGATGTTCGTGTGTGCGTGTGTGTGTGTGTGTGTGTGTGTGTGTGTTTGTGTGTTTGTGTGTGGGGGAGGGGGTATGTGTTGAAGGGAGGGGGTGTTTATGTTGTGTGTGGGGGGGGGGGGGGGGGGGGGGGGGTTGTGTGCGTGTTTGTGCGTGCGTGTGTGTGTGTGTGTGTGTGTGTGTGTGTGTGTGTGTTACTTTATGCATATTTATTTCTGAAGATTTCTTCTCTAACTAAATTTGTGTAAGATGTGACATTTCTTTTATATATTACCGCCAAACCGTGGTAAAAGTAAATGAACGCTATTTAATAGTTTCAATAGTTTCTGCGGGTACCCAGCACTCTTACGCAAGCCGAAATCAAAAGTTGATTGTATCGTACATGAATTTACCGGTCCCTTACTAAACAAAAAAGATTCAAGTGAAGAAAAGTAGGAGCCTTATAGCGAGAGTTAAACAGAAGTGTATTCTAGCTTTAGCTGGAGACTGAGTTAACTACCTCCAATCTGCGTGACGTATACAAAGGAAACTAGTGAACACCTGAGGTAAAATATATATATAGACGCAACAGGTAAAACTTTTTAATCTATTTCAGATAGATATTATCTAAATTGTATATACGCAAAACATCCAAGGCCCGAGGAGGATTGCTTGTCAGAAATCTTTAAAGAGGGGACATTATAAATTATATTTTTGTATAATAATCTCACTATTAACTCCTCCGACGGCGGTTTGTTTCTAAGGATACCTTTGCACCAAATATATAGTTTTAGTCGTCGATATTATAGGCTATGTACCTGGAATGTAAATGGAATCGTGGTACAATGATTCCATTCCACCCTCCTTTTATTTCGCCCGGCCTTGGGGAGAAGCCCAGTCCTTCATGGTCTCTACCGCTTTCGGTATTATAAGAGTAGGAAATTCAATACACAGAGTTTACGTTTAACTTTAAAACTTTCTAAAACGTGTACTATTACTGATCTTATGACATAGATTTACTTCTGTCACTAAAAGTTGTGGAAAAGTAGAAGTTGTGCTTTCTCGGTTTGCTAGGAAATTATATAGCCTCATAAATTCAGGCAAAATATTCTCTTTGAATAAATAATTAATTATTAAGGATTAATGTTATAAATTTAATAATTGGGTGTAACTTTATTCGGCGTAAATTTTGTATTCTCAATTCCGACAATATTTATTCTAATATTTAGAGAATTCGTACTCACCAAATATATGTAACTGTGTGAGTCATGCAGTTGTATACTTTAGGTTCGTACTTTCGAAATCTGAAACAAAAAAAAAGCAATTAAATATGGCTCAACTCCTTCTATTAGCTCACATTCTCCTGATATATATCTTGTTCAAATTTAGAATTGTTAATAAATTTTTTTTTATATATCCACTAATGTTCAAACCTAATATTTCTTTACAAACTTACTGTGGATGACACTTGATATTATTTCAGTTTTTTCAAATATTAATTCACTAATTACATTTAATGAATTATTTCTAATTTTACGTTGGAGAAAAACTTTTCATAAAAGAGAGGAAAATATGCATTACAGTTATTTCGTCCAATTTGGCCCAAAATAAGTGATAAATATGAGTTAATAAAACGGCTGATTTTATGTTATAAATTATGTTGTTACGCAATTAGATAAATCTTAAGGAATTTAGGTGTTGAGTATTGCAGTTATCTCTTACATAATTAATAAAGTGACCTGCAAAGTCAAAAAATAAATTGAACTTGAGAATTGTGCATTCAATAAATTTACCAATTATTTCAAAATAAAATAATTCAAATTTTAATATATAAAATTACACAAAAGATAAAAAAGAAAAAGAAAATACATTTGAAACGTTTACACTGTTTTACATCTGGTTTAGATTCGTTAAACATGTTAACCCTTGTAGGACCAAGGGTCAGGCCATTACTTCAAGGACCAAGGGGGGGCCTGGCAGGCCCACAAAACAAAAACATTAATTATATTGAACTTATAAAAAACATTACATTATTTACTTTATATTTATATTATTGACTAAACTATTACATGAATATTTGATGAAATATAATAAAAAATATTGATTAAATAATGAAAACATAAAAATGTTATTTAGTCAATTAAAAATGTTCCTTAAACCAAATATTTAATCAGAATCGGCTCCACCCGCTTGGCATTTCTCACAGGTGACAGTGTTCCTGCTATGATTTCCACATATATGTTTATTGCAATGATTACAAACAGACTTTGACTTCCCTAACTTATCATATTTTACTTTCTTTGACCTCGCTGCACCGACACAAATGAAGCATCTTCCACTGCCAACTTCAGCTTGTGGGACTGGTTGAGGTCGAACGTTATAAGTTAGTTTTCGTTCAAGAAGTTGTTCTATAGCACACACGGTGTTTTATAGTTAGACCTTCGATGTTTTGTGCTCATATATTTACTTGCGGTTTGATAAGCTCAAGCGCCAACATGCGTAAAAACTGAAGCCGATGATTCTTTTCTCTCTGTTTCCAGTTTGGAAAGTTTGAAATACATCAAATATTCTGTCTATTTCACTGTTATGATCATAAAAGTTACTCATATTTCGGTGTAAATAATAACACAGACACAACCTCAATAATGCTGGCAAACACAAACACACTGGCAGACTGAAATGACAAGCGGCAAAAAGAGGGAAATACCAAGGTCACCCAGTGCTACCAATCTTACACAAACTTAAGTAAAAATTACCTGAGTCGTTTAACTTGTTATATTAATACACTATTGATGTTAAATACTGTTTGTTTTCATAAAAATTAAAAAAGAGTTGACATATGAAACATTTTTTAAATGGTTACGTTGAGGACCAAGGGGTGGGCCTCAGAGGCCCAAACGGACTTTTTTTATTCTTATGGACAGGAATTTTTGTAAAAAAAATGTAACAAATGCAACAAACCGATTCTTCAGTTACAGATTGACAATAAATAATTTTATATAAATTTTCCGAAAAGGTTTTCTATACAAAAACGATAAAATTTAAAACCATTTGCCTGACAGGCCCCCCTCCCCCTTGGTCCTACAAGGGTTAAGAATTTACCAAATATTTTCACTATTTTACTATTTATGGCATTGACATGTGATATCCACAAAGAGATTGCTTCTACATAAAATAAAATACATTGCTAATAATTTATCCAACAGTTGAAAATTTGTTATTGTATCCTATGTATTAATCATAACTTCCTGCATTATTAAAATATGAAAACTTGTACTATATTGCCGTCCCCAGTTAAATTTTTGAAAGTTAAATTTTGATTTCACATCACTTTATCTAAAAGTAATAACTTATCTGGAACTGGAATTTATGTTGTACAGCGTGGTTCCTTGATCAGACCTTGCCATTATTCATTTGGTACGGCGATACGTGTTGGCTAGGAAGCTAGCCAAGTGTTGAATATTCAGTGATGAATCATTTCTTTAAAAAATAATAAAGGCAATTTTTAGACACTTGTTTACATATTTAAATTAAATTAAAACTGTTAAAAAAATCTATCCTTGCAACGCCCCATTTTGCGGCGTGCTTTCGGTTCAAAGCCCAAAAAGAGAAGAAGGGATGTTTAAAGCATACGTAGCGAGTTCTGCAGTTCTGAAAACTTCCCGGCGCATTTCTAAATGTTAGCTGCTTCATAAAAAAAAGCTTGTGGAAATCATATCTCAACCGGTATTACGGTACATAGAATTATAATTTACAATTTTTTTTATTTTTAATTTTAAACTAATATCTCGGTTTGTTTTCTGATTCTGCTGTAATATGTAACATTTTTGCCTAAAATAATGCTACAATGTGATAAAACAGTTTCTTAATGCATTGGATATGTTGCTTTATTTATAATGATTGCAAACATTCAATATAAAGTACCTAAAATACAATTTTTCTTTTTTGACATAAGCATGACTTTAATTTTTTTTTGTTTATATCACTTGTTTATTATTAATTTAAAGCATTTAGTTCTAAAATATTTATATGTTCATGGTGGTTTTGAAAGTACGAGATTAAAAAATAAATAAAATAAAATTTTTGTTTTGAATGCCGTAGGAACTGACTTTAAAACCTTTGGGTTTTTATTACACTTTAAACCTTTAAAGGTGACTTTAAACCTTTTTGTACTTTAAATAAACGCTTTATGAAGATGAGAAAGTAAAGTTTTTTCTGCAGCTAATTGACGGATAGCGTGAGGCGTGTGAAGTAATATGCAAGAAGGCGTTGGGATGGGTACAATATATTCCCACCAGAAGCGCTGCTACTGAATAATAATGCGTTTCAAATTACCTTGTCTTAAGTTTGTACGACTTGGGCGGGACAATATCTGCAACTGTCACTAGACAAAGTTCGGGTTTTGTGAGTAATCTCGCTTGAACCCGTGTGATTGTGTATTCTTGTGTGCCACAAGGGCTTATCTTCCTCTCAATTAGAGTTTAGACAATTTGTTACCTAAACCAGCAAGAAATAAAAACAATGTTGCCATTTTTAAATTCCTTCTATTAACTCACACTCTCTTGATATATATCCTGTACAAATTTTCAACCGTTAATAAAATGAGTTTTTATTCATCTAATCAAGATCAAATACATGTTTTCAACTATAGTAGTCAATGGATGTCATTATTTTCAATAATTAAATAATAAAATTTGTGGGGTCCAGCCGGATTAAATTTGAGAATCTTCAAGTTCGAAGTCTATCGCGCCTTGGGACTGCACCAACTTTCCAATATCTAGAATTATATTTCTCAAAAATGTATATGAATTCCCCACCCTTTTGGTTGTTGTCGAAACCTAAATTGTAAAGGCTTGAACTGTTGCCATGGTTACCATACAATATCATAAATTGGGCTAGTAAAATAAAATCTTTCTTTTTAACCTCTGTAGAAATTTACTTATTATTTTTTTCATATTACTTGTTTTATCTCACAACTGCATATTAAAAAGTTACTTTATAGTTAGGTTTTTGAAAGTACAAAGATTTAATATACAGTAAAACCCGCTGCTTTATACGACTTTCATAGGGACCATGCAGGAATAGCGTCCTAAAAGGCAAAACGTCTTATAAAGGTATAGAAAATACAGTAATACCAACAAATCAATACTGTATCTTTTCACCATTATAGGTGATGTATTATTCCCACGTATTCAATAAAACCATTTTATCACAATTTTAAACAAAATATCATGAAATAATGAAATACGATTGTAGGCCTAAGTAAGTCAGATACACGCATTTAATGGAACACCATGACATACATACTGTACATTATTACATTACTACTGTAGAGTGGATATTTTTCTAGTGTTTATATTTTCTTATGATTATTTTTTACTTGTTTTCTTTTATATTGTTTAAGGAGAATTTAAAAGCAATGTTCCAATCAATTATTCCTTTCAATAGCGTCGTCTGACATTCCGGGCGCTGGCAATGTAACGCCTCACATCAGTCAGTGCACTAATGCTGCAGCAGGCGTTACTGGCGGCAGAGGCTCGTCTTCTTCATCATCTTCATTCTACTCCCTTTAACTGTTGAATTACGTTCCGTAATCGTAACTGCATAAATTTATTGCTATATTGTAAAATATCCGACATTAATTGACAAGTAGCAAATCATTGCGTCAAAAAGAGCGTACTAAGCGGAATTGAAATCGTACTATTGCGTGAAAATTAGTATGTTTCTTAATGGCAAGCTTTGTATTCTGACAAAAAATCGCAGTAAGCAGTATATTGTCTTCAACGCGAGCTTATTAAGAGGATTTTACTTAGGTATACGTGAAGAATGGTATATTCCGAACTGTTAAATGGTGAATGAGACAACTCGATGAGGCCAATATAATACATAGGTTAAAAGTAAATTATTTTCAAGCAATTATATATATATATATATATATATATATATATATATATATATATATATATATATATATATATATATATATATATATTGGCTATATACGGCATTAATATTTACTATTGGTTATAAAGGTTTGGTCATATGGTTATAAGTAATGTCACATAGCTAACCCTAGAGATACCCTAAATTACCCTATTCAAAGAGACCGTTACACCCTCTCACTTTATTTTCATAAAATGGAATCAATTGAATTTTCGTCTCTTAATGATCCCAAAGGAGGACATCTGCCTCAGAGACTCAACTCTCCACAAGCGATGCTATGTCCTACCAGGTTCATTATGTCCCTACCTTAATGCTACCTATATTCACAATCCTTACCTATTCTCAGAAGCCGATATAGGTCAAAAATAAAGGTTTCAAAATTTGCCATTGCTCAGCTCCAGTAGCGTCGCGATGTTTGAAGCCATGAAGCCGGTGCTATTAACAGAACACCGTGGGCATGAGAGCATTGCAGAAAGGCTCTTAAGAGAAATATCCTTTCAGATATCTTCTCTCGAGCATTTCGAACCCTCATTACATACAAGATGACAGTTATACACTTAAGTAGCTTATTAATGTACAATGATATGTAATTAGAATTCGTGAGGAAATTAACGGTTATGTCTTACTCCTTAAGCAGTTAATGGCACTGTTCTTCATTAAAGATTCTCTTGCTTAAAGGCCTAATTATGCATTTGTCTGATATCACCCGTTACCAAGAAACTCATCCATTAGGCTGCTATAAATGTTTGATCAAGTAGTCTGAGCATTAATGGCTTATAAATCAGAACTGAGGCTAGAATCGGCCTAGAAAAATTTTAGCTGTAGACTTTTATCTAGAAACGTTAGCTATAAAACCAAGAAATGTGTTTGTTTAAGAAAAAAACTACTTTTTTATAATTTTATAAATAAGAGTATTTAAATAGTTAGTTATTAATTTTTCTGCCTTTACAAACATAACGTTCCAAAGCTTTCCTACTCTATTTCACTTCCTGGCAAAACATAATTTATTTATTTACAAATAAATAAAACCTCCTAAACCACGAAAACATTTTTTTATGTTCTTATGTACATTTCGCTTGTAAGTTAATCATTTTCAGAGGAGATTACTACAAATCTTGTAGATTTGAAATTACTATAGAGTATTTTAGTAATTGCCTCTATTAATGATTGTTTTTCAATCGAAATGTATAATACGTACAGTTGCTATACGTTATTACGATTTATTTATATTTGGCAGTCACGAAACCTACCTTTATAAAAATCTTCCTAGAATAAAGTTTATATTTCTACTTGTTCCATTAGCGTCTTCTAACCTCTCACTTTCTGCCATTCTCACTGCTATTCGTTAATTTTCTAGACCACTAAGCTCTATTTGGACTAACGTCTGGAACAAAGGTTTTGTACCGAAATGTCTGTTACAAAATATAGAACTTGAACAAAAAATATGCTTTTTGTGATGTATCTCTAATCGATATCCTTGGTCACAACAGATCGCTCACATCTTCCGGTCACAAAAATGACATCTAAACCTTCACATATCGACACTTGTGGATGCCATTATTTTTGACAATCCGGGTAACAGGTAGACAGACACCCACAGAAACTCTAGTAATATGTAAGGCTACTTAATATAGATTTCAACCGTCTTTGCAAATCACACACCCAACTCTTTTTTGTAAATCAAAGGTTCTGACCTCATTAAAATATTAAGACATTTCCCTTTTGTAAAACCTGCTATTAGACAATTGCTCGCCTTAACACCAATCGAGAATATTTACTACGATATTTCGTAGTATATAAATCCGAGCAATTCTCATTCGCTTTGTTATAACACAAATTTATATATTTAAAGCTATATAACACTTAAAATATATCTGTGGTTGTTCAAAATATATATGCTAACGGAATTTGCTATTAGAATGCATGCAGCAACCGAAGTGGTAAAAGCGGCCGATCACGTATAGGCAATGCAGGCTCAGACTCACACGGCGATGAATAGGCAATTTAACGTCGGTGTTACGTGGGACGTGACCGGATGCGAACCCTATTACGTCACCCAGGATCGTCTAAACTTGTCAAACAAACACGTCATAAAATTTAATTTATATTAAAGTTATCACAGGGCAACGTGTATAGGATCTAAGTGCGCGTTTAATTTGGGTTTAGCAAACATCAAGTGAAATTGTTGAATTATTTATCATTTTCAAGGAAAATAAAGACGACAGTAAGTTTGTTTTGCGTGTATTTTATTTAGCTAGAGAAGACAACCTTGAAGCAAAATATACATCTCGGAAGCCACTTTGACATCTTAGTAAGTCATTCATTTCCCTTGTGTCTAGGAAGACAGACTGAGGCATATGCGTACTGCTTATTGGATCGATCCAGTCCTCTTTTGGGCTCGAGTGAATGTCGCGTCCTATCCAAACTTCAGGTTTAACGTTTCATTGTTTAAAATTGTTATGTTATTCCTTCTATATTATCACCTGTATACGTTACCCATAGATAAAAGATTTACAAGAAACGTACATAGCATCGCTTTTCTTTCAGAAAATAATTCTCAACTTTAAACTCCTAAAGCGATATTTCTGATTTCATTGAGAATAGGTAGCATATTGTATTTACTACATCTGTAATAGATTCAGCAGTGTTAAATATTTGTCAGCTATACGTTTCTTAAAATAGAAGAGCCAAAACCAGAGCCCTATTATTTCAATTGTTTAGTACATTTGAAAATTTTATAAACCTCTCAATTATCTACTGCCCACTTTCCGGTCGCTTTCGCTGTCAATGTTTCCTTGAAGCGTTGACTCGTTCTGAATGGTTACGCTCCAACATGTTCTCCTAGTGGGCACTTTGTACAGATTTACCATTCAATGGCGTGATCATTTGGTTTGGCTGTTGAGGCAGGCCCATTGCTTTCGGACTGTCCTACAGACAAACAACCACTAGATTCCTTGCTTCCGATCACTCCCCGACCCCACCAAGATAACACTGTGACTTCTGCACAAATCCCTCCCCGTCCCCACCATGATTACACTGTGACTCCTGCATAATCCCTCACTGACCCTACCATGACTACACTGTGTATCTTGTATGATCCTGCCCTGTCCCCGCCATGACTCCACTAAGACTCTTGCATGAACCTCCCTGTCCCCGCCATGACTATACTGTGACTCCTGCATGATCTCTCTCTACTGGCCCCCGCCATGACTACAATGTGAATCCTCCATGATCTCTCCCTGCTGGTGCCGCTATGAGTACACTATGTCTCCTGCCTGATCTCTCCCTTCTGGCCCCACCATGATTCCATTAAGACTCTTTCATGATCTCCCTGTCCCCGCCATTGCTATACTGCGACTTCTGCATGATCTCTCCCTGCTGCCATCGCCATGACTACACTGAGTCTCTTGTATGATCCCTCCCTCTCCCCGCCAATACTCCACTAAGACTCTTGCATGACCCTCCTTGTCCCCGCCATGACTCAACTATGTCTCCTGCATGACCTGTCCACGGCCAGATCATATACACATTCGTACATCTCAGTCCCAACTCTGTTAACCATATCACTAAGGACGATAAGAATCTTATAGAGAATTTAATACAGACGTAAACATAGTTTAAGATAACATTATTTGATTCCATCTTCACTTCAGATACTAGTTTTACTCTAAAACCACTGGAACATATGTTATTACGTTACACTTGCCTATAGTAACAATTACGTTTTTATTATTAAGGACGGCTGAATCGAAAGAAGCGTCACGTTGTCAACTGATACCTTCATTTACGGCCTGAGTTTGCAATAGGGACATAGCTCCCGAAACGGCCGTGCTTAATAATAAAAAACGTATGTTCCTGTACAGACGAGCAGTAACGTAGGAGGCCCAATATATGTTCAAGTGTTTTTAGTAACTAAAGATAATTTAAGAAAATCGTTTTGAATAGACAGTGTTTTCAAAACAGAAAAGTGAACATGCACCTGAAGAGAGACAAAACCGGAGAAAAACAAGCAACAACAATAATGCCGTTACGTCACAGAAGAGTTAAAACAAACAAAATAAAAACAAACTGGAAAATAATAGCGATATATTTAAGAATTTTATCGAAAACCAACAACAAAATTAATACGAATGCCTTAACATTTATAACTTTGAATTCGATGTTACCAGGAGGTGATAGGGAATATATAAAAAGATATTTAGTAAAATGGTAATAAAATATATGTTTTTCGAACCAATAGTCTTTAAATAATACTGATTCTTTTGGAGTTTTGAAACTACCGAGCTCTAATTAACTTGGTTCTACATCCATTGTTGGATTTAATACGACCTACATCCTTGGATTAGGCAGATTTTAAGCTGTTTCCACCTGGTCACGTGATACAGCATGCCGTCCGTAGGTTTTTAATAAATATTTACAGACTAAAAGAGATGGTATGAAATTTTAAGAGGATTACTTCTACAGGTTTACGCTAGGCTATGGAAAACTAACAATTTATAAAAAGTGAATTACAGAAAAAATGTTTTTAAAACCTCACATTATGCATTAAAATCCTTATAGTTATAAAAACATACAGTACAAAATATTTTGTTAAAATATGTTTTTAAAAGCTATATATATATATATATATATATATATATATATATATATATATATATTAAATAAATTACAAATATTTCAAAAACAAAAATACTTTTAATATATATATTAATTCAAAGCTTTTCACCGATAAAACAGTACCAGCATCTTCAGGAAAATAATTATCTAATAAAATATATTTACAAAATTAAATCATATGTGCTACAAACGGCCATATGTTTATAGGTATTGTACTTTATGCAATTTTTTCTATAACATCAATGACCTTATAAATAGTTTGGTGCCTTGATCTCTCTTGAATTTGTTCATCAATTAATTTGTCTTTAACTTTATGCTTATAAATTTCCAATGTTTCAAATTTATTCATTTTTAATCCTTTATTTAATTGTTTTATTAATTTCATATTTTCTATTTCCGGAAACTCGTGTCCATTATCAATACAATGCGTAGCTAAATTTTATTTGTATATGTTTGGTTTGATATAAGCGTTTAAATGTTCTTTGTATCTTTCTTTTAATTACGTTTTTGTTTGTCCTACGTATAATTTATTACAAGTTTGAGATTTTATATTATATACACCATTTCTTTCGTGCATATTATTTTGATTTTTGTTATTGTTTATTAAATTTTTAATTTTATTATCAGTTTTATATGTAATTTGTAAATTTGTTTCTTTAAATAATCTTGTAATTTTATTTATTTCCTTACCAGTGAATGTAAAAGTTGTCCAAATATTTTCTCTCTTATTAGGTACAAAGTTATTTTCGAGTTTATGTTTTCTTATTATGTTATTATGTAATTTATCTATAGTTTTTCATTTATATCCATTTTCTAAACCAATTTGATATATTTTATTTTTCTCCTTTATTTGATCATTTAAGTTCATTGGTATAATATTCATCATATATATATATATATATATATATATATATATATATATATATATATACAAATATATATACAATCATGATATGTAACATGTTCAACTTCGGTTGATCTAAAACAAGTAGGTTAATCAGTTAAATAGTTACCACTCTTCATTTGCTAAATATAAGCCAATAAAATATATTTTAATAGTCGTTAATATTTTAGGTTGAAATAAAAACATTTTATAAATCATAATAAAGGATATTTATTTACAATTTCTATTCGGTCTTCACTGTTACTGAATCAAATTTGATTTAAATGACCTTCATTGAATTAATAAAATGATATCAAAGCTAATCTTTTTAGCATACGAGCACCAAACATATTGTCCCTAAATAAAAATAAACATTCATTTAATTAAATGTAAACCGATTCAGATTCAAATAAATTCTTATCATATCTCATTATGACGTAACATGTACGCGCTGAGGTTTATCTGACACGGATTCGCAGTTTATTATCCTCTTTGCCGAAAACCCTAAACTGCATGCAATCCAAACTGCAGCCCTGTGCAGCTTGTCTCAGATCCAGTGTGTGCACAGCGCTTATCGCTTTGTGTAAATGCTCAACCCTGTCGGAGAGGGGCTAAATGACTTTCTGCACAGTACAATTATCTTTCAACCTTTTTTAATTAGGTTTTACTTTTGTATTGCACTTGAGGATGTTTGTACAATAATTAATTATTTATATCGTCTGTTCAACTCGTTATGCGCCAAAACAAATTATACAGTATCAAATAAGCCTACAATGATAAATTATCGGCCTTCATTTCTTCCTTACACTGTTGTTAAAGTCATTTAAAACTCTTTCAGAAACACGTTGGACCCAAGAGGACACACGACCTACACGCTTGTCCATGCATTCCAATCTTTAGTATCATTGCACGTACATCACTTCGCTGTTGATCCAAGCCCCTGACGTTCTATTCGAACCAGCACAATCACTGGTCTTTACGTTTACATTCGTGAGCCTAATTGCCTCATGTTTTGTAGCTTAGCCACGTTCTACGTTATTTCCTTACACTCAATCACCTTTATGTTGTTTCTTTTTACATAATCACCTCTTACGTCATCACCGGTAACATTATTTCTTTTAACGTAATCACCTTTAACGTTGTTTCCCTTTACATAATCACCTCTTACTTAATCACCGGTAACATTATTTTTTTTAACGTAATCACCTTTAACTTTGTTTCCCTTTACATAATCACCTATACCATTATTTTCTTTAACGTCATCACTTTTAATGTTATTTCTTTTTACACAAACACCTTTTACCTAATCACCGGTAACATTATGTTCTTTAATATCATCACCTTTACGTTGTTTCTTTTTACATAATCACCTTTTACCTAATCACCGGTAACATTATATCTTTTAACGTAATCACCTTTAACGTTTTTTATCTTTACATAATCACTTTTACCATTATTTTCTTTAACGTCATCAACTTAAACGTTGTTTCTTTTTACACAAACAAATTTTACCTAATCACCGGTAACATTATGTTCTCTAATATCATCACCTTTACGTTGTTTCTTTTTACATAATCACCTTTTACCTAATCACCGGTAACATTATATCTTTTAACGTAATCACCTTTAACGTTTTTTCTCTTTACGTAATCACCTATATCATTATTTTCTTTAACGTCATCACCTTTAATGTTATTTCTTTTTACACAACCACCTTTTACCTAATCACCGGTAACATTATGTCACTTAACGAAATCAACTTTAACGTTGTTTCCCTTTACATAATCACCTATAAGATTATTTCCCTCAACGTAATCACCTTTAAAACTGTTTCTTTTTACATAATCACCTATAACATTATTTCCCTTAACGTCATCACCTTTATGTTGCATACTTTTACATAATTACCTTTAACGTAACCATTTGTAAAGTTATTTTTTTTAAAGTTATTGACCATTAAACTTTACTTCATTTTACGTAATCACCTTTAACTTAATATCCTTCATCTAAATCGCCTTTATTGTTAGTACTTTTATGTTAATTAACTTTACCATAATTACCTTTTACATATAATCACCTTTAATGTTGTTTCTTTTAAGTTATTCACATTTAACATATATTTCCTTACTATTGTTCATGATAATCCTTTAATGGCATCACTTTTAACGCTCCTTTTTTCAACCTTCACGTTTTTCCTTATCCTACACGTATTCAACAGTATTTATTTAAGCAGAATAACCTTTAACGTATTTATTTTCACCTAATCACCTTAAATTTATTTTCTTATATTTAACCAAGTTCAATTGTATTTTCTTAAATATAATCAATTGCAGAGCTTAGAAGGTTAAAGATGTTATGAAAACCATCTTGTTTCAGAAAATAAAAAATAAGTGTTTTTAATAAATTTATTATATATTTTTAATTTTCTTAAAGTCTTCAAACTTCATAGCCAATGAGTTTATCTGTTACTCATACTACACCTAAGACTTTATCTGCAAAAACATAGTTTCTCGCCACATCGTCCTTTTAGTTAATACATTTAATAATGTTTATAGCTATTTTATTAGATACAGTTACACTCAGTGTGACCAACATTCGTTGTGGGATAACAATATCCCTGTGCATAGTGTACAGTGAGATTTTGCACACAGCCGAAGTTTGCTCATTGAATACGAATACACAAGCTCCCACCCCATCTGTGCAAAGTTTCAGCCCTCATGTTACCTCGCAATAAGTTTGATGGATGTATGTTAACACAAACTAGATTTAAGTAGATTAACCGTATTATGGAGGGTCGTGCTTCCCATATAAGATCCCGCCCAAACTTCTTGCTCACTGTTTGCAGATCTTTGCATCATTACCGACTCCCTGCATTCAATGAAACCATCGTCAAAACAATCGGTCGTTTTATAAAAATAATCAATGAGGAGATATTCACATGTAAAGAAGAGTAAATAAAGTTTAGAAAAAAAGCGTCATTAACAAGTCGATAGGAGCAACCAAAACCTCACAAAAGCTTGATACAGTTACATAGTTATATGTCTGTATAAGATGTTACTGAACAAAACCTAACCTTCATTATTGTAATAGAATCATATTTTTAAATTTTACATTATCATACTCATAAATTTTATTTTTATTTTAAATCCTCTAATACAACATTATGGTGCTAAGTACAGTAAAACCTCAATATTTCGACAAACTGGAACCAGAGCCGATCCAACTGGGACCGGATTAACCAGAGAATGTCTAAAAAACCGTGCAAAAAGCACATACTTATAGAACATCACCTTTATGTAGTACGAATGTTGTTAGCCATACATATATATATATATATATATATATATATATATATATATATATATATATATATATATATATTTAGCTTTGCAACACTGTTTTCTTGTATTCACTTATCACTTTCACTGTATGTACTAAAACAAGAATCTTACTTGGTATTTATGCGAGTTACCTTTCAATGACTGGCCTTGTCATCATCATCAGGCATACTGCCAGTGCTAAGTAAGTTATCTCAGATTCTAATCGTACGATATTTTTTAATACAAGTATATAGGGCATTGTATTTCTAAAATACTTCAACATAACCTCCAAGTAACTGCTAAGTGAAAACACTAACCACAGTGTTTGGCGAGGGAAAATTTTGGCCATGTATTTCTACAACTTGCCTACTGTGGGTAAAGATGCTAGACTAAAGTAAATAAATTTACATAAAAAGTCATCATTATTAATCATATACTATTACAATGTATGCAGATGTTTCTGTTACATAAACTTGATTTCTGGGAAACTTGTGATATTGGGATGTATATCTAATAAGAAACTATATCTGTTCTCGGCTACATAAACATTTACAATGAATGTATTCATCATCTACAACAGGTTTTCTAATAAAACTTAAGTACCTACATTCGACAACCAGAACGGCGTATTCCATAAAGGCCTATAGAAAAGTTAATAGTTACGTTCTAAATCTGACAAATTATCAAAATTTTTCAAAAATTATCAAATATTTTTCAAATGATTAAAATTCAACTAATCAAAACGTAGTCATCATTCAGTTAAACGAATTACGTGACGTGAAACTAAACAAAAGAGCACGGTCCAACTTCTAAGGAACATATCTGGTCCTCGAATATAAGAAGTACTCATTTATTCAATAAGTTGTTAAAAGTACCTTATATATTGTGACGAAATGGCGCCTCTATAGAGCTTTAATTAACTGTTTGCGTTCACGTTACTGTAACACATTGACGCGGTGGTTATATTGCAGTCATTTTTACATTCCCTTATCTCTGACGTAGTTAAGGAAAGTTTATTTATTGCGCCGAAACGTTGCGTCTGATCAATAAAGTGCTATAAATAACACGCAGATAAACGTTAAACACTCGTTCGCGGCGAAGAGAATCTTTGGTGACCGCTAAAGCAAAAGTTTTGTTTTAACTTGTTCACTCTGACAGTTTTGTGGACAAAACTATCCATGAAACCTTACATATTTAAGTGACTTTAGTTCATTAGCGCAGCCTCATTTGCTTAGCGAACGTGTGTCTTAGAAAGCTTTAAATATTTTAATCATCTCCAACCAGATCCCTATAATCGTAACTTGTATCGTAAACCAACGCAAAACCATACATTTATGCAAATTCCTATATCAAATGTCAAACTATTCAATTTATGGATGCGTAAAGCTTAATTATATAAAAATAACTTGGCTTAGTAATTTACGATGAACTGAGATTGTAATTTAAAAGTTATTAATGAACTATAGAGACCTACGAGGGTAGACAGAATTTTCTACCCTACACACACACTTTGTAAACACGTAAAGATATTAGACACATACTTTCTACGAAGAGAGAAAACTCTGTCTACCCGGTATACTCTTTGTAGTCAAGGAAAGGCACTGCAGATCGCTACTTTCAACGGGGGCAGAAATTTCTACCATTTGCATTCAATTGAAGATATCTCAGAGGCCTACTTTCAACGTTGCCAGAGAGATTTGTCTACCCGAATATTCTTTAGAATCAATAGAATATATTAAAGAAGCCTACTTTCTACGTTGGCAGAAAGAGTTTTCTACCCGGTATACACATTGCAATCAATGGAAGATACTAAAGAGGCCTACTTTCAACGTTGGCAGAAAGATTTGTCTACCCGAATATTCTTTGCAATCAATGGAAGATACTAAAGAGGCCTACTTTCAACGTTGGCAGAAAGAGTTGTCTACCCGAATACTCAATGGAAAATATAAAACATGCATACGAAAAGGTAGATGGAATAAGATACGCCTATGGACATACATAACCACACCCTGGTATATTGGGAATAGGGGGAAATTTTAGCATTGCTTCGGCAGGGTAGTTTACTTAAAGTAGATTTCCTCCACAGATAAGTCATAAAGATGTATTCCTCAGTCACGACCCTACTAGGAGCAAAATCATATTATATAGAGAGTTGCTACGATGCCCTAGAACTGGGGGAAACTATTAAACCAATGTAGTAAAAAGTGGGTTTCCAAAATAACTTTCTTATTAGTTCCGTAATGTGCTGTCCGCAAGTACATGGCGAAGAAAAGAGAGTTTACGCTGTATGAGTGTTAGTAAACATGTTTTACCATTGGAAAGTATTTTGTGAAGCATGCGACTGACATATTTGCCCGTGTGTAAACCTGTCACTTGAAGTAACAGGAAGTTTCCCATTCCAATACTCGTTCTTCTCTAGTGAACCTGTCGTGTTTGTTATATTTGCAACTAGATAAAATGGGAGTTTAAATATGTCAGACGTGTGACGCTTTTTAAAACATACGAACACATTTTCTTCTAGATATGCAAAGTTAGTAAATAGTAAGATATGTTTCCAATGCTGAACATGCATATGTACACTGCAGACTCAAATAGAAAACAAGGGGCTGTATAGGCAATTGAACTCTTGAGGTTTATAATAATAAAGCTTTAATGAAAGTACGTTTAAGACAATAATTTAAGAATCTCGTTACAAATTTTTAATAATAATAAACGTTTACGTTTTTATAACACTAAAATAATTTAAAAAGCGAAGGTAACACTGATGAATGTGTCATGGGAAATGTTTGGACACCGTTTAGACGTATTTGTGCTTGCCTATAACATTGCTGTTATTATTTATTATTGGAATTCCCGGAATTGCTGTTGATATTAGTTTAACTTTTCAAAGGATGCTTGGAAATTTAATTACGTTTTACCACTGTATTGCCTTGACTATATTGACTCTGAAGCGAGAGAATAGTTCTTCCAAAAGTAATCAATATTAGTTGATCAATATTCCTGGAAAAACATATTAGCATAACCATTGAGTCATCAAGTTGATGTAATTAAGTTATTCACGGTGCGGAGTGTATGTTTGTTAGGTTAGGTTTCGAGTTTATTATGCGCATAAGATTATTTTGTAGAGTATAACATACAAACGTGGTTTCAGGCCTGAGGTAGTAAACACCGCCTAGTTCACGCCTGAGGAGGAATTATTACCACACTTTACTGCTGCAAGTGTTAGCGCGCGCGCGCGCGCGAGTGTGTGTGTGTGTGTGTGTGTGTGGTGTGTGTGTGTGTGAATGTGTGTGGTGTGTGTGTGTGTGTGTGGTGTGTGTTTCCTTCTTTTTAGAATAAGTTGGAGGAAAAATACAACAGCAAAAAATCCTAATGACACGAAGGGTTTTGGCTGTTCAGCATTACATCATGACCACAGCCTAACTGTAGTAAAAACCTAAAACTTCCAACACGAACTTCTTTACAATACTTGTTGTCGTCCCCTGGGATCACCGTTAGGCATGACTTCAGGTAGCGATGGGACATTTCAACTTGTCAAAATGTCTGGGTGTTCATTTGGCTTCTTATTTTTTTCAATTTTTTCTAACATAATCATCACATAAAATTTGCCATATAATTTCACTTATTTTCACTTCATAGCATTGTGGATATCTTGTTTTGGTTCATTAATGGTAATGCCAAGGCAGGCATTTATTTGTTGTCGCTTTTCGTTCCAATGCTCACAGTAGAACAATATATGTCACGCGTCATCATTCAAGCTTTCGCAGAACGCACATTGAGCTGTGTCACGTAATTTAAATGTGAGAAATAATTCACCAAAACATCCGTTTCGTGCTTTTTCCACAGCAGGAGCCCACACGGGTGCCGCATGTAAGAGTTGTGAATGCACCACTGAAGATATCAGTCTCCTCGTACACTCCTTAGATCCTCCAATATTAGGCATCAGACTGCACAGATGTCTACAGGACAATTTTGGCCGTTCGCAGGATTTAACTATAGGGGGTGAAAAATTTATTTTCCTGTCTAGGGTATTTCCCAGATATTTTAGTTCATCTTTCCACTGGATTTGTGAATCCCCTATTTGCAACTCTGGCGTCACAAATACTCGTCTATCCGTAACTAACATAGCTTCTGTTTTTCTATAGCCATCATTAAGCCACGACATTCAAGCCAATTTTGTACCCGATTTAAGGCATCATTTGCCACCTCTTCTAGTGCAGCCGCTGTAGGTGCAGTGCAAACAACTATGGCATCATCTGCATAACCCACTATGTCTGTGTCTTTTGGAAGATTCATTAGTAGAAGCCCGTTATATATCTCGTTCCACATACGAGGGCCGATTTTTGAACCTATTGGCGCTCCTCCTTCTATATTGGAGACTGGTGTGTGTGATTCAGAATAAGCCTAGCTAAAGTAAATTACATCTTAAGATACCGTCCTCTCTATCGGGTATATTAAAACCGGTTTACCCTTTGCATCCCTTAGTCTAGGTAGTAAAATTATACCGTTAAATACTTCACCTTATATTCCAGTTGTGTTTGTAAATGAGGAAAATATGCCACTGTTTCAGCAGGCTGCCTCGTCCAAAGTAGACACATAGGTGACCAATGGAGCTTAGTGGAATTCCATTTTGTATAATTAATTTACACTTTATTCAGTTTAAGTTTTGTGAAAAAGTACAGAAGCTGTATTACTTTAACGTGAATTTACTTCGTACTCCGTATAATAAACACATTCTGTATTATTTATGTTACGTATAAATACATTCTAAACAAGAATAAAGTGGCTTTATAAGTTAGAAGCTATTGATAGTTGTTGGAGTTTTTAAAATACAAGCATAATTTCAATGTAAAAATACATTTGAAACTGTGCAAACTAAATCATTCTAAATAAACCTTTCCCGTATTTTATACTACAATAAAATTTGTAATAAGCTATTTATTTTACAATCCAGCAAAATATTATGCGGTCAAGATTGATTCCATAATTTAAAAAAAATTAACATTTTTTAAGCTAATTAGCTAATTTTACGACAAAATATTTTTCTATAGCTTGACCTAACCTAACCGTATTTGTTCTTACTATTGACACTATGGTCAAATACGAAATATAAAATCACTGTAACAAAATAATAAAGAATGAAAAGTTCCATAACCTGTTTCGCAGTAATTCTAAGTAAGATACCATTTATAACTAGAAGGACTCTGCAACTGTGATTTACAACTGTTTCGACTCTGAAATCGATTAGTTTAGGTTACAAAATTTAATTATTCTCCATTTATAACTAAACTATTTCAAGCAAGTACTTTGTTCCTATATTTTAGTAAACCTGCGCAATAATAAATTAGTATAAAATAGTCCATTAGTTCCTGAATAATCACTTGATTTTTCAAAAATGTTGCTAAAATTATATGTGTTTGCTTATAATTAACGTAGGTTTTCGCACGAGTTATGATTTGTGACATAAAATATCACTTTATATGATCTAATCTTTGGGAAGTACCTTTTATTCATTTTAAGAGGACATATTGCTTTACTTACAAAACCTATAGAACAATACAGATAACATAACATAGAAGCTCAACCCTTAAATTTATCCGAGGTTTACAACTTTCTCTTCTAATATTTAGTAGCGGCTCTGTTCACAAGTCAGTGATTTTAAAGTCGACGCCAAGTATACCTATGAGCATTTCCATTCCCTTCAGGGCTTTTAGCAAACCACAAGTGACCTAGATTTATTAACTCAGTGATTGATTCATCTGTGGGTCCCTTTGAAGCGTTAGAACACTGGAAAAGCACTAGAGGCAATAAGCCCATGAAATCCAACAATTTTACTAAACATAATTAAACTGAAGTTCCACGGTCGGTGCAACATATGTTGAATTTCGTGTATACAGTAAAGATCGAATACTCTGTGACTTCTCCCATCGCCGTAACGCCGTACTTTCGCCGCCTCTGCACAGCTGTTGTCCCTTCTTTAATTTATGCACACTTCTGTTTGCATTGTTTCCGCATACACAATATACGCTCTTTAAATGCCGAGTCCTAACCTCGATAACTGTATCTTTATCTATTGTATAAAACATAGAGCCTAGGAATAAATGTTAACCCCATGAATATTTAACTGTATCATGTCGTTGTTGTTTGCCGCTAAAAACGTTGCCTCTGGCATGAAGACATGTAGGACGTTCTGAAGCAAATAGTTGTATGTCTGTTTGGGGTTCAATTAAGAACTAAAACGTTTTTACTCTTACTATAAGCGGAAACCGTTTACTAGTAATTTCAAACATAAGACTTTTGTCATAATACAACAAAACAAACCAATAAGCCAATTAACAAATTACAATTACCCCCAATAGGTAAACCGCAGGTAATTGTAGGATGGAAGACTGGCTATTAACAAGTAATATAGACAAAACTTGTTTAAACTCAATTACTAAGAAACCGTTAATAAAGTAAAACGTTATTTTAGTTACTTTTTATTACATAACTATAATTAATATAAATAAAGTAACATAACCTATGCATTAAAACAGCTGTTGTACCACATAACCTATAACATAAAATCAGCTGTTTAATGTCATCATGTGCTATCACTTTTTTTAAGCCAAATGGGACAAAATAACTATATTGCATACCTTACCCCTTCTGTAAAAAGTTTTCTTCCATATTAATTTAAAATTATTATATTATTAAATTTAATTAATAATTTATTATTTAAAAATACTGTATTGACGTCAAGTGTCATCCACTACAAGTTTAAAACATGTATTTGTACTTGAGGGGATGAATAACATAGTACTGACAATTAACACAAAGCATATTTAATGTTTTCAAAAAATTAGGTGCAAAGAAACTAACATAAAGTGAATTTTATAGTATATTCTAACAGTATATCTAAAGGATATATTTTTCCCGGTAAAAAGAATTAATTAAATATAGTATAAAGTGTAAGGCTAATACAGCTGTGTCTAGAAATGCCACTCGAAGCGAGATTAGCAAACAATGAGAAACTTGTGTTGCAGAGCGAGACGAAGCTCGGAAGATTATGATGCATCTGTTTAGGAAAAGGGTACGTGAGGAACGTAGCTAAACCGTAACATCAAAGATCTCGACGGAACCGGAAGTGGGGAGAGGGAAATAGGTCGACCTAAAGGACATATGTTAAGGCATCAGTAAAGTAATAGTTTTATAAAATTTCCGAAAGCCTGCAAGGAGTATTTCTCTCCATCGCTACCAAATTCTAAACCATCATGAAAAGCTATCTTACTTGAACGTATTTTTTAACTTTAAAACTCTGTTTCTTAAAGAAAGCAAATATCCCGCTAGCCAAATTTTACCATAAATCGCAATAATGTTTAAAGTTTATAATTTATAAAGCGTAACGGATTTATGACCGTATCTTTGTCATAAAATCTCGCCATTTTCAGAATAAAATATTCTTGACGTACAAACCTTCCTGCTATTTATTAAAGTTTTATAAAAGTTTATTTTATGTGCTACAAATACAAGTTTTATAGTGTTTAATAACTTATTGGAAACAGGTTTTTAACCATGATCGACCGCCCGGTGATTTTAACGTCTAGAATAGTTTATATTTTATAATCTTAAATCGTCTATGTTATTTCTAGTTTTCCAGTGTTGTATTCTATTTTCGCTTTCAATATATTGGATGTATAGTTTTTCACATTAGTAATTAGGAAATCATCATCTTCTCTGCCCAACAACCTATCTTTTCAAGAACTAACTAACAAATTACCGTTCTTTTCGACAATTTACTAGCCCAAAACCGTTCTATTTGACAACTAACTAGTAAATAAACGTTCTTTTCGAAAACTTACTAGCCAATACCCGTTATGTTTGATAACTAACTAGAAAATTAACCATCTTTTCGACAACTTACTAGCCAATAAACTTTCTTTTCTAGCCAATAACCGTTTTTCTCGACCACGTACTAGCCAATAACCGTTCTTTTCGACAACTTACTAACACTAGCAAGAGTTATGATAAAGGTTTGCACCTCGGCGGTCGCTCTGTCAGGAAAAATACTTTGGTATGTTCAAAAGTTTTAGTTTAGGAGGAAGGTTTTAAAACTATTTTTTTTTAAATATAGTTTTAGGCGAATTAGTATAGTTATAAAATTTGTTTTATATAGTGTAATTTTAGGTGAAAATAAATAATATGTAACTCCTAGTTTAAGATATCTATGAAAGATTATATCTATCAATTTACTCTGTGTTTATGCTAATTTTGTCTCTAATTGTTATTGTCACGGTTTGGGATCGAGTGTAATTTTAGGTGAAAATGAGGAATGCGTTACTCCAAGTTTACGATATCTAAGAGTTTTATTCATAAAAGACAAAATCAATCTATTTACTCTGTGTTTATGTCAATATTGTTACTACTTGTTAATGTCACGGATTGAGTCAGAACAAACTACAATTGATTTTAAACAGTTCCATAGCTAGAATCTATCGTCAGTTCAGTTATCTGTTGTGGTGTTGCTCAGTCAGGCCAAAATAGAGCTTCTAAATTATTCCAAGTAAATCAATGGTCATTGTTTATTTTCTCTTGCTTCCGGAGATAGCAACCAGATTTAAGAGTAAATTGTTAAGCAATGCACTAAGTCGGAAAAAAGATATGATGAAAAATATCCGTAGGTAGTGTTTTTTTCCAAATGATATCAATAAAAGGTGTTTATTCTAGTTTGTTTTTTAGAACAAGCGATTTTTTTCAAAGAATATTCAAGAAGGTGTTTAAAATAAAATAAATATTTTATTTAATGTTTTAATGCGGCCAGGAGCTTTGACTTTCGAACTATCGCATGGTCCTGGCTGCATCGAAGGCGCTCGGGGAAGCGCATCTACTTGGAGTACAGACATTCCCTACCAGACATTTTCGGATGTCCCTACCAGCTACTCGGAGAGTGAGAAAAGTAATGAAGCAAGAAGGGTAGGGATGTCTATTGAGACATAAATTCCTTAGGGTGCACTTAAAAAGAGGCATATATGTTTAGGTGTTCTCTCACTCTCAAACCATGTTTGTTCTATAAATATTGTCTGATTGTAAATAAGGCTTGTTCGATCCTCTTTGTTCTTGTGCTCTTGTTCTTCTGGGTCTAGAGCGGTTTACTTGGTTACCAAGTGACGGAGGAACTTCTTCATTTCTTGTCGGTCGAGTCTCACTCCTTTGGAACTCTTAACCTTCACGACTTCCCGATTCAAGTACCTCTTGCAGAATGGCTCCTAGATCTTCCGCTCTCTCCATACTTACAACAAATGAACTTAATATGTCTACATATATCCATGGAGATAATATATACTACCTCATACTAATTGAAAATTACTAAATTTTTGTATGTATTACATTTATCGTTATAAATAAAACCGTTTATAATAAAATCACGTTTAAAATGAATGTTTTTAATAAAATGTTTGCCGTGTTATATGAATAAATTATCACATCCCTGACGTTCCGTGGTTACAGCGCATTGTTCCAGCAGTGACAAGCTAAAGTACTGCGTGCCTAGGTAGCGCCGCAAGGCGATCAAGTTCTGCAACGTAGTTATTCCGTTTGTTTGCCGGATGTTGTCTGGTTAAATTATGCGCATGGGATTATCCCATTCATAAACTTTAGGGTTTGTGCGCAAAATGTTTCTGACGATATAACGAAATACACAAACATTATTGTTATTTTCATATTTTGCACGAAAATTTTTTTTTTTTTTCAAAATACTTTTAATTACAATTGTGTGTTGATTTGAAAGACTTATGTTTAATTATTTTCGAAATATTCTATGAAATTTCAGACCATTTTAGTTTTAAATAACACCTATGTTGAATACAATATAAAGTCTATAAACTGTAAAAGTATGAGATAACCTTATACGAAGCTAACGAAAGGTAGAATCCAAACTCACGAATTTATGCAGAGTTTCTTAGTTCTAAGTGGGGTGTAATTGAAGCAGGCCTCCACTTGGTGCACCCTGGGTAACGCTAAATCTGCTACGACGAATCTCTGCCAAATCCTTCTAGAGATGTCCAAATCGAAGGTATCAAGTAGCCATCGCAAAGCCAGCCCTTCTCAGGGCTTGAAAGTCGGGCTCCGCGTACTATTCTGGAACGCCGGTGGCATTCATAACGCAAAGTTCACAGAGCTCAAGACTCTCTTTCATAAACTGGACGCAGATGTTTTCAATGTAGTTAAAGCTGGAGCCTCAACGGACTCTCCAGATTTTTTTCACACTATGAATTTTACCAATTTTATTTTACCTAGGTCTAGACAAGTGGCCTCATTGATTATTGTCGGTGTAAATAACAACGCAGCATGCAAATTTGAGGTGCTTCACAGAATGGCCGAAACCGACAAACATGAAGCCGTACTTATAGAAGTCTGGATAAACGGACACTACTACAAAATCATTGGTGTTTATAACCCACCAACTAACAACTTAAATACAAGTCTCATAGAAATTTCATCCCGACACCGCAACTCCATTATACTAGGGGACTTCAATGCGCACTCCCCCCGATGGAACTACTCTGACCGCAATGCACCTGGCCACGCTATGGAGAATTTTATTGGCAAAACACAACTGATCTATTTACGATCAGAACCAACTTTTCTATCATTTGGTGGAAGCACCAGTACACCTGACATGTGCCTGGTACATGCGAACCTGATAAGCAGATCTGACCTGGAACTGGGGAATGCTGTTGAGGGATGTGGTCATGGGACCTAGTTCTTACATGTGCGACCAAAAAATAATAATGCCCAAATATCACGTCTTCCACGCTGGAATTTCAAAAGGGCAGACTGGACAGCTTTTGAACAAACATCAAATCACATTCTCACTCTTAGCATCATAAATGGCAACCCTGACCAGTCCGTAGCGGCTTTTGAGAAGAACATTATAGAGATCACCAAAAAATGCATACCCAGAGGGTACGTCAATAAATATAAGCCTTTTTGGAATGAAAATCTGACAAAACTACAAATGGAAAAGGGCAGAGACTACCAACAAACTCGAAGACTGTATCCAACTCAGAATAAAACAATTTCAATTCAGGAGGGAGATCGTCGAATCGAAAAGAAGCGCATATGGTAATTTTGTTGCCCAACTAGGTTTTAGAAAAGACGGCTTGAAAGCTCACAATTTTATTTCAAGCCTCAATAACTACAAACGTAACTCCACATGGGAACCAATCATTTTCAATAGAAGGACGCTCACAAGCCCAAAAGACGTTCCACAAGCACTCTGCAAGCACTATGCTTTTGTCAGCACCCTTGACATAAGAGCCAATGACCGTAAATACATCAAACAGCAATCCGTGAGCCCTCTAAAAGCCAAGCCGACACCTGAAATGGTCAACCCTTTCCTAACACATGAACTGGAAGCAGCCATTCGCACACTAAAAAATGGAAAAGCAGAGGGACCGGACCGAATATTTCCCGAATTTATAAAGCACCTTGGTGAAACAGCAAAGCAGTGCCTCCTCAAGCTCATAAACTTGACATGGAGGAAATGGGTCCCCCACCAATGGAAAAGAGGTGATATTATCTCCATCCGTAAGAAAGGCAAACTCCGTAACAACCTCGAAAGCTTCCGGCCGATATCGCTGACCAGTGTCTGCTCAAAGGTGGCTGAAAAGATGATCGATCAAAGACTGAGAAACTTCTTAGAAAAGAAAGGAGCAATAAGCGAAGCCCAAGCAGGTTTTCGCCAAAACCACTCTACTGGTGACCAACTGATGAAGTTCGCTCAAGCTGTGAAGGATGGTTTCCACAGAAGACAGTCCACCCTGGCCGTACTAATTATTTTAAAGCTGCATATGATAAAGTGTGGAAGCAATTGCTACTATCAAACTAGCGAAACTGGGGGTGGTAAACAATATGATCAAGTGGATAAAAAATTTCTTAACCCAGCGCCTTATAAGGACGAGGTTCATGAGTGCTGTCTCCAATTTTAAAGCCCAAAAACAAGGTTTACCTCAGGGAGCCGTGCTCAGTTGCCTTCTCTTCAACACAATGTTTAATGACCTCACCGCCGCCATCGAAAAAACACCTGGCACATCATACCTGCTGTATGCTGATGACGTCATTGTGTGGAATACTACTAACAAGACTGACCACCTTGACGAAACTATGAACCTAGTATTAGAAAACATGGGGCTATGGGCCGACTGCAATAAAATGACAGTTAATTCAGAGAAAACCATGTTTCAGTTGTTTACTCTTTCCACTAAGCCCCCAACCATTGAGCTTAAATATAAACTGAGTTACCTACCAGAGTCTAAATTGTCTAAATACTTGGGTGTTAATCTGGACACTAGACTTTCATGAAAAAATTACATACAAGAGGTTGCTGAGCGTGCAAGCAAGCGAACAAATCTGTTAAAAAGACTAACTGGTACAAAGTGGGGTTGCACGCATGACGTTCTTGCCACTGCTAATAAGACCTATGTCAGACCCTCCATGGAATACGCTTCGGAAGTTACATCACTGGCCAGTCAACCGAGTCTGCGAAAGTTAGATAAAATCCAGAGCAGTTCCCTCAGAATCATCACCGGCGCAGCTTTCTTAACGCCCATTTGTGCGATGGAAATGCAAACCTGCATAGAACCATTGCAAAAAAGGCGCGAAAAAAACTAACCCTCAAATTTTGGGAACGCTCAAGAAGAGTAAATCACCGATACTGGACTAACTTTAGAAAGGCTGCACAGAGACTAAAAACCCAGCTAAGCCCACTACAACACGCTGAAGAACTTAGAAGAAGGTATAACATCGGTGAATCAAACCCAACCCCGCTCAAAACTTTCAACAAGCCGACTATTGTCATGCCTCTCAAAAGTTTGTCATTACTAAACTTTAAAACCCCCAAGCATCTTGCACTCCCAGAAGAACTAAAGATTTCTTCCCTTGAGACAATCCACACTTTATATCCCGAACCAGACTGGCTGCACATCTACACTGATGGATCTAAACTCAATCCTACTGGAGCTGGCGCTGGAGCTTTCTCCAAGCTATTTGAAATCAGCCAGGGCGTTGGGGCAAACGCAATTAATTTTGATGGGGAAGTAACGGCAGTGCAACTGGCCCCAGAGGCTCTTGCTGCGCATCACCCAGCAACGAACCACCAACGAGCTGTTTTCTTTATAGACTCCCAATCCGCCATAATTACAATAGCCGACAACTCTTCAACAGACTGTTCGAAGATATTTCACTGCCGAAAAGCAATCTCACATCTTTTGCAAAATGAATGGTCAATTAGCCTTCAGTGGATCCCAAGTCACGTCGGCATCACAGCTAACGAAAGAACAGACGACCTTGCAAAAAATAGAACGCAGATGCATCAACCATACGCAGAAACCAGCCCACCTCTGCCAAACACCTTATTGATACAATCCTTAAACGTTCCATTAAACAAGAGCATGAGGAAGCCAGCAGGGGAAACAGTGGACATCATTTAGCAGTCGCGGTCCTTTAGTGCCCACAAGCGATAGAGCAACTGCCGTGGCTGACTTACGACTTCTGACAGGACACGACTATCTCCAGGCCCACCCCTATCGTTTTGACCTAGCGGAGTCCGATACGTGTCCGCTCTGTCTCAATTGGTATTATGAATGGGGACCACATTTCAACCTTTCCTGAACTGGACGACCAGCTTTCCAGAACCGGTCGTTACTGGGAGGCTAGACGCCGAATGGTTCAACAGAAATGGGCGGGCATTGGATAAAGTAAAGTAAAGTAAAGTTCTAAGTTAAAAACTGTACTAACCAAAAGTCAAAAAACGTTATCAAATAACTTAAGATGGTATTTCTACAGAGACGGACATGAGTCTAAATAACGTGTTATGCGTTGACTTTTATAATGTAAGTGCACAACTCGACAGTGTGTTTTGGGGAAAGTGTAAGAAAAAGAAAGATGGTGGAAAAAAGAAAAGTGATGACAAGGAGTATCTTTTTTACGACTCTACTCCTTGTCAAAGAACACAAAGCTAGATCCTTATGTGGAACAATCTCTAATCTATCACAATAAACTTCCACCCCCACGAATCCACCCTCAAACTCGTGACTCCCGCTCGAGTTACTAGTGTCAAGCTTGTGATGGAGGGGAGGCTTGTTGCCACGACCAGTGGTACCATTATACACGAGCCTGGATTGTTGACCGGACCGCCCCTGAGACGAACTGCAACAAGACACTACGTTTTTTAGAACTACTTGGGAGCAGTAAAACCTTCAAAACGGCCAAGTTTTTTCCTCGATAAAGTTTTTTCCTTTATCCCCTTTCGGTTGGGCCTATCAAATATCTCGGTCCGAGCCCTTAGATCCAGAACTTAGTCCTATTCGTGAATAAAACTGTACAAATAGAACTTCCGAGAGCTCGGAAATGTGCAAATCTATTTTGGGGTTTTCACACAAATTTGGTGATTTTTACATATTTTGAAACAATAGCATTTCTATAGACTGGACGAGTAAGTTGCTCAAAGTACCTATTATATAATTTGAGGTTGGCTGTTAACACTAACTAATCATGTCGCTTTTATTCTCATCCGCCTTATGGTCATCCCTTACAAGAAATAAAACAAATATGCTGCAGTTTCGCTTTATTCCGTGAGACGATAATGCAAGCGAGTTACAACATGGGACATGCGTGTGCCAAACTGTATGTAGACGTATGTAAGAACATTCCAATCCCTTCTCAGGAGCTAAACGTGCAACCGTCACACATTATCGAAAGCTCTGAAATCTCTTTATATAAACTCAATTGAAAAATATATGAGTAAAGCGGGAAGTCATCTACACCGGAAGTGTAATAACGAACGCACCCTCTTAGATATAAGCCATTGCCTGTAATTTGTGTTTACCCTTAGAACCTTAGCGTATCATCCAGGGTAACAATGAGTAGATTTTTCTCGCTCTTACAAATTTACACAAATTCGTTAAAGTAATGATTAACAGGTAATAAAATGATTGGTTCAATGATTGGTTATAGATGTTTGTTACGAATAGCTTAAACATGGTAAAACAATATCTAAACACTAGGATAAACTGAACACCACCCCATTATAAAAATAATTCTTTAACCGCCCACATTTTCAACTAGGAATGTTATTTCTTTTGAACAACATGAAACTGTCTCTAAATAAAATGTATCGTTTATTAAATATTTAAATTTCAAATTTGTTTATTAGCAAATTAAAAATTAGAACAAGACAAAAATGTAGTAAAACCTAGAATCGCAACAAACCTATAACATTTTTCACCTATTTATAAATTCCTAGTCACAGAGTACAATATTTGTACATAATGCTTTCTGGTACTGGAGATTGGATAATATTACAGAATTCTTTGGGGAGGGTCGCCTGTGGAAGTAGACTTGGGACAGCCGAAGGGAACAGAGGTTACCCCGATATTCGGATATGTTTTCATACTTCGCTTGACGTCATGGTGACGTAGACGTTTTCACGGACCGTGAGCACCATTTCCGAATCACCGCTTGTGGGTACTATATAGTAGCTTGATACTTTATCAAATGCAAGCGGTTGGTGATGTAGCAAGGACTTGCAAACAGTTAGCAAGAAGTTTGACCGGGATCAGTTATGGGAAGGACTACCCTTTATAATATGGGTAATCTATCTACATAAATCTAGTTTGTGTTTACATACATCCATCACACTTATTGCTAGGTAACTTGAGGGTTGAAAATTTGCACGGAGGGGTGGGAGCTTGTGTATTCAATGAGCAAATTTTGGCCGCTGAACTTACAAAACCTGCTAGGCATTTTTTTTGCTAGGCAAAACCTGCAAAACCCCATGAAGTCATTTTTTGAAATACCATGTAGTCACATTAGGTCTTTCTTTGGAAAACCTTAAGGCCCCATGAGGTCTCCCATTGGAATACCATGTGGCCACATTAAGTCTTCCTTTGGAATACCTTAAGGCCCCATGAAGTCATTTTTTGGAAAACCATGTGGTCACATTAAGTCTTTCTTTGGAATACCTTAAGGCCCCATGAAGTCTCCCTTTGGAATACCATGTGGCCACATTAGGTCTTTCTTTGGAATACCTTAAGGCCCCATGAAGTCATTTTTTTGGAAAACCATGTGATCACATTAGGTGTTTCATTGGAATAACTTCAGGCTCCATGAATTCTCAATTTGGAATACCAAGTGGCCTCAATAGGTCTTCCTTTGAAATACCTTAAGGCCCCATGAAGTCTCCCTTTGGAATACCATGTGGCCACATTAGGGCTTTCTTTGAAATACCTTAAAGCCCCATGAAGTCTCCCTTTGGAATACCATGTGGCCACAATTGGTATTTCTTTGGAATACCTTAAGGCCCCATGAAGTCATTTTTTGGAATACCATGTGGTCACATTAGGTCTTTCTTTGGAATACATTAAGGCCTCATGAAGTCTCCCATTGGAATACCATGTGGTCACATTAGGTCTTTCTTTGGAATACCTTAAGGCCCCATGAAGTCATTTTTTGGAAAACCATGTGGTCACATTAAGTCTTTCTTTGGAATACCTTAAAGCCATATGAAGTCTCCCTTTGGAATACCATGTGGCCACATTAGGACTTTCTTTGGAATACCACAAGGCCCCATGAAGTCTCCCTTGGGAATACCATGTGGCCACAATAGGGCTTTCTTTAGAATACCTTAAGGCCCTATGAAGTCTCCCTTTGGAATACCGTGTGGCCACAATAGGTCTTTCTTTGGAATACCTTAATGCCCCATAAAGTCATTTTTTGGAATACCATGTGGTCACATTAGATCTTCCTTTGGAATACCTTAAGGCCCCATGAAGTCATTTTTTGGAATACCATGTGGTCACATTAGGTCTTTCTTTAGAATACCTTAAGGCTCCATGAAGTCTCCCTTTGGAATACCATGTGGCCACATTAGGTCTTTCTTTGGAATACCTTAAGTCTCCATGAAGTCTCCCTTTGGCATACCATGTGGCCTCATTAGGTCTTTCTTTGGAATACCTTAAGGCCCCAAGAAGTCTCCCTTTGGAATACCATGTGGTCACATTAGGTTTTTCTTTGGAATACCTTAGGGCCCCATGAAGTCTCCCTTTGGAATACCATGTGGCCACATTAGGCCTATCTTTGGAATACCTTAAGGCCCATGAAGTCATTTTTTGGAATACAATGTGGTCACATTAGGTCTTTCTTTGGAATACCTTAGGCCCCATGAAGTCTCCCTTTGGAATACCATGTGGCTATATTGGGACTTTCTTTGGAATATCTTAAGGCCCCATGAAGTCTCCCTTTGGAATACCATGTGGCCACATTAGGCCTTTCTTTGGAATACCTTAAGGCCCCATGAAGTCATTTTTTGGAATACCATGTGGCCACAATAGGTCTTTTTTTGGCATACCTTAAGGCCCCATGAAGTCATTTTTTAGACCCTACGTCAAAGTCCTTTCTAGTAGTTTTGATCTGTATTTTTCAAATACTCTTACAAATTTGAAAATACCTGATAAATTCCTCTCTAATGGTTTAATAATCATTATTAGAACAACCAATCGTAGGTTACCTATTCAGCCCCTCCTTACTCAGTACAACCCTTAAAAACGCTCCTTAATAATTTCACAATATTGTTAGAGATCCCTAGGTAGGTAATCTATTCAGCTCATCCTCACTCAGCACTGCCCTTAAAAACGCTTCATCGTTTTTCACGTTATTGGTGAGGCTTCAAAAATGGGTGATCTATTCAGCTCCTTACTCAGTACTACCCTTAAGAATGCTAATTCATAATTTCACGTTATTCTTAGAGCGACCAAAGAAGGTTACCTGTTCAGCTTCTCCTTACTCAGTACTACCCTTAAGAATGCTAATTCATAATTTCACGTTATTGTTAGAGCTCCCGAAGTAGGTGACCTATCGGGAGCTCTCCTTAGTACCTCTCCTTACTCAGTACTATCCTTGAAACCCTCCTCCAATTTTTTCACGTTATTAGTAAAGCTCCCAAGGTGGGTGAGCTATTCAGTCACTTCTTACTCACTACTACTTTAAAAAACGATCCTTCATAATTTCACATTTTTGATAGAGCTGCCTAGATGGGATAGCTATTCAGCCCCTCCTTACTCAGTACCACCCTTAAAAACGATCCTTCATAATTTCACATTATTGATAGAGCTGCCTAGATGGGATAGCTATTCAGCTCCTCCTTACTCAGTACCACCCTTAAAAACGATCCTTCATAATTTCACATTATTGATAGAGCTGCCTAGGCGGGATAGCTATTCAGCCCCTCCTTACTCAGTACTACCCTTAAAAACGCTCCTTCATAAATCACATTGTTGTTAGACCTTCAGAGATAGGTGAGCCAATCAGTCTCTCTTACCTCCGTACTACCCTTAAAAACACTTCTTCATTATTTCACATTATTCATAAAGCTCCCGAAGAAGGTAACTATTCAGCCCTTCATTACTCAGTAGTATCCTTAAAACCCTAATTCATCTCTTCACGTTATTGGTAGAGCTTCCAAAGTGAGTGTGCGATTCAGCCCCTCGTTTCGCAGTACTACCTTTCAAAACACTCCTTCTTTATTTCACAATATTGGTTGGGCTCCCAAGATGGGTGAGCTATTCAGCTACTTTTTATTAAGTACTACTAAAAAAGATCCTTCATAATTTCGTTTTAAAACATTATAGATAGAGCTCAAAGTTAACTTAGCTATTAAGCCTTTTTTACTCAGTACTGCTCTAAAGACGCTGCTTCATAATTTCACACTCTTGTTTGAGCTTCTATGGTAGATGAGCTATTCAGCCCTCCTTATTCAGTACTACCTATAAACGCCGCTTTATAATTTCACATTATTGTTAGAGTTCCTAGTGTACGTGTTCTATTAAGCAACTCCTAACTTAGTACTACACTTTAAAACACTGCAGCATTAATTCACATTGATTTTTAGAGTTCCTAAGGTAGGTGAGGTATTACGCCCGTCCTTACTCTGTACTAATCTTTAAACGCTCCTTCATAATTTCACATTATTCTTACAGCTCCCAAAATAGGTAAGCTATTCAGCGTCTCCTTACTCAGTACTACCCTCAACACACTCCTTTATATATTTCAAATCATTGTTAGAGTTCCAAAGGTAGGTAAGCTATTCAGCGTCTCCTTACTCAGTACTACCCTAAACACGCTCCTTCATATATTTCAAATCATTGTTAGAGTTCCAAAGGTAGGTGAGGTATTCAGCCCATCGTTATTTAGTACTACCCTCAACACGCTCCTTCATTAAGTCGCATTATTGTTAGAGCTCCCAAGGTAGGTAAGCTATTCAGCGTCTACTTACTCAGTACTAATCTCAACACGCTCCTTCATTAAGTCACAATATTGTTAGAGCTCCCAAGGTATGTAAGCTATTCAGCGTCTACTTACTCAGTACTAATCTCAACACGCTCCTTCATTAAGTCACATTATTGTTAGAGCTCCCAAGGTAGGTAAGCTATTCAGCGTCTACTTACTCAGTACTAATCTCAACACGCTCCTTCATTAAGTCACATTATTGTTAGAGCTCCCAAGGTAGGTAAGCAATTTAGCATCTCCTTACTCAGTACTAATCTCAACACGCTCCTTCATTAAGTCACATTATTGTTGGGGCTCCCAAGGTAGGTAAGCTATTCAGCGTCTCCTGACTCAGTACTAATCTCAACACGCTCCTTCATTAAGTCACATTATTGTTAGAGCTCCAGAGGTAAGGGAGCTATACAGAGTCTCCTTACTCAGGACTAATCTCAACACGCTCCTTCATTAAGTCACATTATTGTTAGAGCTCCACAGGTTGGTGAGCTATATAACACTTCCTTACTCAGTACTACCCTGTATACCCTCCTTTATAATTTCACTTTATTGCTAAAGCTTTCAATGTAGGCGAGGTATTCAACACTTCCTTAAGCAGCACTACCCTTAAATAATCCACGTTCCTTATTTACTTCTTTAAAAATTGTGCATTCTCCTATAATATTCAAGAACATCACATACCCTTTATTGAAAGGAACATCTAATACGTAAACATTAAACCGGAATTGTACGTGTAATAACGTATTTCGTCATAGCGCAACCCCTACTGACTGATGTTCGCATAAACCTGCTGAGTGCCGAGTCCCGCTGCTGTACACATCGCGCTATTATTAATTACTTGGCGATCGCTGAAGTGCATTCCCAATCGGAACTGACATTGCACTCTGCCTAATGCAGCTGCCAGTACAATTAATTATGTTGGACTGATTCTGTCAATTATTAGCAATTTAGAACTAGTTTTGGTTATACCCTTTTAATAACCAACTGTATATATTAGAGAAACCATAACGAAACAAACGGAACCAAAATTATTAGTGCTGTTCATTAGAAATGAGCAGTAACTCATAGTAAACAGTATAATTATTTACAATGTAAACATGATAAACATTTTATAACAGACGATTCTTCGTGGGGTGTAAAAGTAAAGTTGTACTTCAACATATTGACATAGTACAAAATCAATTTAGCTTAATCTAGCAAAACTACTCTGAATATAATATAATAAGCAATCTCAAAGCGAAAAACCCTAACGGAAAATATCCGTAATGTTGTTCTGCATATTGGCAGAATACAGAATCAATATAGCTCGATATATATATATATATATATATATATATATATATATATATATATATATATATATATATATATATATATATATATATATATATATATATATTATATAAAACTATTCTGAAGATAACAATATAATAAGTAATCTTGAAGCGGAAAAAACTAACGGAATGTAGACGTAGTGTTGATCTACATATTGACAGAGGACAGAATCATTGTCGCTTGATCTACATAGCACAACTATCCTGAAAATGAAAACATAACATGCAATATCTATGCTAAAATGCCTAGTAGAATTAAGACGTAATGTTGTTCTTCTGCATAATTGAAGACTACAGATTCAACGTAGCTTAATCTACATAGCAAAACTACTCTGAAAATGAAACATTTTAACCAATATCTAACCTAAAATTAATAGTAGAGGTTAGAAGTTATGTCTTTCTTCTACATATGTGCCGAGTACAGAATCATTGTAGCGTGATCTACATAGCAAAACTGTTCGAAAGATGAAAGTAATCTACCTTAGAATGGTCGCAAAAGATTTTGTAAATTACAAATTATTTATAGTTTTCAAATGAAACATCTTTTTATCTTATATCTCTATTAATAATGTCAATCGTGAATATTTAAATATTTTAAACTACAAATAGCCTTAAAGGCAGAACCGATCTTGACAAATTGTCCTTAGTACCGCTCTTTTATTCCTGGTCTGTCCTTAAGAGCGGCAATTTGTTAAGCGAGTCGCAAAGTTTAACCAAAAATTCTAATAAATTCTGAACCCAGTTCACAACACTCCTTTGATAACACCGGCTGCAAGATATCTCGCCACAACTTACCTCGCAAAACTTTTAAAGAACTTTAACGAAACTTTACAGGCAATATTTCCCGATCATACTCCCCGTAGAACAGACACTGACTTTTCCAACTTTAATTAAATTTCAATACAATACCTTAAACTGCTTGGAAAGAAAATGTCGGCCGAAACTTATACCTTTCGGGATACAAATAATAAACTTTACTCGCTCGCTTTAACAGTGAAGATAGCCTACTTACTACTACAAACGTGTGAAATGTTGTTTTAAAAATGTGCAAATTTATATTTATAAAGAAGTTTTTAAAAATTCTTTATTGCGTAAATTGTTACCCGTGTCAAGTCTGATTGAATAGAAAAACTATTTTTGATTTATATTAATGGTCAATATTGCCGTATAAAATAAAATGGAATCTGTCAAAATTCTGACGCCATATCTTGTGAAACCGTAGATTAAACACAAAAAAATTATTCCACTTTGTCTTTCAACTGAATCAAACCTCCACCTCTGAATTATAAATTACCGAGATTGCAATTAATTATTATCTTCCAATTTGCAGTTGACATTCTATAAAACTGATTTACTCTTAGATATACCGACAGTAACTGAAAGAAGAGTAGACATTTGAGAAAAAATAATCTCTATAGTTAATAAATATTCCACTGTAAAATAAAATTTAAAAATTTGCTGTATCTAATTCTATTGAATTATTTTTCATGGTTCTGAGCACCTAAGGAAACTTTTACTTCAACATTTGCTTGAAAACATATTTTTATAATTAAATTGAATTTATTATATAGAAATTTATTGAATATATATTATTATTTTTAAAAACTAGTATTAGTACAGATGACTTTCTTTTAAAACAGCACCTACTACCCCTGTTCCTGTAGAATCACATCCGATGTCCGTGGGATACAACCCCACCATCCCTATTCCTGTGATATTCACTTCCTGTATCTCCCACCACTGCGCCTGGATTATGTCCAGGCTTAAACCTTTCCCGCTCCTTTCTAAACTACAATTTTAGCTGATGACAGTGAAAAACCTTTGTATCTGAGTTTTATTCGAAAAAACGTTAATGTTGGTATATTTATTATCTAATAGGTAATGTTAAATAATAGACTCTTTACTTGATAATGTACAATACAAAAAGTAACCTAACCTCCGGGTAATGAAACAGATGTAAGACATTATTTGTTCTCAATTAACTTTATCAAATAATTTACAGTATGTAGCATTGTAGAAGAAGAGAGTCTAAGACATCGTGCTAATTTGCATTTTAAATGTAGTTTAAACATAACCTTAAAATTGCCTCTGAGTAAAGACGAAAGCTGTTTTAGCAATATTTTTACTTCCGAAAATATTTGAGACACTCTGTTTAACTTCGAACCTCAAACTTTGACGAGCCCGGAAAATCTATCATTGAACCATCCAGTAGTCCTCAGTACTTAAATCTATCATTGAATCATCCAGTAGACCTCAATACTTAAATCTATCATTGAACCATCCAGTAGTCCTCAGTACTTAAATCTATCATTGAACCGTCCAGTAGCCCTCAGTACTTATAACTGTTTACAAAATTTAAGGTAAGCTACCTTTAAAAATTGCTCTCTTGATTGTACAATTATTTGTATTTTACTGAGTTCTTGGGTACCGCCTAATGTTGGGTTTCAATCTTGTTTGGAAGATGGGTGTGCTTTGAACGCTCGAAATGTTGACAAGAAGAATAAAACAACTAACTACAAGAGATTTGTTGCTTTTGCAATTCATTTAGTCCTGATTGTAATATTACATCTTGCCATTCTGATTTCAGTGGTCCCTGCGTACAAATCTTTCCATCGAGTTACATTGCAATATGCATTACAAAACTGCCTTTAGCATATTCCCTCCATCCTCAACAACCTATACAAACTTTATTCCCGGTTAAAGTTTGTTTAAGTTAGGTTTCAGTGTAACTATTTAAAACTGTGGTAAGTAAATATTTGTAAGCTATGATTGTGCAAATATGATGGTATAAATTGTGAAATCATGGCAACACCTGTAGCTAAACTATTCCAATGTTAAGGGCAGAGAAAATGCAAAGTTTAAACTCTAACATTATTTTTCCTTCAGATTTCTCTAACAAATATCATGCAACAACATAAACACAAAAATTAAACTCAATTTCTACCCAGGCCGACAAAAGAAATTATATTTTATTTACTTTTAAATCAATATTTACAATTAATATAATTATCGAAATCTTGTTGCTGTTCATGACGAGCTGGTTGTTCATTACTTATTACACTTTTGCTATTACTTGCGACCAGACTTTTTGTTAACTAAAAGTTGTTAAATTGTTAACTTACACTTGGAGGAAACGTTTTTGTCTTACGACTTCTTCAGCCTCCTGTGGTCCGAAATTGTTGAACTTCTGCTTGGCAGGCTTTAATAAATATCTAAATCTGAAGGCTCGCTATTAAATTGTTGTTGGGTTCACCTCGTAAATGCTAGATGGGATTCTAGCAAAACGTCGGAACTGCGATTTTATGCACTGCAGAATGAACGGATTTACTCCAGATAATAACTATGCATCATATTTTTCCTTCCGTGAAGGAATACGTATAAGCATATATATATATATATATATATATATATATATATATATATATACATATATATATATATATATATATATATATATATATTTATATATATACATAAATATATATATATATATATATATATATATATATATATATATATATATATATATATATACACATACACGCGCACGCGCGCATTGCTAATGTCTTTCCCACAATTTCCTTAACTAAATTACGTAATTTCCAATTATGTAAATCCAAGATTTTTGTGGTTAAGATATTATTTTTTTCTAATTTTGTAATAAGTTTACATCTACAAGTGTCAACGTACCATGACTACGAATTTAAACAGACAAATTCCCAGTGTAAATTGCCACAATTGTAATTCATAAATAAAACATTATGTTTATAACCATTAACAAATTGTTTGAAAAACCGGCTTATCTATTCCTGCTAGACACAGCTAAAGTATTCGATTTTAGGCAAAATTGAAATGTCTAGGAACAGTTTAGCAATGTTACAGTTATATATGCAAAATTATAAACAAAGTACTTACAGGGAATAAAATATCGATAGTCACTGAATTTTCTAAGGTCATCCAATCAAAATTCAAAATAATAAATCAAATTTTGTATTTCCGTCTATTTTAAGACTAGTGTATCATATTATGTATGTGTACAATACTTACTCGTTTGCCCTGCTAGACTCACATGAAATCTGCTCTACATAAACTCTTTTACATTTTACACTTAGGACGTAGGATTACAAGATTATCACAACGATGCAATCTGACTAGGTCGTGTAATCCTGCGATAAAACCGTCCTATATCCGACATCTGTGATTTGAAGAGTCGAGTAGGAACGGGTTCCAGGTGGCTAGATATATTGCTTTCGCGTCACTAGGCTCCTCTGTAGCTGGGGTTGCCTCTTTGTGGCTCCTATAGAGAGTACGTCTATTTCAAGCCACCGACCCTTCTCACATAAAGTTAAAATATCGCTATACCAGAGGGTTCTATGCTCCAAACCCAGCATAGAACGTATATCTACAACCCTGTCTATTCATGCCAGGCTATTAATAGAGACTGTTTAAGGAGTAGAATCACCCTGAAGTATGTTTACTTCGGAGTTGAGATCTCCCTCCCCCCAGATGAGAGGATCGTACTTCAAGATAAGTGACCAAGCCAACATGTTGCCACAATTTTACCCTTTGCAAATGTACATACAAGAGGAAGAATATCTTCATCCCTTAGCCCTACGCAATTCCATTTACCCTTCTAAATCATACTTTGCACAAGGATAGACCGCTCTTAGTGACACCTGTAATTAGTAGATCTACTAAACATAAGGACCATGTTTTAACTATTATTATATAAACCCTCCGAAGCTTCTACCAGGGGCCTTATGCAACTGCCCTAAGTATATATTTATGCACGATCTCTTGCTATACTTCGTAGGCTATAACAGTCATACTAACGGATCACCTTAATGAGATGAAACGAAGAGAAATCCAACAAGTTGGACTGTTTAAAGGGATTGGAAAAACAACTCCCAAAGGCAAAAAGGGAAAAGTAAGAGTAATAGATCTAGGAAAACAACTGAATCAGGCGTCAGTGTAAGAGCATTAAGAAACTAAAAAAATATTATTCTATAAAGTTATAGAAATAATAAAAATAAATATGTGGAATAAATAAAATGAGGATATTCCTAGAAGGAGACGAGTCTGAGTAGAAAGGGAGTTCAGACAAGAGAGATGTGGCCGCTTCTGATTTTACCAAACTAGAAATGTACTGAGAGTTTTTAAATATAATAATTTATTGTACATACTTCCATTATTTTGTATATATTATTTACAAAATATTATCGTCGGCATTGTATATTTACCGACTATAATATTCTTATAATCTCATTTTCTCTACTATACTTTAGATTTTTTTCTTCTTGCAGTTTCATGCATCTCCATGCCTCCTCCAATTTCTTTCATATATTCAGTATTTACATTTTTTCTAGGTTTTTCATAAACCTCTTCAATCCGTCCGTTTAGTTGCTAAACGAAAAAGCAATGGTAAGTAATTGACACCAATATTTCCATATCCTCCTCGGTTTGGCTGCAATTATTCATATATTCTCATTCAATTCCTTCCATTAGCTCACACTCTCCATATATATATATATATGTAGTATAAATTTTCAACCGTTAATAAAGTACGTTTTTATTCATCCAATTAGGTTCAAATACAATTTTTTAATCAGTTGAGGACGACAATTGATGTTAACAAAGTTTTTTTTTCAAATATTTACTCAATAATTAATTTATAAAAATTTTGGAATGGATCCAGATTCGGACTATGCATCTTCATGTTCAAAGTCTAGTACGCTTTGCATTTCGCCAACTTTCCAATTTCAAGAAATTAATTATGAATGTTTTTCCCCCATCTAGTTGTCGTCGAAACCTTCATTGCATAATCTTAAACTGTTGCTATGGTTGCCACAAAATATCATAAATAGTGCTGTAAGGTAAAAAAATGAATGTAATGAATAAAATTAACAACAAAATGGAAAATAATCACACAATGATACAATTTTTCTTTCTTGACGTCAATGGAAATGTATTTAATTTTTTTGTTTTTTTATGTTCCTTGTTTGCTCTACTAAGTGTTAGCTATTTTATTTTTTTCTCCTTGCAGTTTCTTGCATTCTCCATGTGTCTTCCTAATTCTTTCAAATATTCAGTATTTACATTTTTTCTATAGTTTATCTTCTCTTCGACATCCATAAACCTCTTCAATCCGTCCGTCTAGTGGGTTCCTAAACGTAAAGGGAATACTACGGTATGTAATTGTCAGCAATATTTCCAAATCTTCATCAGTTTGGCAGTGAAGCATATAGGTATACTCAGGTATCACTTGGTTTGCCTCGACCATATAAGACAGAACGTAAGAGACAGAAAAACTCTCTTCTCCTCCCTCCACGCCTGAACATTACTTCACTAGATTCATAAGGCTCCTCGGCGCATGAATCAATCTCCTCTAATTGCGCTTAGCAAGTCTCTCTCGCGCCGCAATTATAACGTCTGATTAGGAAAATAATGAGTAATGAAAGATTTATTGAAATTTTTTAATTTTAGTTGCATCAACAGATTTTTATGAAAGAAGATGAGTTTATTTATTTATTTTTATTTTTGAAATTAAAAATATCAAACCACAAGTGTTATTTAACATTACTCAAGGTATATATTGCAATAAAAGCGCGGTTAAACTACATTGTTTTTGAGGCTGGCTACACTTTATTCACACTTTAAAAACGTGCTGATTCACTGGGTCGGGAAGTGGGCACTCAGCAGTCTGATTGTGGGCGTGACTGAATCAACAGCTGAGAGGGGCCAAAGTACTGTTGGAACAACGTCAAGTGACTTGCATTGATTTCTCGTCTTTACTGACATTTGCTCGCTACTTTTACTAATTTTATGTCTGCGTTCCGCCTGCTTTCTCAATACCTTCTATTAGTTCACATACTTCTTATAAATATATATATGTATAAATATATATATATATATATATATATATATATATATATATATATATATATATATATTGTTTGGTAATAATAATTTCGGAGGACCAATAATTATTATAATTTTATAAACTAATAGTTTGTACTTACGTGCACCATGGAATACACACTTATTGCACTCGCGTATTAAATAAGCGATTTCTGGCCAGAAAACTTGTTCGTATTCCACGCACTGGTCACATTCGATATAAACATTAATAAAATAGTTACATTCACGTATTCTAGTACCTAAGGTACGGAGATTGGAAAGTATAATAGTATACTAGAACGTAGGGGTGGACCTGTCTACACTCCCGAAAGGTCTAACGTGCTCTGCCGGTTCAAACGGCAGAACCAACCTTATCACGGGTGAGCTTTGTCTGACTTTAGCGGCGGGTTTTAAATAAAGGAAATGAGTCTATATTAATTTTAATTACGTAACATATATATATATATATATTTATATATATTTAAATATATATATATATATATATATATATATATATATACATATCTATATATATACATACATATATATATATATATATATATATATAGAACTAAGTATATATATATATATATATATATATATATATATATATATATATATATAAAAAACTAAGTCAAAATACAAATACAAGAATTATAATTGAATTTATAATTGAATTCTTGTATTTGTATTTTGACTTAGTTCTTTATTAATACACAAGAATACATATTGCGATATATATATATATATATATATATATATATATATATATAAATAAATTTATAAAGTTTAGTTTTAAATGAGAAAAAAAATGTTCACAAAAGGGGGAAGGTATGCAACTTAGTTATTTCGTCCCGTTTGGCTTTATATAAGTGATAACATATGATTTCATAAAACAGCTGATTATGTTATAATTTATGGGGTAGTTAAAACCTGCTGTTTTAAGCATAACATAATATTAAGAAGTAATGTCATTTTATTTATATTAATTGTAATTATTTATTAAAAAGCAATTGAAAAAAGATTTGTTTGGTAAATTCATTAGGAATTTTCTTTACAAATTATGTTTATTTAACTCGTTAACTATGGCACTTTGAATGTTAAGGTTTGCTTAAACAGATATTTTCCAAAGTTTTTCTTTAAATTAAATATACGTAACTATCGCGTTCAATACAAGAGTTAAAACGATGTATTATTTTTTCCTTCATTAAGCGTAGGAAAGAATATCTGGAATAGTTGAGGATTAATATTTTGTTTTGCGTTTAGGCGGAAATACAAGTATATTTCACATGTGTAAACATTTAGCTCCTATCAAGAATAAAATGCAATTAGTGTATTAGAGTGTGGAGGAAGCCGCCTTAAGGCGCTAGTATAGTGTATCCTTCATATCTTGCAGCATATGCAAATTTTTGCACTGTTTTTTCAGTTACGTCGTGTGTATATACATATTTCAGTAGAAATATATATGTAGGTCTCCTTATAGATTTCACTCCCCTAAACGAATAACTCACGCTACGAAAAACGTTATTTGCCTTGTAGAAGAATTAGTGTTGTAGTCATTTCCTCTGAAGATGATTGCGTTTCAATCGAAACATGCATCAGGAGATAAATAAAACGTTTTTTATGGTTTAAGAGGTTTTATATAACTATTTGGTTTTCTCAAAAAAAAAACTACTTAAAGAACAAAACCAACAAGAAATTAATTTGAAGTATTTTCCGAATGTAGACAGATAAAAGCTAGAGTTTATCACAACTGCTCCATTCTAAACCAAAAACTAGAAATATTATCATACAACTGAATAACAAAAGTGAGCCAATTTAATCCTTAATCGTTTCATGTGCAGAACCAATCACACAGATGAATGTTATTATAGACGAGGTTGAAGGTGGAGCAAAAACGAAGGGAGAGAAGAAGTAAAAGACAGGAACAGAAGTAGAGAGTTAATGGCCGAAGAGAGCTGACACGTTGAGAGGTAGATATTGCTCATATTATTTAAGATATTGTTCATACAAATCAAATTTGGGTTTCAGGAAAAAAATCATAGCATTTAATTTTTTTTATTGTAGTTTCTACTTCTCAACTAAAACTGAAATATAAAAGGCTATATTTTATAACAATGTCATAGTTAAACTAGTTTCAAAGTTAGTTTAACATGAGCGAATTGGTGCTCACTGGATTGCATTAAATATCTAGGCCTAATATTCATCTCCTCACAGGTTTCTAAGTATCAAGACTCTCCCAATATTAAAAAGATTACTATCATCCGAAAGATTTGTGTTAAACAAACTCTGTGCTCCACACAGGAAGCATGGCTTTGATCACAGTTGCAGATACCGCTCTTGTTATTGCCGCAGAAACGTAAGACGAGCTAATCTAAAACCCATTATTATTCATTAACAGCGCTCCTGGTGAGGATATACGGTACTTTGTTCTCAAACCCTTTCTTGTTTATTGCTTCACACCCTGTGTATATGCAGACACTGTATTATTTATTACAAATTATATTGTTTGTTCTTAATTTCAAATTATATTTACCATTTTACGTGAAGTTTATATAAAAACGATTTTGACGTAAGGAAATCAGTTAAGTTTTTAAGATATTTACGTATTAAGGTTTAGTACAACTTTAAGCTCATATAACTTGATCTTGCAAAAACGTTCTTATTTATTCCTTTATAAAATAACCGACAGTTAGAAATTGACTTAAAATATAAAGAATTATCAACACGCAAAATTTCATAAAATTAAAGTTTTTTTAAAAATTCTCGTAATTATCTCACACTTTCCTGATATATATATATATATATATATATATATATATATATATATATATATATGCACATCCTTTCCTGATATGATATATATATATATATATATATATATACAGTGGATGAAAAATGATGTAAATACAGTTTCTTCAAATGTTTATTGAATAATTAAATCATAAAAATCGAGGGTTGTAGTCGGTTTCGAACTGAGTATCTTCGTGTTCTAAGTCTAGCGCTTTGCAGTAAGTTAACATTCCCATAGCTAGAAATGTACCTCTCAAATATGTACTTAAATGTTTTCTGCCCCCATTTGGTTTGTCGTTGAAACCTACACTGTAAAACCTTAAATTGTTGCCATAGCTACACATTATCATAAATAATGCTCCAGAATTGAGAATGAATTAAAAGAATAGAATTGAGAAACAATTTGGATTACCGGTAAAGAACATTGAATTGCACACGGACAAAATGAAAGGTAAGCGAAAAAAAGACAGTGCAAGAGCAAAAAAAGCGTATAAATAGTAACAAACAAAAATAATAGTCGAACACCATACATTGAGAAGAAAATGGAAAATTGAAAGGAAATTCACTTCTATTTTGTCACTTGATATTGTTATTGTGACATATGTATGTATATATTTATATTAATAGTAATTATAAAATTAAAAGAAACAAAAATATTTTTTTTCTTTCTTGATTTAAGTAGAAATTGACATTTTAAATAAATTTATATTACTTGTTTTCAACACGGAGTACTAATTTATGCTAAATTTGAATATAATTGTAAAATACTACTTCAAAGTCCTTGTGTAAACACTAGACAGATCTATGTATCACCTGTAAAAAGTGCACCTTCTTGAGTAAACGACCCTCCTAGTTGAAGTATCTCTTTCTCCACTCAGACTTGCAAGACTCTGTTAAAGAATAGAGTAAATCTGCTACAGTACGTAACTATCCACACGTAGGCCACAACCTTTCCTATATCCCCTACGAGGGAAATTTATGTCCTCATTTAAGTACAGTATTTTAATCCTATTCCATATTTCGTATATCCGTCGTCGAACTAACTTTTAACTAGAAATTTCTTAAATTCCATATACATTTGTTGTAATAGTCGTATCTAGTTAATCTTTTCTTTCCTAAATATATTTTATATATTTATTTATTTATTTCAATTAGCCCTTAATGTAGTAACATATTTAAGTAATTATTCGAATTACCTATGCCTATTAAGTACCTATTTCCTATTTCAGGGAACATTTCGTGAGAGGAATGGAACTGTGAAATACCTCTTTTAAATATATCACAAGTCTAGGTAAAATTATATTAAACATTTGTTTTTTATATTACAACTACGGATGAGTAACTGAATGGTATTAGTTTAACCATTTTCCTCTGGTTAAAACGTTGTCAACTTTTGGGGAATTTTATTTTGGCAAAAAGACACGAATATTTAATCATGTTAAACTTGAGGAAACCTTATTACTTTATTTCCAAAGTAAAATTCATCCAGATACCTTTATATCTAAGTACTTTAAAGTATTGCATCGAAATTTAATTAAAGTTGCAAAAGTGCCTGTGTAACCATACACTCAGGAAATATTGCTTGTAATGTTTTGTTAAAGTTCTTTTTATCCTTACGGGATTGGGATGGGAGCGCCTGTATTGTGTACACAAGGCGACAACTTAGTAAATTGTTAGAGACGTAAATTCTATCTCAGAAACCGACACTGGAATCACTTTAATAAGGGCTGTAGCCTGCGTAAATAGGAAGACATTTTTAAATTCAAACTTCAGTTTACATGCTACAGTGGAAATGGCCTGCTAAATCTTATCCACCAACAATTCCGGTAAAAATAAATTTGAATGGAAGCCGGGAAGTTTAATTATTTCCTTTCTACACGTAGTCAAGATTGGCAAAAAATTTATACCTGGCGATGAAAATGATGTTCAGAAACACGGAAAAAATAATACGACTTGAAGGCGACTATCAAAAACTTTAAAATTACGAAAACATTTAAAATACCTTATCTTCATAATACCAGCAAATTTTCTTTCAATTCAAATATTCTTATTCTCGCGTAGAACAAAAGGCTATATAACATTGCATTAGAATACAGGTACGATGCATAAAGCATATTTTCCCAGTAATTCCAAAGGACGAATTTTAAGAAAATACTCGTTATATATTTTTAGTGCTGAAGCAGAATTAGACAAATATTTTTGCACAGGCTTCTCATGGGTGATTCTAGGTAGGTGGGGGAGGGGTTGAAGGAAGTACTGTGCACTGTAAGAGGGTGAAATTCGTAGCGAAAGGCTGAAAAGTTTTATAGTGAGAGATGGCTACTGGGTTGACAGTTTTAGAAAAGGCTCTATCAGCTACAGACCTTAAATATGGATATGAAAGAAAGTGGAAATAAGTTACAGAACCTAGGTATTGCAGCCTTATTTGGCTGTTTGATACGGGGAATACAGTTTACTACAGTACCGGTCAAAATTGTGTTTAAGAAGTGCTCCCAAGGTCAGAAAGGTTTTATGGCCACCAGGACCAGGGCCTTACTCTGAAAGTATGACCCTTAAATAAGGCCAACAGAGAAAGAATACATATCCTGAATAAAAGCGATCAGAAAGGGTACCGAACGTATGGATCTTAAGGCTCTTCTAGTTCCGAGAAGTTCTAGGAAAGCGCTCTAAACTGTAGTGTCTGGCTGGCGTATCGTCTTGTCCCATGATCGTGCTGGTCTCTTGTCTATACCTTATAGCAATGCCTTTGAGCTCTTACAGACTGATACCACCGGTTATTGCACCAAGTCCCCCTAATAGCCTAATGCTAGTCACCCTGCCGAGAGCTACGAGTTTGAATCTACGGGCATGGTTTTACATGCTGGACTGCGGATAATCCACCTGTCGACAACATATGCCATGTCGTTAAGGGCGTAGGCACTTTATGAGGCAGCAACTACTACATCAGCATTGCCATGAGTTTACACAATACAAATGCTTCAAAAAGAACTGCAAGTGGGATAAAAAGACTGGGCTAATGTTGGGACATAATGGTTCTATGGTTCTTGGAGTAATAATGTATCCTTCGCGTAGGAAGAATCTACTGTAGTTACTGAATCTACTGTTATCTACTTGAAGTTACCTGTAGATAAAAGAAAGAATATCTACCCATAACCTGCACGGAGAGATAGTCAAAGATTGTCCTTATTTATGAGAAAATTTAAAATGAAAGCACGAACTTTGCAATTACAGAACAGAATATAACTCTCACCCTCATGCATATTTGGTGTGTCGTTTAATAATTAGTATTATTTGTCATTTACGTAAATAAAAACAAGATAAAAACATTTTAAATATTCAATATATGTTATTGTATCAGAAATACAGTTATACTAGAGTGTATAGTAGAATAATCTCAACGCATATTGTTGCGACACTGTGGTTGGCCGCTTACGGAGCCTATTTCTCTTACAACTATACAAATCTTAACTGGATACGTCTTATTTATTGTATAAATGCACTATATCTATACAGTAATATAGTGTAACATAGACCTCGTGCAGCGATACATGGAAAATTACTCGTTTCTGACAAGAGAGCTTATGTTTGTATAATTATTGCTAATATAGATTAATTACTATTTAAGGTTCGCGATATTTAAAATGACATCAATCCGGTTCGGAATATATTTTAAAGTAACAGATGCTAAAAACACCTGTGTCAATCAGGCCCTAATCAAGTACAGCCAAAGTAGGTTTAGGTAACATACTTCAATAATACATAATAAAAAATCTTCTAAAAGTAGCTTCAGATATTCTCTTTATTTCGCATTTAATTTTGAGACACACTATCTATAACACTAGGCTAAGGAAAACAAGTGGTAACAGAACCGCTGATATTAAAGAAACTTTGCTTACTGTTCAGCCAAGTAAAGCAACATTTAACCGATTTTACTGCTATTGTCAAAGACAGGAAACTATAATATATCTGAGGTAATTACACGCGCGTCCCAGGAAGCAATAACCGAGTGCAAGATTTATTGCAAGTCGGGTAGAATGTATGCGAGGCTTGAGAACAAAGGTTTAAACACAGACTACCTCCAGCCGTACCTAATTACACGGCCGGGTCATTAGGTGGCACCGGAGTGCGCTCTTTTATGTTGGTCATAATGGAGTTAGGCTACTTGTATCTCCAGTAAAACTCGAGCTTCGGGTCTAATAAAACCTGCAAAGTGTGCAGCACTTTTCACAGCGTTACCGGCGGTAATGTGGAGCAATAAGGACTGTGAACTGTACTCGATATCACACTCATCTCAATGCATACGTGAGAAATAAAGAGGGATAAAACCTCCTTCACTATAACTAGTGAAGTTAGTTACCACCCCCTCTCTCTGTCTTTCTTTCTCTCTCTACCTCTCAGTGTGTGTGTGTGTGTGTGTGTGTGTGTGTGTGTGTGTGTATTAACAGTCTCGTTAACCGGACCCTAATGATAACCCTATAAAGCAACATGCACATAAGCATCAACGAACGCAAAGACACTACATAAACTCATTCTTTGGGAATGAAGGCGGTACCGTCCTCTTCTTCTTGTATATGACTCTGCCCAAGAGTACAGATGTACCCTCCTCCTCCTTGCAGTACCGGTACAGGCATTCCTTGCTATAACCTACCTTTACGACCCACATCATTGTTAATCTTCTTTCCTTGGTGACATAACTGTGGGCTTCGCCCTGTGCCTACATGACAACTTACATTTACTTCAAGTGGGATTTCTCTGTATTGTTTAGCAGCGGGGTTTCTCTCTCCTAACCTATTGTTATACACAATAACTTCTGTAATCTATCTTTCACAGGCGATATTAGTTAAATTAGCTTCATATATTTAAACATAAATCTTTCTCTGCGGAAAAAAAATTTCAAAAAGACAAAACTTCATGACTTTGTTCACATACCTACATTTGCTAAATGGTCTTGTTGGAGTCAGCTTTGGTAGATTAAACAGCTCCAGTATCGAATTCAATCAGCCTGTGCCTTGTCTATTCGATAGCTCAATCTATGGTTTATCGTCGATAGTTTAAGACCACGTTGTCCCTTGCCGCGCGCCTAATCCCCACCCTAGCCTATTTCCTCTACCACCAGTCTCTTGCTTGCCGTAGACAGACCAGCACGTCCGTTGCGGGTTTAACCTTGTTCGCCAACCTCGTGGACGTTTAAGTTCGCCCCGCGTATGTCTAAATTTAAGTGTTTCGAGTTGTACTTGGTTTTATGTTCATTAACCGCGAAAGTGTACATTATTTTAAGCCAAGTGCCGTGTTCGAATGCGCCTTAACCTCGCCGTTACAAGCCGTCGCTACGGAGTCGCTCGCGCTCATTTAAAGACTTATTTCAATTGTGAATAGCATGAGAATTGAACCCCGTTTATTAAGTTTTACAGCACGAGCCGTCTGACCATCACCACTTCACCCAGGGCCCTGCTGCAGAAGTCCAGAATACATCAAACCTACCGTGCACGTAACCCCTTTGTTCAGCTTAGGGTAAGTGTTAATCAGTTCCAAATACTTTTAGCATAAACTTGTGCCTATTTTTCCCGAGGCTTAATTAGTGATCAACACTGTTTATTTGTCGATTAGTCATTTTTGCCGCCAGCCTTAATTTTATTCATGTACAATTTCAGTCACAATAACGACCGCGACTATCTCTCTCTTTCGTCTTCTTTCTAATATTTTAGCGGAGCTGACGCCTCCATTTTGGTCCCGCCGTGCCGGATTTTGCATTTCAGCGATCTATAAACATTTAAAGTGCAAAGACAAGTGTTAAAGTTCTCAGTAACCTCGAACCTTATTCAGTTTTAATAGCGAGGCATTTGCTTTATAAATAAGTTCATTAGTGATTATAAGTGTTATTTATTATGCGAACAATTTCGAAGCGTTGTGTTTAAATTTCATAGTAATAAGCTAAGTTGCAAGCATTGCGTAATCCTGTGTAATTTTCCCGCACGTTCTTTCCTTTGTCTAATTCAGTAGCAGTAGTGACGTCACAAGCTGTAGCGTGCAGCTACATTCCGTTGCTATCAGCAGATTTATGGGACACCTGCGCAGATAAGAAACACTTGACTAAACAAGATAGGCTTAATATTGATCCGTGAAGCTGCACTATAGATTTATCCTGTTCAATAAGGAAAACTTGCAGCCGTTCTAATCTAATGCTTATGATTTGTAAAACGTTATGTCTTTTATTAACTTTATTATACAGTCCACTTTTTCGTAATTAAATGTACCATTGTGTAGTCATTAGGTTTGGTTTAAACATAATTGCAATTTAATTTAAATTTTGTTTTTTGTTAATTTAAATTTTGTCACGATGGCTAATAACAACGCATATTGCCTTGATAAGTTGAAGGCTATATGCAGTGATTTAGAGCAAGTAAACAGCTTGCTCGGTGATAGTGAAATGTCTGAGGGCATAGTGCAGGAAGTCAGGCGCCTTCATGTCGAATTTATCGAAACTTTTAACCGCGCGGAGCAGACTTTTGACAGTCAAGCTTCCGAATTTGTCAAGAATGTCTTTATAGCAAAACGTCAATTTCAGGACACCTATCTGCCCATGATAGTAAAATATCCTAACCTCGTTAAGACGGAGGTTACCTCGACCTCGCCTGTCAAATCAACACCGACTTCACCTAACCTTCCAAGTCTAACTTTGCCAAGCTTTTCGGGCCAGAGCGACGACTGGATAGATTTTGTTACGATGTACGACTCTATGGTACATAACAATGAGACGCTTAGCAATATCCAACGTTTACAATACTTAAAGTCCGTCTTAAAGGGAGATGCACTGGCCATCGTCACCGGACTTTCCATCTCCGAAGCAAATTACAACATTGCTTACAATGCGTTGCGTAACCGATACGCGAACCCGCGACGTCTCGCAGATCATTACTTTAACATAATTAAAAACTTTCAGCGCATCAATAATGCTTCACCCGCGGAACTAAATCGTTTCTTAACCGCGCACTCTAATGCCGTCTGTGCATTAAGAGCTATACCTCTCGAAGACTTAGCGGATTTCTTATTGTTCTCTATGGCAATTAATAATCTGGATGCCAAGACACGATTAAGTTTTGAAAGCCGACTAGGCACTAACCGCATGCCGACATATAAATTATTGAACGACTTTATAACTGAACAGGCTAGAGCCCTGGAGATGCTTAGCCAACCAGCTGCCGTGGTTGTAGCAAACGCCGGACGTGGTCAAAGACCCCGCATGTTGGTGTCATCGATGGATAAACCCGGGTTTCAAGGGGCCCTTGAACCGAATAATTACTTGTCTGAACCTAACCTCACTTTGGGTCACAGCCCTAGATTTCAATCAGTAGCGTCAAATGACAATAGCCATCAGAATAAGGACGCCCAAGGTACTATTCAGTCCAAACGTGCTGCGCCAGTCACTATGCAACCGGTTAATCAACCACTACAACCTAACTTGTTGCCTATTATGAGTGCGCCTAAAACGTCAACATTTCGCAATCGCTCGCCACCGCTTAACCTCAATCAGTCTAACATGCCTACCACGCGTGTAGGTAAATGCTACTACTGCGGAGAAAGTCAAAGCATCATTAATTGTCAACGATTTATTTCTCTTACAATAGCGGAACGCATTGACGCTATTTCAAAATTACAACGGTGTTATAATTGTCTCGGCTCTCATTATCAAGCTCAGTGTCAGTCTCGTCATCGTTGTAGACAATGCAGCCAAGCACATCACACACTGCTGCACAACGACGCACCGCCGCAGCAATGACTAGCCGCCCCACGACGCCTTAGGCCAACCGCTAGCCATCCAATCGATACTAAAGCTCAACCTCGTTCTTTGTCATGCAACATTACCTCGTCTCTCGCCCTGTTGGGTACCGCGCAAGTCGTCCTACAGGACCATTATGGTCAACCTCGTTTTCTAAGAGCTATTATCGACCCCGGCAGTCAGATATCTGCCATTACGAAACAAGCTAGCGATATGTTGAGCCTGCCTACTCGAAGATCGAACCTGTCTTTGATTGGCGTCGCTGCCAAGTCTACACGTATTCACGAATACGTAACTTTAATTTTATTCTCACGACATGACGCGGGCGTCATGCTGACTACGGAAGCCGCTGTGCTCAACCATATAACTGACCCGCTGCCAGCTGATAAATTATCCTCTGCTTTAAGCGCTCAATATCAGCACTTACCGTTATCTGATCCTCAGTTCGACTTACCTGCCCCTGTTGACATTATACTGGGCGCCGATGTCTTCACGCAAATAATTATCAACGGGCCTCGTACCATCATTCATGGCCAACCATCGGCACTTAACACACTTTTAGGTTGGGTCATTATGGGATCTGTACCTTACAGTACGCCACAACAACCACGCGTGTTTATCACCTCGCTCAAGTCTATCGACGAAAACATGCGACGATTTTGGGAAATCGAAGAGGTAAACGAGTCTAACTTGTTGAGCCCGGATGAGCAGCTCTGCGAAAATTTATTTGCCACCACTACTGAACGTGACGCCACTGGGAGATATGTCGTAGCTTTGCCTTTTAAACCTGACGCCGTCGAACTTAAGTCAAACCGTAATGTCGCTCTTGCTAGTTATCATGCTCTGGAACGCCGTCTGAGCCGACAACCGGATGTCGCACGACAATATCATCAGTTCATGAAAGAATATATGACTTTAGGTCATATGTACCCTGCCGTTAAGCCTTCGAATTATTTAATACCACATCATTGCGTTTTCAAGGCCGATAGTTCTACTACTAAATTACGAGTAGTTTTCAATGCTTCTGCGCCTGATTGCAACGCGCACTCTTTAAACCAGCAATTGCTGGCTGGCCCTAAGTTACAAAGGGACCTGTCCAACGTTATTATCTCGTTTCGATTGTTTGTTCACGCCGTCTGTGCGGATCTTAAAATGATGTACCGCCAAATTGCCGTACGCAAGGATGATCGTCGTCATCAGCACATTTTGTACAGGCCGACTCCTCATTCTCCACTGATGGAGTATGAACTAGCCACTGTCACTTACGGGCTTACCCCGTCTGCTTATTTAGCCCTACGTACACTCGAACAACTCGTCAAAGATGAGGGCGACTGTTACCCTGCTGCGTCGCATGCCATTCTTCATCAAACGTACGTTGATGATGTCGTCACTGGCGCCGATACGTCCGAGGACGCCCAGGAATTAATACGGCAACTTATTAGCATCTTCGCACTGGCAGGACTAGAGCTCAGGAAATGGTCTTCCAGCGATCCCGCGCTGCTGTCGACGCTGCCATCTTCTCACCTGGAGCACCCGTTGCTATTCCAAGACGACTCTACCGCTGTTAAAATATTGGGACTCCAATGGCATCCTGTTAATGACTCGTTTTCTTATCGTATTCAAAACTTTGTGTCGGTGCCTACGAAACGCACCATTCTCTCTTATGTCGCTCGCACCTTCGACCCACTGGGCTTCCTTACGCCTATCACATTTTGGATCAAGTCATTTTTGAAACAATTGTGGCTCGAAAGGTTATCATGGGGTGAACCTTTGCCAACCGCGCTGCGCAGTCGTTGGGACAGCTTCATTGTCCACTTCGCTAAGTTAGCTGACATTCAAATACCTCGACATGTGGGCACACGTGATGCCAAACATCATTTATTAGGCTTCTGTGATGGGTCCGAAGCTGGTTACGCAGCCGCCATCTACTTGCGAACTGAATGGAACGGTTTAGTTTCCGTCAGCCTTCTAAAGGCTAAAAGCAGAGTGGCTCCCGTCAAAACACTCACTATACCTCGAATGGAGCTCTGCGGCGCCGTCTTACTGGCCAAGCTCTATAAGTCTGTTCAGCCTGCTGTGAATTTTGTGGCCGACGACACTACGCTTTTCTTCACCGACTCAGAAATTGTGCTGCATTGGCTTAGCACCCCGCCACATCTTTTGAAAACTTTCGTTGCCAACCGTGTTATTGAAATTACCTCGAACACTTCGACCAATCATTGGTACCACGTCTCAACTGTTGACAACCCCGCGGACGTTGCTTCCCGTGGGTGTCTACCCGCGCAGATTGCTACACATCCACTGTGGTGGCACGGACCACCATGGGCGTTACAATGTACTACCTCTTGGCGTTTGTCTAAGCCAACTGGACCGAACCGCGACCTGACCGAGCTCAAGACCGAGCCTCAGGTGCTCTGCGCGACTGTCCAAGCGCCTAACCACCTATTGAACGTTATTGAGCGTCATTCCAATCTAACCACGCTGCATCATGTCTTCGCTTACGTGCTTCGTTTCGTTAACAATTGCCGCATTAAGACCCAGCCTACCAGCCATTGTCACAACACTCGCGACAAAGCCAAGAACACCGTAGCTAAGATTTCATTCGCTGCACCTTCAGTACAAGAATTAAGGAACGCCAGAAATCTTTGCGTTAAGCTCATACAAGAGCTAGCCTTCAGCGAAACGTTGCAACGCCTACACCGCGGCGTCCCGATCAGTGCTCAACTTCGCAACCTAACGCCCTTTATCGACTCAGTGGGGCTACTTAGGGTGGGCGGACGTCTTAATCATGCTGATATACCATACGCAGCTAAGCATGCCATTTTACTGCCTAAGCGGCATCATTATGTCAATCTTGTATGCGATCATTATCACCGCCTCGCCTTACATGCTGGGCCGCGTACCACGCAAGCGATGATCAATGGTGAGTTCTGGATCGTTGCGCTACGTTCGTTGTTACGACAACGCATTCATGCTTGCATGCGATGCTTTAGACTACAGTCGAAACCTCGGCCACCTATGATGGCAGCTTTACCACCTTCTCGCGTCACTCCGTCGCCACCTTTCTGTAAGGTAGGCATTGACTTTGCTGGACCTTTCGACACTAAGGCCAACCATCTTCGTACGGCAAAGATCCTGAAAGCTTACTTATGCCTATTTGTTTGTATGGCCACTAAGGCTGTACATTTGGAAGTAGTATCAGACCTCTCTACTGATGCTTTTCTCGCCGCGCTTCAGCGTTTTGTCGCAAGACGTGGTCTGCCTACAGACATTTATTCAGATAATGGCACCAATTTTGTCGGCGCCGCCAACCGCCTGCACGAGGTCTATAAGATGCTCGACCAATCCAAGTCAATCATCCAACGCAAGCTCGCCGCACAACGGGTTGAATGGCACTTCAACCCTCCAGCCGCACCACACTTCGGCGGACTTTGGGAAGCCGCCGTTAAATTCGTCAAAGGGCTCCTACGCCGTACTCTTGGCACTACGTTATTGAACCTCGAGGAGTTAGCTACGTTATTTATACGCATCGAAGCTATTCTCAACAGTCGACCTATTTTCGAGGTCTCGCCTGACCCCAACGAAGGAGCTTCGTTCCTTACGCCCGGACACTTTCTCATCGGCCGTCCCCTTCTAGCACTCCCTGAGGAATGTCATTTTGAACCCGCGCTCAAATCCCGATGGACTATGCTACAGCAGATGACCAATCAGTTTTGGAAAATCTGGTCTACCCAATACCTACACTCCCAGATTCAACGCTGTAAATGGCACAAAGACGCCTCACCCCTCCAGGAGGGTCAGCTTGTATTTATCACTGGAGAACATCCGAGCCCTCTTCATTGGCCAATGGGTCGGATCGTACGTCTTCACCCTGGACCCGACCGGATAACCCGCGTAGTCACCGTCAAGACCTCACATGGACAGTTAAAGCGACCTGTCCATAAGCTTGTAGGCTTTCCGCTACAACCTTAATCTCTTGACCGCTTCTTCAGCACCTGTGTGGTACAACCGCGTTTCCTCGAGTTCTTAATCTCACTCGACTTCTTCAGCAATTTTGTCCAACCTCGTTTCTTTAAGTATCTTCAACGCCATAGATTTCTTCGCTACATCTCCAGCACCTCGCTCCTTCCAGTCAACCCCGTTCACCGTCACCCAGTGGTTATCCAGGGTGGGCGGTAGTCTATTGTCTTCAGCACAGCTAATGGAGCTATTCACTTCATCTGCTCTTTTCTGCTTTCTTCGTACCCCGACCACTTCTTCTTCGGCACCCTCGGTCTCCGGTGCTCTCTAGTTCTTCGCCCTCTACCCACCTGGCGGATTAAAAACATCCGTTTTTGGTGGGCGGAATGTTGGAGTCAACTTTGGTAGATTAAACAGCTCCAGTATCGAATTCAATCAGCCTGTGCCTTGTCTATTCGATAGCTCAATCTATGGTTTATCGTCGATAGTTTAAGACCACGTTGTCCCTTGCCGCGCGCCTAATCCCCACCCTAGCCTATTTCCTCTACCACCAGTCTCTTGCTTGCCGTAGACAGACCAGCACGTCCGTTGCGGGTTTAACCTTGTTCGCCAACCTCGTGGACGTTTAAGTTCGCCCCGCGTATGTCTAAATTTAAGTGTTTCGAGTTGTACTTGGTTTTATGTTCATTAACCGCGAAAGTGTACATTATTTTAAGCCAAGTGCCGTGTTCGAATGCACCTTAACCTCGCCGTTACAAGCCGTCGCTACGGAGTCGCTCGCGCTCATTTAAAGACTTATTTCAATTGTGAATAGCATGAGAATTGAACCCCGTTTATTAAGTTTTACAGCACGAGCCGTCTGACCATCACCACTTCACCCAGGGCCCTGCTGCAGAAGTCCAGAAGACATCAAACCTACCGTGCACGTAACCCCTTTGTTCAGCTTAGGGTAAGTGTTAATCAGTTCCAAATACTTTTAGCATAAACTTGTGCCTATTTTTCCCGAGGCTTAATTAGTGATCAACACTGTTTATTTGTCGATTAGTCATTTTTGCCGCCAGCCTTAATTTTATTCATGTACAATTTCAGTCACAATAACGACCGCGACTATCTCTCTCTTTCGTCTTCTTTCTAATATTTTAGCGGAGCTGACGCCTCCAGGTCTATTTATCTTTCGGTCAATTTATAACACTATTAATACAGCTAGAGACGTTTCAAGGTTTATACCTATATATTCTTCCACATCTTCAGTCGGTATTTTATGCTTAAATTTTGTAATTGACTTATTGTTCGTTTAAATATTACTCAATAACACACTCTTTTTTGTCTCTACCTATTTTGTAAAGGTCTAGTAAGAACCGCTCTGAAAAAATAACTTTTCCATTTCCACAAATCCCACATTGTGTATTATTTATATTTCTATAAATATCTATTAAAAAAAGAATTTTTCCTTGCAATTTTATTTTTAATCAAATTTAAATCTATATTTTTGCGTTACCGTTATAAGGGGTGTAAATAATGTCACTTGTCGTTACAAACCCTAAATGTAAATACAGTAAACTGAAAGCGTCTTCGGATACCAAGTCCCCGTAGTCGGGAAGGCAATGGTTTACCAATCCACAATAGCATTACATCTTGCACTCGTATTACACATGTCAGCATGAATAGAGTTATAAAGAATCTTAAGTTTGAGGCGCACTCCATGTTCCGTGACGTATTCAACCTATAAGTAAACAGACTCATATATTTTGTCACCTTCGAAAGATTTGTGTTTCCTGACTTTCTTAAATGTTTGTTGGAGAATCGACTGTCTGTAGTAGTTTGCTAGTGTTGTGTACAATAACTTTGCATGCAACACCAAACATATCGTTAGCATTAAAGTATTTTTTCCATAAGGCATATATTAAATTACAATGTTTACTTTCAACATGGTTTCAAATTACTCAAGTTTAAATGTTTGTAATTTACAATAAACGTTTTGTTTAGCTTTAAGAAGCACAGAGGATAGTTTTAAATATACTTTAGCGAACAACCATTTTGTTAAATAAAATTATATATATATATATATATTTATATAATTATAAAATATTTTTTCTTGTTTAATAATTTAAAACAACATAGGTTATTCAAGTGCAAGAATATTTATTAATTTAAATTAAAAGCTTTTCGTTGATAAACAGTACCAACATCATCAGGAATGTATAATACAATAATGCAAGATATAATAAAACATATGTTAAATAAGAAATAGAATTATTGCTAAATTTATACACATTGCCAAGTTTACATAAATTGAATAAATATATAAATCGAATTTTTCAAATCATTGTATTAATTATAAACACCAATTTCCAAATATTGAAAATATGAAACTTATAAAAGAAATTATTAAAGGATTAATCATGAATATATATGAAGCATTCGAAATATATAAAAACAATAATAATAAGAAATTAATAAAAGAACAAATACATTCTAAATTTGATACTATATATTCGATGTCTATAAAGTTAAAGCAACAAAATAAACTTGGCAATTTGTATAAATTTAGCAACAATTCTATTTCTAATTACACATATGTTTTTTTTATATCTTGCATTATTGTATTATTCATTCCTGATGATGTTGGTACTGTTTATCAACGAAAAGCTTTAAATATAATTTAATAAAAAATTCTTGATTTTGAATAACCTTAGTGGTTTTTCATATATATATATATATATATATATATATATATATATATATATATATATATATATATATATATATATATATATATTATATATATATATATATATATATATATATATATATATATATATATATATATATTGTAATGTTAATACATAAAAACACAAAAGTAATAAATAACAATAATTCAGAAAATAATAGAAATAAATTTAAAATGGATGAAAAAAAAGAAAATGTAATCAATGGAGCCATAACCTAAAAAAAATAATAATCATAAAATGTTAAAACCAAGATGGCAGCTAGTATAATTATGAAACAGCTGATGTTTTCCAAATATAGAAATGTACAAGACCTAAAAAATTATTGCATAGAGGATAAAACCTAACTGTCAGGTAAGGACATGATGATCAAATAATGAGTAGGTTAAGTAACAGATGTTTCAACAATTGACAAAGTATTATTTTTTGGAAAGCTTTTGACAAAGCTTGCATTGGAACTTGAAGCAAAAAACTTAGTTGGCCAAAATTTTATTTAAAGGAAGAATTCAAGCTTAAAAAAACAGTGGTGAAAGATTTGTTTATAGAAATACATTTAAAAGGCTAGAAATTTGGACAAAAACATTATACGTCAGATAAGTAATTAAATTTAAGAAAGATTGTAAATTATGATATTGTAAATTCAAAATTAATAAATTTAGCCTAGGCATTTCTTTTATAAAATTTATTACATCATTATTTGCATAAACTAAATTTTAATTTGTCATAACACCCACCGAATAACCTGAAGGAAAGAGTCTTGTGATGTTTATATAAATTAGGAAATAGAGAAAGTGTATTAAAAAAAAATATTGTAACTAGAATAAGATTAAAAAAAACTAAATTAAACAAAAATTAATCGAATTATAAGAAAGTGTTTTATTTATTACTATAAATGGTAAGTAATAAAAATTAAAAGTAATAGGAATCTAAATTTTACTGTTAGAGTTACAATTATTTTGTAATTCTAACTGGCGCCCAGCAGTTTATTATTTTCTAAAGATTAGTAATATTAAATTTTGTGTTATTATAAAGAAATATATTTAAATTATTCAAAATTATAAAAAATTAATAATATATAAAACATATTACACTATATATATATATATATATATATATATATATATATATATATATATATATATATAAATATATATATATATATATATATATATATATATATATATATATATAAAGAGAGAGAGAGAGAGAGAGAGAGACAGACAGACAGACTGACAGACAGACAGAGAGAGATAGGGGAAGTAAGAAAGAAAGAGAGAAAGAGCATAAAAATAGATAGGTAGAAAGAGAAAGTAAGAAAGGGAGAGAGACAGGAGAGAAGTATTGTAAAATTGTTAGAGAGGCAACACAAAAATTGATAACATTGTACTAACGTTACACTGCCGGTTAACTAGCCCTTTAGAATGCTGGCAATGAATGTTTGTGAGAACCTTAGAGCAGTTTATAATGTTGTTCTTGTTTTGAAATATGTTAAATGTATTTATTTGTTAATATTATAATAATGAGTTTCAAAGTAGTGTAATTTTGGTCACTTGTGAATATTTTTTTTTCAGACAGAAATTTAAAAATTTTAATTAAATGCTCCTATAATTTAATTAATGACGGCATAAACTATTTAACATTTTCGTCATGGTTAACTAAATTGCCTCATTGTCGTACATTAATAATTTAAAACATCTAACATAACATTGCTACTTCGGCTCTGTAGTTGGATAGTGCGATCACCCCTGATCAAGAGTTAATTGGCCATAACATAGGAGAACAAAGGTTGTAAATATCAGGGCTTCATCTAAATCGCATTGTAAAGCCGCAGAAAGCCATTAAGTCGGCTTCATGTTGTAATCCTCGTGAATAGAAGGTACAGTAAGTGTACTTTAGTGTGATGAATTCATTGCCTCCATTTATCTCTCTAGAGGCGATAGTTTCAATCTGTTATAATGGAAGAACCACCATTCATGCATTATTAGTCGCGTACAGAATGGACGTTTCTTAACTTCTAGAGTGATTTTTTTCTGCTACCTGTTTGTTAGTTACTAGTGAGGTAAATTGCATAACTAGCGCCTTGCAGCCTCTTTGAGTCTGCATTGCATATCTATAGGTTCGGTCACGTTATCGCTTATGAAGATAAACGGGAGACTCTGAATTATCGACAGAATTACATTAGTGTTAAGAAAACTCTGAAAATTTATAGGATTATGACGTTACGCTCTGAGTGTCTCTGCCTAAACAAGCCAAATATTCCATAATATTCCAGGAATATTTTTTTTCGTTCTACAAACATTTGCGATCATAAATTCCTCAAGTATTAGTTGTGCATTTTCTTGGCAAGCATTAAGAGCCTGCCTGACAGGAGTACCCGCTTTCCAATGATTTATATATATATTATTTGATTGTAATTAGAAAATAAACGATTAAACAAGTAATATCTCCTCCATATGTACATTCACAACCCTTCCCTAGCCTTTTTAGGTAGCCACAACGCCTAACAGAATGTAAATAAGAAGAGGCAGGACTTTTACCTAATACGTCATGTTTCTACTAAAAGTACCGTTAGCATTAAAGATATTATTTTGACCGCAAATCCCATAAATATATGAACCGCCAAGACAAATATAAAATTATTTTAGCCGTTTTCAGTAATGTGAAAAATAGATACAATTTTCCAACACTAAAAATTTATACCAGTTTATACCACCGTTGCATTGTTAAGTTTGTGTCTGGGCTCTGCTGCTTTATCCCAACTCTCCCGAGACCCCAATCCAGAAGAACACGCACGGATAGCTCCCACCATTTATCGAATCGCTAAACAATTTACATATCGAGAACCGGCAGGATTTTATCTTATCGGGTGAAATGACTTTACAGAGTTTGTTGATAAACAAACGTGTTACAAAATACAGAGAGGGAGATTTGCTAACTACCGGCCGCATTAATGTATATTATTGTAAAATAAATCGTCTTTCTTTAAATTTCATCTTTTATGTGTATGTATAACTATAGCATTTAGAATGTATCTATATCATTGAGGACTGTACCTAGTAGAATCGAACGTGTGAGTATGTGAGTATTAACTTGTTCAGACGTCTACATTCCAACGCGACTACCCATCACAGCCCGCGTAGGAAGGAATGCAGCCGCAGAGCTCTTGGTATCTCGATCGGACGTTCGTAGCACTATTTCTTTTGACTGCTAGTTGAAGATTTTCTCGGGTATGGTTTTCAATATGTCCTGCTTAAAGACTATAAGTAGTAGGAACACCTTAAAACATTTATATTTATTTAACGCGTGAAGAAATAAAGTTTTTAGCAATAATATAGAAACCATATTTAATTTTATACTAAAGCTAGTTACTTTATTAATTTACGTAAAACGACGAATAAATTTCTTTGGTATCTGAAATAATAATTATGATAAAATTAATCTTGAAATAATCTTCACCTAATATCACCAAATGTTATACAATCCCGGAGAGACGTTACACTCTAGAGTCTAGAGCATTTAGCTGTTGCATTTGAACCCTACCAAAGTAATCTTCTCAACGCGTTTCAAGAACAAAGTCATCATCAAGAGTGTTTACAACCACACGACCTCTAAACTCTGATTAACATTGAGTTTATTATTATTTACCTAGAATGTATCAACTTTGATAAAAATCATCTCACGCGATTTGAGAAACTTGAGGGTCAATGCGTTCCTTACCACCCCATATACATCCTCTCTAGCGTTTTATAATATGTATATATTATTATAATTTAATTTCAATGTAAATTGTAACTATTTATTTGTACAAACACGCACATAGTTCAGTCACGAGGATAAAAATTAAAACCACCAGGGATAGAAAATGTTTTATTTATTTCACGTTATTAAAATCAAAATAATGACTTTAACAATAACAGTTTAAACCCAACATCATAAAGTTCGAAATTATTGAAAACACATCCACCTACGTAAATACTATTTCACTTTGATCTCAACGAATATTTCGAGTTGAAAGATTGGGTGTGCTGGGAGAGACGAGCGATGGCGGTTGATGTTATTCTAACCACGTGAGCAGAAATACACCGAATGCAGAACGTTGTCTATCAAGTTGATCGATGGTTTCCGATGTACTGACATCCGTAGCCCTGTGCGTCTGTGCTACCACTCTGTGCTCGTATCGATTATTCAATGTGTGAATATGTTTCCGACACTATTTAAACAGAACAATCTTTAGGATGTATTAACGTCATGTTGTAACTACCGTTGTCTAATTACACTGTGAAAAATTATATCCAATAAAAGATTTCTGATTATATATGATTGTTTCGGATCAAATAGAAGGACAAGCGTTGAAGAATTTCTTCTTATTTTCCTAGCCTGTGAAATAGTAATTTAAAATGTGAAACTTAATGACTTTTTTAAACACCGAATAGTGCAATTCCTGCACCTAGTGCAGGAATTCTAGGCAACCCCTTGAGACAGCCTGACGGACCCCCTAAGCCACCTTAGTCGTGTAAAATGAGTAATTACTGATATGACTCAGGGAAGTAGAGTTTACGACCATCTCTAGAATTTTTTTGTAGTACTGAGGTTTTTGCCAATATTTCTATTGTAATTAACACTTTGTGTACAATGGTAATGGGAAATATTTCCCATTAGGTTAAAGGGTCAGGCGTTAAAGATCTTGATTGTGCCCCAAATAATGAACTCTTATTTAATGTTGTTGTTTTCTGTGGGGGAAAATCAAGAGCTTTTATTGAGAATCTTCATAAAGATCGATGAGTTTCCGGTTCATGACTGAACGAGGTAAGCAGTAAGTTGGTAAGGTATGAAGGTACATAACATGGTTATTAGTGCAGTATCACAGTAGAGCACTAAACTGGGCTTCATTAGGTACAACGAGTAACTCTAAAGACCCAGCTTAGAGCTGTAGGTAATAGGTTCTAGAAAGCTTTAATTTGTAGTTGCCTATTAAGTCTGTATAAATAGTAAGCAAATTCGAAAATAACTTAACAAATCCCCTTTTAGTGATATTCTTTCCGAACACAAAATAATCGCCCCGAATACGTTGTATCAGAAGAGAAGACGTTCTCTGAGAAGAACAAACCACCAAAATGCCAGGCGTTCTCCGAGAAGGCCAATCCGCCACAATGACAGGCGTTATCCGAGAAGGTCGAACCGCCAAAATTCCCGGCGTTCTCCGAGAAAATCAAACCGCTAAAATGCCCGGCGTTCTCCGAGAAGACCAATCCGCCACAATGACAGGCGTTCTCCGTTACCGTTCGGTAAGCAGTACCGGGTATCCTTGGTTTAGTTTAAGGGCACTTCATATAAAGTGTTGCTACTCTCGCATCCCTTACACATCGCTTTCTCACAGTAATCTTCTTACCCGCCTCATGTTTCCCAAACACACAATGCCTTCTGGTTCCTTCCTGACTATGTCTGGTTACAACGGCGCGCAGTTGGAACTTTGTCCGGCTGGGTGAAGTGAGTTACAACGGAACCTAGCTCGAAGCTCCTGTCACCATATATCCACTCGCCGCTCTACAAATCCAATGAGAGTGCCCGAGTACACGTTGCAAGTTATGTTATTTACACAACACACGTCAACTTTCGACTATCACTGGACAATCAATCTCAATTTCTAAATATGGGTTCATTTCTGTAAAGTAACCATGTTTATAAAGTTGTATAGGGGTTTATAGTTTGTAGAACAATTTTATAAATTAAATTTCACAATACTAAACAAAAGACATTTTGCCAGTGAATTCTTATTCAAATTATTGAAAACAAATTTTTATCCTAACATTTAAGAAAATCAGTAAGAAGATTAATGTCATATTGATTGTTAATATTGCCGCTTGGCTACTGACCTAAAATGTTCAAGAGTTGTTACTGGTCGCGCTAAAGAGTTTCTGTGTGCTTTTTCAAAGTTCAGGTAATATAGCTATCTCTCGGATAAGTAGCTGCTGGCACATGTTGTACGTACGAAGTCTGCACGTTGCATTTACATTGGCAAAGCTGGAGCGACGTTCTAACGTTTCTCTTATAGTCTACTAGCAGAGTCCATTGTACGGGGTTGACGAATATTTGTATTCATTTAATTTGTATTTGTATTTGGGTTGAATATAATTACTGAAATAAATACCACTAAATATATTAAAGTATAGTTTATAAACCTAGCGTTAAGGGAATTTCCAAGGCTAGTCGGGCGATGCCTTGACGAAATTTCTAAATAAAAATAGGCCTATGTGAAAACCAGGGATCCTAAGAGTGTCTATGTAAAATGTCAGGTATTTATTTCCCGTTCCCACGAGTTTGATAGGGGAAACATTATACCGGGCGACTCAGAAAGTCATCAGGAATACAATAAATAATAAAAACTCTCACTGAGGGAAATCAATAATTTTTATAAAATTAAAGTTGGATAAAAAATTCATTGCGGAGTAATAAGAAGTACTACATCCGAGTATCAACAGCCGAACTACGTATACATATACTTAAATATAGGCCTAACTATAAAGTATTCAGTAACGATAGATTTGGTTGTAATTTTATACAATACTTTATACTTATATTAAAATATACCTGTAAAGGGTCCAGTAAGGATATTTGGTTCTAATTTTATAAAACATTACCTAATTAAACGTATACCTCCTGATACTTCGTCTGGTGATCTCTACTCTAGCCTTAAATATATACATTTGGTTAAACGAATAAAATTACAACCAAATCAATCCTAACTCTAAACTTCATAGGTATATAAAAATAACCTTTAAAGGCAATAACAAACAATAACTACAATATAGCTTCAGGACATGTTATTGATTCGTTTTATATGTATTGTAGATATATTGTAAATTTTTATATAATAGTATAGATTAGTTACCAATAAATATATCAAACTGTAAACTTACTGATTATTGTCTTGAATACCCAGGGAAGAAACAACCTCTGCTTGTAACCCAACATTTGTAAAGTAAACTAACCTAGGAAGATGTATAACAAACAAATAATAATAGCTGTTTAAATGTATTTAAAAGTGACTGTTACAGGTGAATGTAAAATTTCAGCTCAATTGGTACAGTAATTTTTACGTGATTGAGTAACAGACCGTCGCACATACATAGATACCATTAGATTTGTATATATTAGTTTAGATTAAATACTCTTCCCATGTACTAATTCAAGGTAAAAATGCTCCACTAAATCTGATTTCGCTGTTGAAATATAATCTAATAGCAAAAAAAAGCTTAAAAAAAGGAAAAAACAGAAACACAAATGTTTTAACGTTAATTTCTCATATAAAAGTGAATAACTTTGCCAAACATCTGGTCTTAAATGTAATAAACATTTTTAAATTATAAGATTTTCAAAAAATATGTTTTTTAGCAGTTTTAAATTTAATTTACCTCTGTATGCGAATCACAAATTTATACATTTCGAAGTCTGCTTATGATTGCCAAACTTAAGAAATAGGTCCAGCAATCGTCCACCACTACGGCGCTGGGTCGACACGATAACAATAGCTCGCAAGTCTTACTGAAACTAAAAATTGCGTAGAACGTAGATCATGCACCCTCCCTACGCGGCCCGCAGCCCGCATGCGACCCTGAGAACGATTTTTTGTGGCCCTCAGAATGTCTTATGAGAAACGTTGTTATATCGTAAATTTTATAAGGTCAATGGAAATAAACCCCAGAACGTTTCAAGAGGTTTTGAAAGAGCCTATATCACAACACGGTAACGTGCTTTGTAACACAGAAGTAAGATGGCTAAGTAAGGGTAAGGTTTTGGAACGTTTCTTCAGACATTAGATTAATGTTTTGGGTTGCAAAGAGTAAAGATTGTCCTAAAATGTATAATTTTGCGATTAAAATAATGAGTAATGTGTTTTCTTAAGAACAAAGACTCAATTTGTATATTGAAGAATTGTCAAACAGCTATTATTCCAGCTTCCATTCCATTAATGGAGTCTGATGAAAATCCAGATAAAAGCCAATTGGTTTCTGATTTACCTAAGCTGTTGATAGACCTAAAGGACGAAATGTCTGTGAGGTCAAGTGACTTCACTAAGTGTCAAGAACCATCGCTTGGTGGAAAATGCATGGCCATTAACAACAGCAAATGTAGCTCAATTTTCGGTTTCTTGATACGAAGCCAAAGACCTGAAAAATTAGTTAATTGATCTTTGAGCGTGATATGGAGCTCAAAAAAATTTTTGAAAAAAAAAACAGAAGGAAAAGCTCACTATGAATTTTGAAAAGCAGTTGAAGAGAACAGATTTTCTTAACTGACTGTGCTCAGAAAATATTATGTGTTTTTGCAACTACATATGTCTATGAACCTACATTCCTTTAACTGAAATTCATTAAAAACAAGTATAGATCTAAGTTAACAAGTGAAAACAAGGGAAAGCATTTTGTGAATTTCAGTTTCTTCCCAAACTGCTAACATAAATTTATAAGTGAACTGTGAATGATCTCGCCCATCGGCTTCAAAGAATTACCAAACTCCTGAATTTTAGTAAAATATATTTTCCTACTTCTGTATGTGCAAAACAGTTGACTTAGTTTAGTGATGAAATAAACTTATGTTATAATCATACTGTTTGTAAGTTATTTAATATCCCTTAGGCCTACTTGCCGCTATGAGGTAAACATGATGCAAACTATTTTGCTCTCTTAGAAGCCTTAGTGAATATCGCTGACATAGGCCGAGGTAATGTGAAGCTACGCAGGAGATGCAGAGCAGAAGGTGCGGTAATGCTGTACCACAGTGCCTGTCATGTTTAAGAAATCCAGAAACCGTGTCATCATCACTGCACTACACCAATATCATTGGAATATCCTCAATATTATTGTCAATAGACATTAGAATTAGGATTAGAAGTTATTACTAATATATTTTATGGATATTTCGAGGTTTTCCATTTGAACAAGACATTTGCAGAGTAACAGGGTTGCTGGCTTCAACGTCACACAAAGTTGAGCACAATATTCCTTTACAACGTAAAACGGTTTTATATTAGACCCGCAAAACCCGAAGTTCGTCTTATAACAGCAGATACTGGCGCTCCGCCTACGTCGTAGAAACTTAAGACAAGGTAATCTAAAACACATTATTATTCAGTAGCAGCGCTCCTGGTGGGGATATACCGCACTTTGTCCTCAACCCTTTCTTGTTTATTACTTCACACCCCGTGCATTACTCGACAGGTCGTTAGTTAAACAAATTTACTCTCAATTTCACTTTGGCTTTTTATGGACTTTTTTTAATAAAAAAAACTCCAAGTAATATTAAACTTTCTGTTAAATATTGAAATTACTGTTTAAATTCAAACTTTTTAAACAAGAAAAACTTCCTTAACTTAGATGACGAAAAAGTTGTCCTTTTGTTTAAACAAGCTTAATAGGGTTCTAGAAATAATGACTTAAAATTGAAAATTATCACAAGAATTATTCATAAATAAATGCATGTGTAAAATAGGCAATATATTTATTTTAGTGTATGTTTCATAACATTCCGTCTGAGAACCAATACAATTTTATTAAAGAAAATATGAAATTATACTAGACAATTTTCGTCAGCGTTTAGATATATTCTTAATTTCAAATAAAATGAGTAAAATTTTATTAAAAAATCAAATATTATCTGAATACGAAAAAACAAAAATTTTAATTTAAATCTTAGCTTTTCTTTATTCTAAACTGTGTACGTATTGTGGCTACTTATCAGTGTAGCTATTTAGCTGTGTAGCTTATTAGCTTAGCTGTGTAGCTACTTGTTTATGTAGCGACTTGGCTGTGAAGCTACTTTGCTGGGTAGCTGGATAGCTGTATAGCTACGTAGCTGTGAAGCTACTTGCCTGTGTAGCTACTTAGCAGTGTAGCTACTTAACCGTGTAGCTACACACTGTATAGCTTTTTTCTTGCAGTTAATTCAGTAAATAGCTATTGTTTACTTCTAAATTATCACTTATGAATTTCTTTATCTCAGTTAAAATGTATTATTTTCAAAAGTAACAACCATTATCGCGGTCCGAATACAAATAAAAAGTAAAAGATAATAGGTTTTTCTGAAGTGGAAATGTGTGCATGACGACTATAAAACGCCACTGTTCCATTACTTCCCTTACGCCAGCATATTAGTTTTTTTGATAAAGTCAATCTTAATGCAATTGACTCATTTTCGGATGCTTCAACTCTCAATATATAAGTCTAGGCCTTATTCATGACATTTTTATTATTAACAATTTATCTAAACAAAAGAGAAATTAAAATTCTGTGTTAAAATAAACCAATGAATATTTCGGTATTTTATAAAAGTTTTATCAGTAAAAGGAATTATCCTCTAGGTTATGTAAATGGGTATACTATAATAGTTGTCAAGTATTATATACAAACGCACGTGATACTTTCTGTGGCGGTGTTCTCCCTGATTGAGTTATGAGGATTTTATGAACAATAAAGACAAACACATTAGAGAAAGATTCATTTCACGTTATTGCCTAAAACGTCATCAGTTTTGTGTGTTGGAAGCGGTTGCACTTAAACTCGTTCTCTTAAAAATTGAATTTAATCCACTATTTATTTCATCCTAAATGGATAGTTTAATAAACCCTGAAGGGGTTTTCCCTCCAAACCCTGTAGACATTCTAGACACGTGATATCCTGACCCTTTGCGTCCTCCCGTCACGTGGTTGATATCGTGCGATACCTTCGCTGTTCCCAACATCTCATATGTTAACTATTTCCTCCAGATCATCATCAGGTGTACAATATCTTCTTCAAATAAAATACATTACCATCTGTTTCTGTATCGCAGCCAGAGGTACTTTCTTGGGGGATGTTGGTGGCAGAGATGGGTTTCAGTACCTCAACTTATTCCGAAAAATTTTTGATATTAAATAGATGATTTAAATTTCATTCGCATTTGAATGCATTATAAATTTAAAGTGTACACAAAGAATATTAAAATTAGCCATGTGTAAAGTCATTTTCACAAACAACAACTAAGCAGAGATATTTTGAGTCTAAGAGAGTTAGGTGAAAGAGTATCAAATAATTCATGCTGTTACAGAAGTATTAGAGAGAGAATAATAGTTTGGCGATAACTATTTGACTCCCGCCATCACCTCCTCACCCGAAACTATACTTCCATAGATCCTTAGAAGAGTTTACACTAGCGTGTGAATCTACTACCCCCATGAAACCTTTCCTTAATCCATGTACCCGTAGGACAGAACATCCGTGGGCTAATTACATCACCCGTGGCACTGCTTTTGGCAATCAAACCCGAGGACCGCTATGCCGCATCTCATAAGCGAATAGTGGGACCACTGCAGCTTGCCGCGCCCTCCAATACCGACTGTGATTTACCTTATCTTACAAACTTAGCCCTACCTTATAACATCATTCACTCACTGCTCCTAAACCTGACCTAAGCCGCCCCACACAAGCACGCTCTTCTTCACTCATCACATTCTCCACGAAACATTCAAACACCTTATTCAATCCTCCTATCTCACTACTATCTTTCTGTGCCCTACCTTATAACATCATTCACTCACTGCTCCTAAGCCTGACCACAGCCGCCCCACAAAAGCACGCTCTTCTTCACTCATCACATTCTCCACGAAACATTCAAACACCTTATTCAATACTCCTATCTCACTACAATCTTTCTGTGCCCTACCTTATAACATCATTCACTCTCTGCTCCTAAGCCTGACCTTAGCCGCCCCACACACGCACGCTCTTCGTCAATCATCACATTCTGCACGAAACATTCAAACACCTTATTCAATCCTCCTTTCTCACTACAATCTTTCTGTGCCCTACCTTATAACATCATTCACTCACTGCTCCTAAACCTGACCTCAGCCGCCCCACACAAGCACGCTCTTCTTCACTCATCACATGATCCACGAAACATTCAAACACTTTATTCAATCCTCCTTTCTCACTACAATCGTTCTGTGCCCTACCTTATAACATCATTCACTCACTGCTCCTAAACCTGACCTCAGCCGCCCCACACAAGCACGCTCTTCTTCACTCATCACATGATCCACGAAACATTCAAACACTTTATTCAATCCTCCTTTCTCACTACAATCGTTCCGTGCCCTACCTTATAACATCATTCACTCACTGCTCCTAAACCTGACCTTAGCCGCCCCACACACGCACGCTCTTCGTCAATCATCACATTCTGCACGAAACATTCAAACACCTTATTCAATCCTCCTTTCTCACTACAATCTTTCTGTGCCCTACCTTATAACATCATTCACTCACTGCTCCTAAACCTGACCTCAGCCGCCCCACACAAGCACGCTCTTCGTCAATCATCACATTCTCCACGAAACATTCAAACACCTTATTCAATCCTCCTTTCTCACTACAATCTTTCTGTGCCCTACCTTATAACATCATTCACTCACTGCTCCTAAACCTGACCTCAGCCGCCCCACACAAGCACGCTCTTCTTCACTCATCACATGATCCACGAAACATTCAAACACTTTATTCAATCCTCCTTTCTCACTACAATCGTTCTGTGCCCTACCTTATAACATCATTCACTCACTGCTCCTAAACCTGACCTCAGCCGCCCCACACAAGCACGCTCTTCTTCACTCATCACATGATCCACGAAACATTCAAACACTTTATTCAATCCTCCTTTCTCACTACAATCGTTCTGGGCCCTATCTTATAACATCATTCACTCACTGGTCCTAAGCCTGACCTCAGCCGCCCCACAAAAGCACGCTATTCTTCACTCATCACACTCTCCACGAAACATTCAAACACCTTATTCAATCCTCCTTTCTCACTACAATCTTTCTGTGCCCTACCTTATAACATCATTCACTCACTTCTCCTAAACATGACCTCAGCCGCCCCACACAAAAACGTTCTTCTTCACTCACCACATTCTCCACGAAACATTCAAACACCTTATTCAATCCTCCTATCTCACTACAATCTTTCTGTGCCCTACCTTATAACATCATTCACTCACTGCTCCTAAGCCTGACCTCAGCCGCCCCACACAAAAACGTTCTTCTTCACTCATCACATTCTCCACGAAACATTCAAACACCTTATTCAATACTCCTATCTCACTACAATCTTTCTGTGCCCTACCTTATAACATCATTCACTCACTGCTGCTAAACCTGACCTCAGCCGCCCTACACAAGCACGCTCTTCTTCAACCATCACATTCTCCACGAAACATTCAAACACCTTATTCAATACTCCTATCTCACTACAATCTTTCTGTGCCCTACCTTATAACATCATTCACTCACTGCTCCTAAGCCTGACCTCAGCCGCCCCACACAAGCACGCTCTTCTTCAACCATCACATTCTCCACCAAACATTCAAACACCTTATTCAATCCTCCTTTCGCACTACAAACTTTCTGTGCCCTACCTTATAACATCATTCACTCACTGTTCCTAAACCTGACCTAAACCGCCCCTCACAAGCACGTTCTTCTTCAATCATCACGTTCTCCACGAAACATTCAAACACCTTATTCAATCCTCCTATCTCACTACAATCTTTCTGTGCCCTACCTTATAACATCATTCACTCACTGCTCCTAAACCTGACCTCAGCCGCCCAAAAAAAGCACGCTATTCTTCACTCATCACATTCTCCACGAAACATTCAAACACTTTATTCAATCCTCCTTTCGCACTACAAAATTTCTGTGTCCTACCTTATAACATCATTCACTCACTGCTCCTAAAAATGACCTCAGCCGCCCCAAAAAAGCACGCTATTCTTCACTCATCACATTCTCCACGAAACATTCAAACACTTTATTCAATCCTCCTTTCGCACTACAAAATTTCTGTGACCTACCTTATAACATCATTCACTCACTGTTCCTAAACCTGACCTAAACCGCCCCACACAAGCACGTTCTACTTCAATCATCAGGTTCTCCACGAAACATTCAAACACCTTATTCAATCCTCCTATCTCACTACAATCTTTCTGTGCCCTACCTTATAACATCATTCACTCACTGCTCCTAAACCTGACTTCAGCCGCCCAAAAAAAGCACGCTATTCTTCACTCATCACATTCTCCACGAAACATTCAAACACTTTATTCAATCCTCCTTTCTCACTACAATCTTTCTGTGCCCTACCTTATAACATCATTCACTCACTGCTCCTAAGCCTGACCTAAACCGCCCCACACAAGCACGTTCTTCTTCAATCATCACGTTCTCCACGAAACATTCAAACACCTTATTCAATCCTCCTGACTCACTACAATCTTTCTGTGCCCTACCTTATAACATCATTCACTCACTGCTCCTAAACCTGACCTCAGCCGCCCCAAAAAAGCACGCTATTCTTCACTCATCACATTCTCCACGAAACATTCAAACACCTTATTCAATCCTCCTTTCTCACTACAATCTTTCTGTGCCCTACCTTATAACATCATTCACTCACTGCTCCTAAGCCTGACCTCAGCCGGCCAACACAAGCACGTTCTTCTTCAACCATCACATTCTCCACGAAACATTCAAACACCTTATTCAATACTCCTATCTCACTACAATCTTTCTGTGCCCTACCTTATAACATCATTCACTCACTGCTCCTAAGCCTGACCTCAGCCGCCCCACACAAGCACGCTCTTCTTCAACCATCACATTCTCCACCAAACATTCAAACACCTTATTCAATCCTCCTTTCGCACTACAAACTTTCTGTGCCCTACCTTATAACATCATTCACTCACTGTTCCTAAACCTGACCTAAACCGCCCCTCACAAGCACGTTCTTCTTCAATCATCACGTTCTCCACGAAACATTCAAACACCTTATTCAATCCTCCTATCTCACTACAATCTTTCTGTGCCCTACCTTATAACATCATTCACTCACTGCTCCTAAACCTGACCTCAGCCGCCCCAAAAAAGCACGCTATTCTTCACTCATCACATTCTCCACGAAACATTCAAACACTTTATTCAATCCTCCTTTCGCACTACAAAATTTCTGTGTCCTACCTTATAACATCATTCACTCACTGCTCCTAAAAATGACCTCAGCCGCCCCAAAAAAGGACGCTATTCTTCACTCATCACATTCACCACGAAACATTCAAACACCTTATTCAATCCTCCTTTCGCACTACAAAATTTCTGTGACCTACCTTATAACATCATTCACTCACTGTTCCTAAACCTGACCTAAACCGCCCCACACAAGCACGTTCTACTTCAATCATCAGGTTCTCCACGAAACATTCAAACACCTTATTCAATCCTCCTATCTCACTACAATCTTTCTGTGCCCTACCTTATAACATCATTCACTCACTGCTCCTAAACCTGACTTCAGCCGCCCAAAAAAAGCACGCTATTCTTCACTCATCACATTCTCCACGAAACATTCAAACACCTTATTCAATCCTCCTTTCTCACTACAATCTTTCTGTGCCCTACCTTATAACATCATTCACTCACTGCTCCTAAGCCTGACCTAAACCGCCCCACACAAGCACGTTCTTCTTCAATCATCACGTTCTCCACGAAACATTCAAACACCTTATTCAATCCTCCTGACTCACTACAATCTTTCTGTGCCCTACCTTATAACATCATTCACTCACTGCTCCTAAACCTGACCTCAGCCGCCCCAAAAAAGCACGCTATTCTTCACTCATCACATTCTCCACGAAACATTCAAACACCTTATTCAATCCTCCTTTCTCACTACAATCTTTCTGTGCCCTACCTTATAACATCATTCACTCACTGCTCCTAAGCCTGACCTCAGCCGGCCAACACGAGCACGTTCTTCTTCACTCATCACATTCTCCACGAAACATTCAAACACCTTATTCAATACTCCTATCTCACTACAATCTTTCTGTGCCCTACCTTATAACATCATTCACTCACTGCTGCTAAACCTGACCTCAGCCGCCCTACACAAGCACGCTCTTCTTCAACCATCACATTCTCCACGAAACATTCAAACACCTTATTCAATACTCCTATCTCACTACAATCTTTCTGTGCCCTACCTTATAACATCATTCACTCACTGCTCCTAAGCCTGACCTCAGCCGCCCCACACAAGCACGCTCTTCTTCAACCATCACATTCTCCACCAAACATTCAAACACCTTATTCAATCCTCCTTTCGCACTACAAACTTTCTGTGCCCTACCTTATAACATCATTCACTCACTGTTCCTAAACCTGACCTAAACCGCCCCTCACAAGCACGTTCTTCTTCAATCATCACGTTCTCCACGAAACATTCAAACACCTTATTCAATCCTCCTATCTCACTACAATCTTTCTGTGCCCTACCTTATAACATCATTCACTCACTGCTCCTAAACCTGACCTCAGCCGCCCCAAAAAAGCACGCTATTCTTCACTCATCACATTCTCCACGAAACATTCAAACACTTTATTCAATCCTCCTTTCGCACTACAAAATTTCTGTGTCCTACCTTATAACATCATTCACTCACTGCTCCTAAAAATGACCTCAGCCGCCCCAAAAAAGCACGCTATTCTTCACTCATCACATTCACCACGAAACATTCAAACACCTTATTCAATCCTCCTTTCGCACTACAAAATTTCTGTGACCTACCTTATAACATCATTCACTCACTGTTCCTAAACCTGACCTAAACCGCCCCACACAAGCACGTTCTACTTCAATCATCAGGTTCTCCACGAAACATTCAAACACCTTATTCAATCCTCCTATCTCACTACAATCTTTCTGTGCCCTACCTTATAACATCATTCACTCACTGCTCCTAAACCTGACTTCAGCCGCCCAAAAAAAGCACGCTATTCTTCACTCATCACATTCTCCACGAAACATTCAAACACCTTATTCAATCCTCCTTTCTCACTACAATCGTTCTGGGCCCTATCTTATAACATCATTCACTCACTGGTCCTAAGCCTGACCTCAGCCGCCCCACAAAAGCACGCTCTTCTTCACTCATCACATTCTCCACGAAACATTCAAACACCTTATTCAATCCTCCTATCTCACTACAATCTTTCTGTGCCCTACCTTATAACATCATTCACTCACTTCTCCTAAACATGACCTCAGCCGCCCCACACAAAAACGTTCTTCTTCACTCACCACATTCTCCACGAAACATTCAAACACCTTATTCAATCCTCCTATCTCACTACAATCTTTCTGTGCCCTACCTTATAACATCATTCACTCACTGCTCCTAAACCTGGCCTCAGCCGCCCCACACAAGCACGCTCTTCTTCACTCATCACATTCTCCACGAAACATTCAAACACCTTATTCAATCCTCCTTTCGCACTACAAACTTTTTGTGCCCTACCTTATAACACCATTCACTCACTGTTCCTAAACCTGACCTAAACCGCCCCTCACAAGCACGTTCTTCTTCAATCATCACTTTCTCCACGAAACATTCAAACACCTTATTCAATCCTCCTATCTCACTACAATCTTTCTGTGCATTACCTTATAACATCATTCACTCACTGCTCTTAAACCTGACCTCAGCCGCCCCACACAAGCACGCTCTTCTTCACTCATCACATGATCCACGAAACATTCAAACACTTTATTCAATCCTCCTTTCTCACTACAATCGTTCTGGGCCCTATTATATAACATCATTCACTCACTGGTCCTAAGCCTGACCTCAGCCGCCCCACAAAAGCACGCTCTTCTTCACTCATCACACTCTCCACGAAACATTCAAACACCTTATTCAATCCTCCTATCTCACTACAATCTTTCTGTGCCCTACCTTATAACATCATTCACTCACTTCTCCTAAACATGACCTCAGCCGCCCCACACAAAAACGTTCTTCTTCACTCACCACATTCTCCACGAAACATTCAAACACCTTATTCAATCCTCCTATCTCACTACAATCTTTCTGTGCCCTACCTTATAGCATCATTCACTCACTGCTCCTAAGCCTGACCTCAGCCGCCCCACACAAAAACGTTCTTCTTCACTCATCACATTCTCCACGAAACATTCAAACACCTTATTCAATACTCCTATCTCACTACAATCTTTCTGTGCCCTACCTTATAACATCATTCACTCACTGCTGCTAAACCTGACCTCAGCCGCCCTACGCAAGCACGCTCTTCTTCAACCATCACATTCTCCACGAAACATTCAAACACCTTATTCAATACTCCTATCTCACTACAATCTTTCTGTGCCCTACCTTATAACATCATTCACTCACTGCTCCTAAGCCTGACCTCAGCCGCCCCACACAAGCACGCTCTTCTTCAACCATCACATTCTCCACCAAACATTCAAACACCTTATTCAATCCTCCTTTCGCACTACAAACTTTCTGTGCCCTACCTTATAACATCATTCACTCACTGTTCCTAAACCTGACCTAAACCGCCCCTCACAAGCACGTTCTTCTTCAATCATCACGTTCTCCACGAAACATTCAAACACCTTATTCAATCCTCCTATCTCACTACAATCTTTCTGTGCCCTACCTTATAACATCATTCACTCACTGCTCCTAAACCTGACCTCAGCCGCCCAAAAAAGCACGCTATTCTTCACTCATCACATTCTCCACGAAACATTCAAACACTTTATTCAATCCTCCTTTCGCACTACAAAATTTCTGTGTCCTACCTTATAACATCATTCACTCACTGCTCCTAAAAATGACCTCAGCCGCCCCAAAAAAGCACGCTATTCTTCACTCATCACATTCTCCACGAAACATTCAAACACCTTATTCAATCCTCCTTTCGCACTACAAAATTTCTGTGACCTACCTTATAACATCATTCACTCACTGTTCCTAAACCTGACCTAAACCGCCCCACACAAGCACGTTCTACTTCAATCATCAGGTTCTCCACGAAACATTCAAACACCTTATTCAATCCTCCTATCTCACTACAATCTTTCTGTGCCCTACCTTATAACATCATTCACTCACTGCTCCTAAACCTGACTTCAGCCGCCCAAAAAAAGCACGCTATTCTTCACTCATCACATTCTCCACGAAACATTCAAACACTTTATTCAATCCTCCTTTCTCACTACAATCGTTCTGGGCCCTATTATATAACATCATTCACTCACTGGTCCTAAGCCTGACCTCAGCCGCCCCACAAAAGCACGCTCTTCTTCACTTATCACACTCTCCACGAAACATTCAAACACCTTATTCAATCCTCCTATCTCACTACAATCTTTCTGTGCCCTACCTTATAACATCATTCACTCACTTCTCCTAAACATGACCTCAGCCGCCCCACACAAAAACGTTCTTCTTCACTCACCACATTCTCCACGAAACATTCAAACACCTTATTCAATCCTCCTATCTCACTACAATCTTTCTGTGCCCTACCTTATAGCATCATTCACTCACTGCTCCTAAGCCTGACCTCAGCCGCCCCACACAAAAACGTTCTTCTTCACTCATCACATTCTCCACGAAACATTCAAACACCTTATTCAATACTCCTATCTCACTACAATCTTTCTGTGCCCTACCTTATAACATCATTCACTCACTGCTGCTAAACCTGACCTCAGCCGCCCTACACAAGCACGCTCTTCTTCAACCATCACATTCTCCACGAAACATTCAAACACCTTATTCAATACTCCTATCTCACTACAATCTTTCTGTGCCCTACCTTATAACATCATTCACTCACTGCTCCTAAGCCTGACCTCAGCCGCCCCACACAAGCACGCTCTTCTTCAACCATCACATTCTCCACCAAACATTCAAACACCTTATTCAATCCTCCTTTCGCACTACAAACTTTCTGTGCCCTACCTTATAACATCATTCACTCACTGTTCCTAAACCTGACCTAAACCGCCCCTCACAAGCACGTTCTTCTTCAATCATCACGTTCTCCACGAAACATTCAAACACCTTATTCAATCCTCCTATCTCACTACAATCTTTCTGTGCCCTACCTTATAACATCATTCACTCACTGCTCCTAAACCTGACCTCAGCCGCCCAAAAAAGCACGCTATTCTTCACTCATCACATTCTCCACGAAACATTCAAACACCTTATTCAATCCTCCTTTCTCACTACAATCTTTCTGTGCCCTACCTTATAACATCATTCACTCACTGCTCCTAAGCCTGACCTCAGCCGGCCAACACAAGCACGTTCTTCTTCACTCATCACATTCTCCACGAAACATTCAAACACCTTATTCAATACTCCTATCTCACTACAATCTTTCTGTGCCCTACCTTATAACATCATTCACTCTCTGCTGCTAAACCTGACCTCAGCCGCCCTACACAAGCACGCTCTTCTTCAACCATCACATTCTCCACGAAACATTCAAACACCTTATTCAATACTCCTATCTCACTACAATCTTTCTGTGCCCTACCTTATAACATCATTCACTCACTGCTCCTAAGCCTGACCTCAGCCGCCCCACACAAAAACGTTCTTCTTCACTCATCACATTCTCCACGAAACATTCAAACACCTTATTCAATACTCCTATCTCACTACAATCTTTCTGTGCCCTACCTTATAACATCATTCACTCACTGCTGCTAAACCTGACCTCAGCCGCCCTACACAAGCACGCTCTTCTTCAACCATCACATTCTCCACGAAACATTCAAACACCTTATTCAATACTCCTATCTCACTACAATCTTTCTGTGCCCTACCTTATAACATCATTCACTCACTGCTCCTAAGCCTGACCTCAGCCGCCCCACACAAGCACGTTCTTCTTCAACCATCACATTCTCCACCAAACATTTAAACACCTTATTCAATCCTCCTTTCGCACTACAAACTTTCTGTGCCCTACCTTATAACATCATTCACTCACTGTTCCTAAACCTGACCTAAACCGCCCCTCACAAGCACGTTCTTCTTCAATCATCACGTTCTCCACGAAACATTCAAACACCTTATTCAATCCTCCTATCTCACTACAATCTTTCTGTGCCCTACCTTATAACATCATTCACTCACTGCTCCTAAACCTGACCTCAGCCGCCCAAAAAAGCACGCTATTCTTCACTCATCACATTCTCCACGAAACATTCAAACACTTTATTCAATCCTCCTTTCGCACTACAAAATTTCTGTGTCCTACCTTATAACATCATTCACTCACTGCTCCTAAAAATGACCTCAGCCGCCCCAAAAAAGCACGCTATTCTTCACTCATCACATTCTCCACGAAACATTCAAACACCTTATTCAATCCTCCTTTCGCACTACAAAATTTCTGTGACCTACCTTATAACATCATTCACTCACTGTTCCTAAACCTGACCTAAACCGCCCCACACAAGCACGTTCTACTTCAATCATCAGGTTCTCCACGAAACATTCAAACACCTTATTCAATCCTCCTATCTCACTACAATCTTTCTGTGCCCTACCTTATAACATCATTCACTCACTGCTCCTAAACCTGACTTCAGCCGCCCAAAAAAAGCACGCTATTCTTCACTCATCACATTCTCCACGAAACATTCAAACACTTTATTCAATCCTCCTTTCTCACTACAATCGTTCTGGGCCCTATTATATAACATCATTCACTCACTGGTCCTAAGCCTGACCTCAGCCGCCCCACAAAAGCACGCTCTTCTTCACTTATCACACTCTCCACGAAACATTCAAACACCTTATTCAATCCTCCTATCTCACTACAATCTTTCTGTGCCCTACCTTATAACATCATTCACTCACTTCTCCTAAACATGACCTCAGCCGCCCCACACAAAAACGTTCTTCTTCACTCACCACATTCTCCACGAAACATTCAAACACCTTATTCAATCCTCCTATCTCACTACAATCTTTCTGTGCCCTACCTTATAGCATCATTCACTCACTGCTCCTAAACCTGACTTCAGCCGCCCAAAAAAAGCACGCTATTCTTCACTCATCACATTCTCCACGAAACATTCAAACACCTTATTCAATACTCCTATCTCACTACAATCTTTCTGTGCCCTACCTTATAACATCATTCACTCACTGCTGCTAAACCTGACCTCAGCCGCCCTACACAAGCACGCTCTTCTTCAACCATCACATTCTCCACGAAACATTCAAACACCTTATTCAATACTCCTATCTCACTACAATCTTTCTGTGCCCTACCTTATAACATCATTCACTCACTGCTCCTAAGCCTGACCTCAGCCGCCCCACACAAGCACGCTCTTCTTCAACCATCACATTCTCCACCAAACATTCAAACACCTTATTCAATCCTCCTTTCGCACTACAAACTTTCTGTGCCCTACCTTATAACATCATTCACTCACTGTTCCTAAACCTGACCTAAACCGCCCCTCACAAGCACGTTCTTCTTCAATCATCACGTTCTCCACGAAACATTCAAACACCTTATTCAATCCTCCTATCTCACTACAATCTTTCTGTGCCCTACCTTATAACATCATTCACTCACTGCTCCTAAACCTGACCTCAGCCGCCCAAAAAAGCACGCTATTCTTCACTCATCACATTCTCCACGAAACATTCAAACACCTTATTCAATCCTCCTTTCTCACTACAATCTTTCTGTGCCCTACCTTATAACATCATTCACTCACTGCTCCTAAGCCTGACCTCAGCCGGCCAACACAAGCACGTTCTTCTTCACTCATCACATTCTCCACGAAACATTCAAACACCTTATTCAATCCTCCTATCTCACTACAATCTTTCTGTGCCCTACCTTATAACATCATTCACTCACTGCTCCTAAACCTGACCTCAGCCGCCCCAAAAAAGCACGCTATTCTTCACTCATCACATTCTCCACGAAACATTCAAACACTTTATTCAATCCTCCTTTCGCACTACAAAATTTCTGTGTCCTACCTTATAACATCATTCACTCACTGCTCCTAAAAATGACCTCAGCCGCCCCAAAAAAGCACAATATTCTTCACTCATCACATTCACCACGAAACATTCAAACACCTTATTCAATCCTCCTTTCGCACTACAAAATTTCTGTGACCTACCTTATAACATCATTCACTCACTGTTCCTAAACCTGACCTAAACCGCCCCACACAAGCACGTTCTACTTCAATCATCAGGTTCTCCACGAAACATTCAAACACCTTATTCAATCCTCCTATCTCACTACAATCTTTCTGTGCCCTACCTTATAACATCATTCACTCACTGCTCCTAAACCTGACCTCAGCCGCCCAAAAAAGCACGCTATTCTTCACTCATCACATTCTCCACGAAACATTCAAACACTTTATTCAATCCTCCTTTCGCACTACAAAATTTCTGTGTCCTACCTTATAACATCATTCACTCACTGCTCCTAAAAATGACCTCAGCCGCCCCAAAAAAGCACGCTATTCTTCACTCATCACATTCTCCACGAAACATTCAAACACCTTATTCAATCCTCCTTTCGCACTACAAAATTTCTGTGACCTACCTTATAACATCATTCACTCACTGTTCCTAAACCTGACCTAAACCGCCCCACACAAGCACGTTCTACTTCAATCATCAGGTTCTCCACGAAACATTCAAACACCTTATTCAATCCTCCTATCTCACTACAATCTTTCTGTGCCCTACCTTATAACATCATTCACTCACTGCTCCTAAACCTGACTTCAGCCGCCCAAAAAAAGCACGCTATTCTTCACTCATCACATTCTCCACGAAACATTCAAACACTTTATTCAATCCTCCTTTCTCACTACAATCGTTCTGGGCCCTATTATATAACATCATTCACTCACTGGTCCTAAGCCTGACCTCAGCCGCCCCACAAAAGCACGCTCTTCTTCACTTATCACACTCTCCACGAAACATTCAAACACCTTATTCAATCCTCCTATCTCACTACAATCTTTCTGTGCCCTACCTTATAACATCATTCACTCACTTCTCCTAAACATGACCTCAGCCGCCCCACACAAAAACGTTCTTCTTCACTCACCACATTCTCCACGAAACATTCAAACACCTTATTCAATCCTCCTATCTCACTACAATCTTTCTGTGCCCTACCTTATAGCATCATTCACTCACTGCTCCTAAGCCTGACCTCAGCCGCCCCACACAAAAACGTTCTTCTTCACTCATCACATTCTCCACGAAACATTCAAACACCTTATTCAATACTCCTATCTCACTACAATCTTTCTGTGCCCTACCTTATAACATCATTCACTCACTGCTGCTAAACCTGACCTCAGCCGCCCTACACAAGCACGCTCTTCTTCAACCATCACATTCTCCACGAAACATTCAAACACCTTATTCAATACTCCTATCTCACTACAATCTTTCTGTGCCCTACCTTATAACATCATTCACTCACTGCTCCTAAGCCTGACCTCAGCCGCCCCACACAAGCACGCTCTTCTTCAACCATCACATTCTCCACCAAACATTCAAACACCTTATTCAATCCTCCTTTCGCACTACAAACTTTCTGTGCCCTACCTTATAACATCATTCACTCACTGTTCCTAAACCTGACCTAAACCGCCCCTCACAAGCACGTTCTTCTTCAATCATCACGTTCTCCACGAAACATTCAAACACCTTATTCAATCCTCCTATCTCACTACAATCTTTCTGTGCCCTACCTTATAACATCATTCACTCACTGCTCCTAAACCTGACCTCAGCCGCCCAAAAAAGCACGCTATTCTTCACTCATCACATTCTCCACGAAACATTCAAACACCTTATTCAATCCTCCTTTCTCACTACAATCTTTCTGTGCCGTACCTTATAACATCATTCACTCACTGCTCCTAAGCCTGACCTCAGCCGGCCAACACAAGCACGTTCTTCTTCACTCATCACATTCTCCACGAAACATTCAAACACCTTATTCAATACTCCTATCTCACTACAATCTTTCTGTGCCCTACCTTATAACATCATTCACTCTCTGCTGCTAAACCTGACCTCAGCCGCCCTACACAAGCACGCTCTTCTTCAACCATCACATTCTCCACGAAACATTCAAACACCTTATTCAATACTCCTATCTCACTACAATCTTTCTGTGCCCTACCTTATAACATCATTCACTCACTGCTCCTAAGCCTGACCTCAGCCGCCCCACACAAAAACGTTCTTCTTCACTCATCACATTCTCCACGAAACATTCAAACACCTTATTCAATACTCCTATCTCACTACAATCTTTCTGTGCCCTACCTTATAACATCATTCACTCACTGCTGCTAAACCTGACCTCAGCCGCCCTACACAAGCACGCTCTTCGTCAACCATCACATTCTCCACGAAACATTCAAACACCTTATTCAATACTCCTATCTCACTACAATCTTTCTGTGCCCTACCTTATAACATCATTCACTCACTGCTCCTAAGCCTGACCTCAGCCGCCCCACACAAGCACGCTCTTCTTCAACCATCACATTCTCCACCAAACATTCAAACACCTTATTCAATCCTCCTTTCGCACTACAAACTTTCTGTGCCCTACCTTATAACATCATTCACTCACTGTTCCTAAACCTGACCTAAACCGCCCCTCACAAGCACGTTCTTCTTCAATCATCACGTTCTCCACGAAACATTCAAACACCTTATTCAATCCTCCTATCTCACTACAATCTTTCTGTGCCCTACCTTATAACATCATTCACTCACTGCTCCTAAACCTGACCTCAGCCGCCCAAAAAAGCACGCTATTCTTCACTCATCACATTCTCCACGAAACATTCAAACACTTTATTCAATCCTCCTTTCGCACTACAAAATTTCTGTGTCCTACCTTATAACATCATTCACTCACTGCTCCTAAAAATGACCTCAGCCGCCCCAAAAAAGCACGCTATTCTTCACTCATCACATTCACCACGAAACATTCAAACACCTTATTCAATCCTCCTTTCGCACTACAAAATTTCTGTGACCTACCTTATAACATCATTCACTCACTGTTCCTAAACCTGACCTAAACCGCCCCACACAAGCACGTTCTACTTCAATCATCAGGTTCTCCACGAAACATTCAAACACCTTATTCAATCCTCCTATCTCACTACAATCTTTCTGTGCCCTACCTTATAACATCATTCACTCACTGCTCCTAAACCTGACTTCAGCCGCCCAAAAAAAGCACGCTATTCTTCACTCATCACATTCTCCACGAAACATTCAAACACCTTATTCAATCCTCCTTTCTCACTACAATCTTTCTGTGCCCTACCTTATAACATCATTCACTCACTGCTCCTAAGCCTGACCTAAACCGCCCCACACAAGCACGTTCTTCTTCAATCATCACGTTCTCCACGAAACATTCAAACACCTTATTCAATCCTCCTGACTCACTACAATCTTTCTGTGCCCTACCTTATAACATCATTCACTCACTGCTCCTAAACCTGACCTCAGCCGCCCCAAAAAAGCACGCTATTCTTCACTCATCACATTCTCCACGAAACATTCAAACACCTTATTCAATCCTCCTTTCTCACTACAATCGTTCTGGGCCCTATCTTATAACATCATTCACTCACTGGTCCTAAGCCTGACCTCAGCCGCCCCACAAAAGCACGCTCTTCTTCACTCATCACATTCTCCACGAAACATTCAAACACCTTATTCAATCCTCCTATCTCACTACAATCTTTCTGTGCCCTACCTTATAACATCATTCACTCACTTCTCCTAAACATGACCTCAGCCGCCCCACACAAAAACGTTCTTCTTCACTCACCACATTCTCCACGAAACATTCAAACACCTTATTCAATCCTCCTATCTCACTACAATCTTTCTGTGCCCTACCTTATAACATCATTCACTCACTGTTCCTAAACCTGGCCTCAGCCGCCCCACACAAGCACGCTCTTCTTCACTCATCACATTCTCCACGAAACATTCAAACACCTTATTCAATCCTCCTTTCGCACTACAAACTTTCTGTGCCCTACCTTATAACACCATTCACTCACTGTTCCTAAACCTGACCTAAACCGCCCCTCACAAGCACGTTCTTCTTCAATCATCACTTTCTCCACGAAACATTCAAACACCTTATTCAATCCTCCTATCTCACTACAATCTTTCTGTGCATTACCTTATAACATCATTCACTCACTGCTCCTAAACCTGACCTCAGCCGCCCCAAAAAAGCACGCTATTCTTCACTCATCACATTCTCCACGAAACATTCAAACACTTTATTCAATCCTCCTTTCGCACTACAAAATTTCTGTGTCCTACCTTATAACATCATTCACTCACTGCTCCTAAAAATGACCTCAGCCGCCCCAAAAAAGCACGCTATTCTTCACTCATCACATTCTCCACGAAACATTCAAACACCTTATTCAATCCTCCTTTCGCACTACAAAATTTCTGTGACCTACCTTATAACATCATTCACTCACTGTTCCTAAACCTGACCTAAACCGCCCCACACAAGCACGTTCTTCTTCAATCATCAGGTTCTCCACGAAACATTCAAACACCTTATTCAATCCTCCTATCTCACTACAATCTTTCTGTGCCCTACCTTATAACATCATTCACTCACTGCTCCTAAACCTGACTTCAGCCGCCCAAAAAAAGCACGCTATTCTTCACTCATCACATTCTCCACGAAACATTCAAACACCTTATTCAATCCTCCTTTCTCACTACAATCTTTCTGTGCCCTACCTTATAACATCATTCACTCACTGCTCCTAAGCCTGACCTAAACCGCCCCACACAAGCACGTTCTTCTTCAATCATCACGTTCTCCACGAAACATTCAAACACCTTATTCAATCCTCCTGACTCACTACAATCTTTCTGTGCCCTACCTTATAACATCATTCACTCACTGCTGCTAAACCTGACCTCAGCCGCCCTACACAAGCACGCTCTTCTTCAACCATCACATTCTCCACGAAACATTCAAACACCTTATTCAATCCTCCTTTCTCACTACAATCTTTCTGTGCCCTACCTTATAACATCATTCACTCACTGCTCCTAAGCCTGACCTCAGCCGGCCAACACAAGCACGTTCTTCTTCACTCATCACATTCTCCACGAAACATTCAAACACCTTATTCAATCTTTCTATCTCACTACAATCTTTCTGTGCCCTACCTTATAACATCATTCATTCACTGCTCCTAAGCCTGACCTCAGCCGCACCACACAAGCACGCTCTTCTTCAATCATCACATTCTCCACGAAACATTCAAACACCTTATTCAATACTCCTATCTCACTACAATCTTTCTGTGCCCTACCTTATAACATCATTCACTCACTGTTCCTAAACCTGACCTAAACCGCCCCACACAAGCACGCTCTTCGTCAATCATCACATTCTTCACGAAACATTCAAACACTCTATTCAATCTTTCTATCTCACTACAATCTTTCTGTGCCCTACCTTATAACATCATTCACTCACTGTTCCTAAACCTGACCTAAACCGCCCCACACAAGCACGCTCTTCGTCAATCATCACATTCTCCACGAAACATTCAAGCACCCTATTCAATCCTCCTTTCTCACGACAAACTTTCTGTGCCCTACCTTATAACATCATTCACTAACTGCTCCCAAATCTGACCTCAGCCGCCCCACACAAGCACGCTCTTCGTCAATCATCACATTCTCCACGAAACATTCAAACACTTTATTCAATCCTCCTTTCTCACTACAATCTTTCGGTGCCCTACCTTATATCATCATTCACCCACTGCTCCTAAGCCTGGCCTCAGCCGCCCCACAAAAGCACGCTCTTCTTCACTCATCACATTCTCCACGAAACATTCAAACACCTTATTCAATCCTCCTATCTCACTACAATCTTTCTGTGCCCTACCTTATAACATCATTCACTCACTGCTCCTAAACCTGGCCTCAGCCGCCCACACAAGCACGTTCTTCTTCACTCATCACATTCTCCACGAAACATTCAAACACCTTATTCAATCTTCCTATCTCACTACTATCTTTTTGTGCCCTACCTTATAACATCCTTCACTCATTGCTCCTAAAACTGACCTCAGCCGCCCCACACAAAAACGTTCTTCTTCACTCATCACATTCTCCACGAAACATTCAAACACCTTATTCTATACTCCTATCTCACTACAATCTTTCTGCGCCCTACCTTATAACATCATTCACTCACTGCTCCTAAGCCTGACCTAAACCGCCCCTCACAAGCACGTTCTTCTTCAATCATCACGTTCTCCACGAAACATTCAAACACCTTATTCAATCCTCCTATCTCACTACAATCTTTCTGTGCCCTACCTTATAACATCATTCACTCACTGCTCCTAAACCTGACCTCAGCCGCCCCAAAAAAGCACGCTATTCTTCACTCATCACATTCTCCACGAAACATTCAAACACTTTATTCAATCCTCCTTTCGCACTACAAAATTTCTGTGTCCTACCTTATACCATCATTCACTCACTGCTCCTAAAAATGACCTCAGCCGCCCCAAAAAAGCACGCTATTCTTCACTCTTCACATTCTCCACGAAACATTCAAACACCTTATTCAATCCTCCTTTCGCACTACAAAATTTCTGTGCCCTACCTTATAACATCATTCACTCACTGTTCCTAAACCTGACCTAAACCGCCCCACACAAGCACGTTCTTCTTCAATCATCAGGTTCTCCACGAAACATTCAAACACCTTATTCAATCCTCCTATCTCACTACAATCTTTCTGTGCCCTACCTTATAACATCATTCACTCACTGCTCCTAAACCTGACTTCAGCCGCCCAAAAAAAGCACGCTATTCTTCACTCATCACATTCTCCACGAAACATTCAAACAGCTTATTCAATCCTCCTTTCTCACTACAATCTTTCTGTGCCCTACCTTATAACATCATTCACTCACTGCTCCTAAGCCTGAACTAAACCGCCCCACACAAGCACGCTCTTCGTCAATCATCACATTCTCCACGAAACATTCAAGCACCCTATTCAATCCTCCTTTCTCACGACAAACTTTCTGTGCCCTACCTTATAACATCATTCACTCACTGCTCCTAAACCTGACCTCAGCCGCCCCACACAAGCACGCTCTTCTTCAACCATCACATTCTCCACGAAACATTCAAACACCTTATTCAATCCTCCTTTCTCACTACAATCTTTCTGTGCCCTACCTTATAACATCATTCACTCACTGCTCCTAAGCCTGACCTCAGCCGGCCAACACAAGCACGTTCTTCTTCACTCATCACATTCTCCACGAAACATTCAAACACCTTATTCAATCTTTCTATCTCACTACAATCTTTCTGTGCCCTACCTTATAACATCATTCATTCACTGCTCCTAAGCCTGACCTCAGCCGCACCACACAAGCACGCTCTTCTTCAATCATCACATTCTCCACGAAACATTCAAACACCTTATTCAATACTCCTATCTCACTACAATCTTTCTGTGCCCTACCTTATAACATCATTCACTCACTGTTCCTAAACCTGACCTAAACCGCCCCACACAAGCACGCTCTTCGTCAATCATCACATTCTTCACGAAACATTCAAACACTCTATTCAATCTTTCTATCTCACTACAATCTTTCTGTGCCCTACCTTATAACATCATTCACTCACTGTTCCTAAACCTGACCTAAACCGCCCCACACAAGCACGCTCTTCGTCAATCATCACATTCTCCACGAAACATTCAAGCACCCTATTCAATCCTCCTTTCTCACGACAAACTTTCTGTGCCCTACCTTATAACATCATTCACTAACTGCTCCCAAATCTGACCTCAGCCGCCCCACACAAGCACGCTCTTCGTCAATCATCACATTCTCCACGAAACATTCAAACACTTTATTCAATCCTCCTTTCTCACTACAATCTTTCGGTGCCCTACCTTATATCATCATTCACCCACTGCTCCTAAGCCTGGCCTCAGCCGCCCCACAAAAGCACGCTCTTCTTCACTCATCACATTCTCCACGAAACATTCAAACACCTTATTCAATCCTCCTATCTCACTACAATCTTTCTGTGCCCTACCTTATAACATCATTCACTCACTGCTCCTAAACCTGGCCTCAGCCGCCCACACAAGCACGTTCTTCTTCACTCATCACATTCTCCACGAAACATTCAAACACCTTATTCAATCTTCCTATCTCACTACTATCTTTTTGTGCCCTACCTTATAACATCCTTCACTCATTGCTCCTAAAACTGACCTCAGCCGCCCCACACAAAAACGTTCTTCTTCACTCATCACATTCTCCACGAAACATTCAAACACCTTATTCTATACTCCTATCTCACTACAATCTTTCTGCGCCCTACCTTATAACATCATTCACTCACTGCTCCTAAGCCTGACCTAAACCGCCCCTCACAAGCACGTTCTACTTCAATCATCACGTTCTCCACGAAACATTCAAACACCTTATTCAATCCTCCTATCTCACTACAATCTTTCTGTGCCCTACCTTATAACATCATTCACTCACTGCTCCTAAACCTGACCTCAGCCGCCCCAAAAAAGCACGCTATTCTTCACTCATCACATTCTCCACGAAACATTCAAACACTTTATTCAATCCTCCTTTCGCACTACAAAATTTCTGTGTCCTACCTTATAACATCATTCACTCACTGCTCCTAAAAATGACCTCAGCCGCCCCAAAAAAGCACGCTATTCTTCACTCTTCACATTCTCCACGAAACATTCAAACACCTTATTCAATCCTCCTTTCGCACTACAAAATTTCTGTGCCCTACCTTATAACATCATTCACTCACTGTTCCTAAACCTGACCTAAACCGCCCCACACAAGCACGTTCTTCTTCAATCATCAGGTTCTCCACGAAACATTCAAACACCTTATTCAATCCTCCTATCTCACTACAATCTTTCTGTGCCCTACCTTATAACATCATTCACTCACTGCTCCTAAACCTGACTTCAGCCGCCCAAAAAAAGCACGCTATTCGTCACTCATCACATTCTCCACGAAACATTCAAACAGCTTATTCAATCCTCCTTTCTCACTACAATCTTTCTGTGCCCTACCTTATAACATCATTCACTCACTGCTCCTAAGCCTGAACTAAACCGCCCCACACAAGCACGCTCTTCGTCAATCATCACATTCTCCACGAAACATTCAAGCACCCTATTCAATCCTCCTTTCTCACGACAAACTTTCTGTGCCCTACCTTATAACATCATTCACTCACTGCTCCTAAACCTGACCTCAGCCGCCCCACACAAGCACGCTCTTCGTCAATCATCACATTCTCCACGAAACATTCAAACACCTTATTCAATCCTCCTTTCTAACTACAATCTTTCTGTGCCCTACCTTATAACATCATTCACTCACTGCTCCTAAACCTGACATCAGCCGCCCCACTCAAGCACGCTCTTCTTCACTCATCACATTCTCCACGAAACAATCAAACACCTTGTTCAATCCTCCTATCTCACTACAATCTTTCTGTGCCCTACCTTATAACATCATTCACTCACTGCTCCTAAGCCTGACCTCAGCCGCCCCAAAAAAGCACGCTCTTCTTCACTCATCACATTCTCCACGACACATTCCAAACACCTTGTTCAATCCTCCTATCTCACTACTATGTCTCTGGGCCCTACCTTATAACATCATTCACTCACTGCTCCTAAGCCTGACCTCAGCCGCCCCACAAAAGCACGATAGTAGTAATGGGTATACTTTATCCCCCCAATGGGAGAGCAGTATTTGTTACCCCCACCCCTTCCTAAGCCCCGCCCCTTTTGTTTGATAGGTCGATGGTGGTGAAGATGGCGTCGATGCCCCGCCCCTGTTGCTGGTCGAGGAGCGGAAGGGCCATCTTGTTCTGGTGGTGCCGTAAGTTTTTGTTGGAAAAAATATAATTCTGCGTTCGGGAATGGAACCTAGGACGTTTGGTTTGCTGGCGTGTGACGCTAGCGACTGAGCTACGAGGCGTTCAGTTGTGTGTTACTGTATGATGGGGGTACAAGTAGGTCTTGTGAGTGCTGGGAGTGTTGGTAGTTGTTTGGTTGTATGAAATAAGAGTAGAACGTGTATTTGTATAAAAATAAATTTATTGTGTTAAAAATATGAATATAAATACAGGATTATATAGATACGTAAATAAAATAAAAATCTGACAATATGAAGACTAGAATAAAACTCAATATTACATATTACAAATATAATATAATTAAAATCTAACAAAAATAAAATGATAAAACTAAATATAAATACAAATACGAGTAATATATAACACGCACACCAACAGTCACACAAACATAATTTTAGAAAATATAATACGCACACAATATAATATAATTAAAATATAACAAGAATAAAATAATAAAACTAAATATAAATACAAATACGAGTAATATAATATAATTAAAATATAACAATAATAAAATAATAAAACTAAATACAAATACGAGTAATATATAACACGCACACTTGTTGTAGTGTTAAATGCAAGTACAAGACGGTCTTTGTGCTCTGGTGCTCTGACACACAGAATCTTCACTATTAGAATCGATCCACGTTCGATTCTATGTGTATATTGTCCAGCATCCGTTGTTAATTGTAGATTGTCCATGTTGAAGTACTTCGAGGGCCTTCTTGTTCTGGTAGGCATGTTGAAAAATATTTTATAATGGTTCCGTTGATAGTAATTGTAGATGTCCATGGTGAAGGACTTCGAGGGCCTTCTTGTTCTGGTAGGCATGTTGGTATATATAGTAATTGTGACGTAGATGTAAAGTCTATGGTGAAGGACTTCGAGGGCCTTCTTGTTCTGGTGGGCATGCTGGTATTGATAGTAATTGTGACGTAGATGTAAAGTCCATGGTGAAGGACTTCGAGGGTCTTCTTGTTCTGGTAAGCATGTTGAAAAATATTTAGTAATGGTTCCGGTGTTAGTAATTGTAGATGACCATGTTGAAGGACTTCGAGGGCCTTCTTGTTCTGGTAAGCATGTTGGTAAATGTAGTGGAAAAGTATTTTGTAATGGTTTGAGTAGAAAGGAGGATAGTTTGGGACAAAACATTACGGCACCTTACCTAACCCACCCCTAAGTGTTGTATGTGTGAGTGTTGTTTGGGGTGGTGGTGGGTAGATGTGTGGGTAAGTTTGAGGTTGTGGGGGTTGTCCCGGGGTTGGGGGATAATTTTGCTCCAAAAACAAGATGGTGTCGCCTAGTGTAAGAAATTGTGGGGTGTCTTTGGAGTGTATGTTGGGTATATGTGGGTTGGAACTGGGGGTCGCCCCGGGGTAGGGGTGGTTTATAATAATAATATATGAAATAACCGGGGGTAGTTTTAAATAATATATGAAATTACCAAAAATCGATCGGTTGTATCAAATGACAAAACAACTGCATGCGGTACGTTTATAGTATGTGTTGAATAGATGCGGGGGTGGGTTCACCTGAGGGTAGTTTTCAATAATATATCAGATTGCCAAAAACTGATCGGTCCCTGGAGTCGTGCTCGAGGTAAAGCCACCCAGGAGCCAGGCGTTAGGTAAAGCTACCATGGAGTTAGACCTTAGGTAAAGCTACCTTGGAGCAAGGCCTCAGGTAAAGCCATCCCGAAGCCAACCCTTAAGTAAAGCCACCCTCGAGAAAGGCCTTAGGTAAATTCACACTAGAGTGGATCTTTAAGCGGGGTTGTTTTTAATAATATATGAAATTGATTAAAAAAAAGATCGGTTAGATCAAACGACCAACGTTCCCACTAAACGCTAACTTTAACCGACCAACAAATATACATTGGCTTGAAATAGTCAACAGACTTTGCGGGGAATTGACCTATCACCATTGCAGGGACTCGGTAGGCTTACGCAACACAACGCAAACGGTCGCTGTAAGGTGTGTAGGCATATTACTATGTTAAACCAACATGCGTGATAGCCCTATATAGTATATTAAACAAATATGCATGTAAACCTACATAGATCTATATACTATGTTAGGCCAATATAGCCCACATAATGTGTTAAATCAACACGCGTGTAAGCCTACATACATACTATGTTAGGCCGACATACATGAATCCCTACATGGGCCTACTATGTCGGTAAACCACTTGCCAAAGCCTTTATGATCTGAGCTATACACAAATTTTTTCACCTCTTCTATTAGGTAGAGCCTCAGGCAGGCAACCGTATAATATGGGAAGTACAATATGGTATAGCTACCAGTACATACCACCATAGCTACGTAAAGGCAGCTACCAATGCATAACCTATCACGCCCACGTAGGTGACGGTCAACAAATATTACAATATAATTTAAAAAAAGTCACGCAACCTATGTACATACCAACATTCATGTTAACCTATATAGGCTTATATACTATGTTAAGCCAGCATGCAATATACTCTAAATAGCCCTACTATACTGTGTCAAACCAACATGCAGGTTAACCTATATACATCCTGTATTAAGCTAAAATCTCCGTTACCCACATAGGTCTATATAATATGTTACCAGCATGAACGATAGCCTATATAGTGTGTTAAACAACTATGCGTGTAAACCTACATAAATACTATGCTAAGCCAACATGCATGCTATTCTACATAGGCTTATATACTATGTTAAGCCAACATACATGATTGCCTTATATAGTATGTTAAAAAAAATATGCGTGTAAACCTACATAAATTCCATGCTAAGCCAACATGCATGCTATCCATCATAGGCGTATATACCATGTTAAGCCTACATACATGATAGCCTTATATAGTGTGTTAAAGAAATATGTGTGTAAGCCTGCATACATATTATGCTAAGCCGACATGGGCCTACAAATTATAATATAACACATTATATCCAATGCATAATTTAGCTAATGGTTATCACGCAGTATTAGACGAGTAGCCTGACTACAAGTAGTCTACAAATTACCACACAATACCCGATACATAGCTTAGCTAATCATTAACACATTGTATCCGATGCACAGCTTGACGATGGGGTAACATATAGTATCCGATGCATAGCTAGGCTACAGGTTAACTAATGGTTAGCTTGACTATGGGTTAACACATAATATCCGATGTGTAGCTTGACTAATGGTTAACACATAATATCCGATGTGTAACTTGACTAAATGTTAACACATAATATCCGATGTGTAGCTTGACTAGTGGGTAACACATAATATCCAATGCATAGCTTGCCTAGTGGTTAACACATAATATCCAATGCATAGCTTGACTATGGGTTAACACATCGTATCCGATGAGAAGTTTGAATACAAGTTAACACATAATATCCAATGAATAGCCTGGCTAATGACCAATATATAGTATCCGATGAATAGCTGGGCTAATGGTTAGCGTGACTATGGGTTAACACATAATATCCGATGCATAACCTGACTAGGGCTAACACATAGTATCCGATACATGGTCTGACTATGGTTTAACACATCGTATCCGATGAGAAGTTTAAATACAAGTTAACACATAATATCCAATGCATAGCTTGACTAGGGTTTAACACATAGTAGCCGATGAGTAGAATGACTACAAGTTAACACATAATATAAAGTGCATAGCTAGGCTAATGGTTAACACATAGTGGCCGTTGTGTAGCCCGACTAATCGTTAACACATAATATCCAATGCATAGCCTGAGTATGTTTTAACAAATAGTATCCGATGCATAGATTGACTAGGGGTTATCACACAGTATCCGATGAGCAGGTTGACTACAAGTTAACACATGATATCCAATGCATAGCTTGGCGAAAGGTTAACACATAGTATCCGATGAGTAGATTGACTACAAGTTAACACAAAATATTCAATGCATAGTCTGACTATGGTTTAACACATAGTATCCGATGAGTAGATTGACTAAGGGTTATCACATAGTAGCCGTAGAGTAGGTTGATTACAAAGTAACACATAATATTCATTGCATAGTTTGGCTAGTGGTTATCACATAGTATCTGACGCATAGCTAGGCTAATGGTTAACACATAGTAGCCGATGCATAGCCTGACTAGGGCTAACACATAGTATCCGAGACATAGATTGACTAATGATTAACACTAGGTATCCAAAGCACAACTGGACTAGGGTTAACACATAATATCCGACGCATAGCTTGACTACAAGGTAACACATAATATCCAGTGCATAGCCTGACTAATGACCAACACATAGTATCTGATGCATAGCTATTCTAATGTGTAACACATAGTAGCCGATGCATAGCCTAACTAGAGCTATCACATAGTATCCGATTCATAGATTGACTATGGATTATCACATAGTATCCGTTGAGAGACTTGAATACAAGTTAACACATAATATCCAATGCATAGCTGGCTGATATTCTACATATAGTTAGCCTACATTCTGTGTTATGTATGTAAACCCACATACTATGCTAAAACGGTTACCCATCAGGTACTGGACACAGATCTATGGTAATGCAAGAGTAACCCTAAGTGTATACCACACTATGACAACAGATACATAGCTAGACAACAGATACCTAGCCTGGCCATAGCCTACATAGCTAGACAACCGATACATAGCTAGACAATAGATACCTAGCCTGACAACAGATACCTAACCCGGAAGCAAATACATAGCCTGACAACCGATACATAGCCTGACAACAGAGCTAGATCAAATGACCAACGTTTCAACTAAACAACATTACGCTAAGTTTAACCGACCAACATACACGAAGTTCAAACGAACAACATTGACACCAAATTCAAATAGGCTATTGCGGTTATGGCTGGTGGAGGCCAGATCAACGTTTCATCTAATCAAAGTCGAAAAACTTACGCTAATCAACCAACATCTACACCGAGGTCAAATGGGCTATGCCGGCTATGGTTAGTGAAGGCACTGGCAAAAGCCTTTATGATCTGAGCCTTAGGCCTTACACATAATTATAGCTACCAACGCATACCAAAATAGCTATGTAGAAACCGTCAAGGCCTTTAGGATCTGAGCTTTACACATATTGTATAGGTATGTTGTATCAGTTACAACATACTGACTAAGACAAATACCTCCATCAAATCTTAGGTAAAGCTACCTTGGAGTCAGCCCTTAGGTAAAATCACCCCTAGAGTCAGGTCGTAGGTAAAGCCAGCCTGTAGTTGGACCTTAGGTAAAGCTACCTTGGAGTCAGCCCTTAACAGCCAGCCTAGAGTTGGACCTTAGGTAAAGCTACCTTGGAGTAGGGCCTTAGGTAAATTCACCCTGGAGAAAGGCCTTAGGTAAAGCCACTCTGGAGAAAGGCCTTAGGTAAAACCATCCCGAAGTCAGGCTACCTTGGAGCCAGGCCTTATTTGAAGCCTCTTTTGAGCTAGACTTTAGGTAAAGCTACCTTAGGGTCAACCCTTAGGTAAAGCAACCAAGGAGTCAGGCCGTAGGTAAAGCCAGCCAGGATTCGGGCCTTAGGTAAAGTTATGCTTGAGGCCAGGTCTTAGGTAAAGCTACCTTAGAGTCAGCCCTTAGATAAAGCAACCCCTGAGTCAAACCATAGGTAAAGCCAGCTTGGACTGGTTAGGTACGTAAAACAGCTATCAATGCATGCCCAATCTCAATAGCTATGTAAAGGCAGCTAATATTGCATACCCTATCACAATAACCCCTTAAAGACGGCTACCACTTAACAATAGCTACGTAAAATCTGTTACCAACCCATGACCAAAGAATATATTTACGTAAAGACCTCTATCAACGCATGAACAACGGCAATAGCTACGTATAGACATCTACTAATGCCTGACCTAAGCCAATAGTTACGTAAAGTCAATGAATTTTACCTATCATCATAGCCCCGTGAAGACAGCTACAATATCATACCGTAGCACAATAGCTCCGTAAAAACATTTACGTAAAAGACCTATGTTAGTGCATTAGCTAAGACAATTGCTCCGTAAGGACAGCTACCAATCCATAACCTATCACAATATCTCTGTACATGGCAGATGCCGTGATGACCTCTTCTGTACCAGAGTATATTTGAAGTGCTACCTTAGACATGGCAGATGCTCTGATGATCTTCTTCTTTACCATAGTATGCTGGACGTGCTACCTTAGACATGCTTTTCTGTACCATATATGCCTCTGTAGATGGGCAGATGCGATACTCTACTTCAGAGGTAAAAGATGAATCCCGTTTGAAATGAGAAGCACTTGACTAGCGTCAGAACATGGTCATAGGACATAACACAAGTATGTAACTGGCCTAAGTCTTTACTGTATATCCTTGACCCTGAATTAACTTGTAGATGGAAAGAGACGATACTCCACCTAGGGGCAAAAGATGAATTTTATTGAAAATTTGTTGTAGTGAGAAACTCATGACTAGCGTCAGAACATGATCATAGGACATTGCACAACTGCCCTAAGACTTTACCTGTGATTGTCCTGCAGATGGACTAATGTTAAAATAAGTGTAGGTGGCATACATATACAGGCAACAGTTAATCCTATGCAGATGGTATGACCTACCGATATTACATATGCCGTCCGACATTTTGTTTCACGTCATTTGCTGCGGCTATGCTGATATAATCAGAGTGCGCTATCGCGGTCCGGTGATAACGGATAGCAATATTACTGTAAAGGTTTTAAACAAGCATTTATTTGTCGAACTCTGTCTGTGTGAACTTACCTATACCTTTATTGAAACGTATAATAATAATAACATTGCATATTGACTTAACACAATATGTAGGCCTATGTAGGATAACATCCATATATACTTAATACAGGATGTATGTATGGTTTACATGCATATTGGCATAACACAGTCTGTAAGCTAATGTAAGGTACCGTGGATATTGGCTTAATACATGGTGTAGACCTATGTAAGGTAACATGCATATTGGCCTAATACAGGGTGTAGGCCTATGTAGGTTTACATGCATACCAGGTTAACACATTATGTAGGCTTTTGTCGGACAACGTGCATATCGGCTTAAAAGAGGATGTAGGCTTATTTAGGTGTACATGCATATTGGCTTAACCCAGTATGTAGGCCTATGTAGGGTAACATACATATTGGATTAATACAGAAAGAATGTAGGTTTAGATGCTTATTAGCTTAACACAGTATGTATATTTACATGCATATTTCCATAACACAGTATGTCGGCCTATGTATGGTAACGCGCATATTTGCTTAATACCAGATGTATGCAGGGTAACGTGTATATTGACTTAACATAGTATGTAGGCCTATGTAGGGTAACATGCATATTGTCTTATTTCGGGAGGAATGTAGCTTTACATTCATCCTCGCTTAACTCAGTATTTATGCGTATGTAAGGTAAAGTGCATATTTTCTCAACACAGTATGTAGGGCTATGTAGGGTAACATCCATATTGCCTTATTTCAGGAGGAATGTAGGTTTACACGCTTATTGGCTTAACACAGTATGTAGAGTAACATACATAATGGCTTAATACAGGATGTATACTATTGTGATAGGTTATGGTTTGGTAGTTGTCTTCATAGAGCTATGATGATAGATAAAATGGATTGACTTTCCGTAACTATTGGCTTAGGTCATGCATTAGTAGCTTTATTTACGTAGCTTTTGAGATTGCGCATGCAATGATAGCTGTCTTAATGTAGCTATTGAGATAGGTCATACATTGATGGCGGTGTTTACTTACATATTCTGATAGGGTATGCATTGGTAGAGCTGTCTTTTCGTAGCTATTGTCCTTGCTCGTGCTTTTGATATATGTCTTTGTAACTATTTTGATAGGGAATGTATTTGTAGCTGTCTCTACGGAGCAATTGTGATAGGTTAAGCATTGGTAGCGCTATTTACTTAGCTAATGTGACGAGTTATGTGTTGGTAGCTGTCCTTACGGAGCTATTGTGATAAGTAATGCATTGATAGCGGTCCATACCTTGCTGTTGTCGTAGTTCATGCAATGGTAGGTTTTCCTTACGGAGCTATTGTCTTATCTCATCCCTTGATATAGGTCTGGATATAGCTATTATCTTGGGTCATGGATCGGTAACAGTTTTTTACGTAGCTATTGTGATAGTGTATATGTTGGTAGCTGTCTTTACGAGGCTAGTGTGATGGTTCATGATTTAGTAGCTGTCATTACTGAGTTATTGTGTTAGGTTATGCATCTTTAGCTGTCTTTACATAGCTATTATGATAGCGTATGTATTGGTTGTTATCTTTTCGTAGCTGTTTTAATGGGGTAGGCATTTTCAGCTGCCTTTACGTAGTTATTGTGAAAGGTTATGCAATGGTAGCGGTTTGTACATAGGTCTTGTGATAGGTTATACATTATTAACCGTCTGTACGTAGCTATTATGGTAGGGTGAGCATCGGTAGTTCTTTTAACGTAACTATTGTGATATAGTATGGATTGATAGCTGTCTTTACGATGATATTGCCTAAGGTCTTGAATTGATACAGGGTTTTACGTAACTATTGTCTTAGATTATGAGTCGGTAACAGTTTTGACATAGCTATTGTGGTAGAGTATAAATTGGTAGCTAGTTTTACAGAGATATTGTCTAAAGTAATGATTTCATGGAGGTGTTTACGTAACTTTTGCGATAGAGTTTGTATTGGTAGCTGTCTTTACACATCTATAGTGATAGGTTATGCATTGGTAGCTATCTTTATGGAGATATTGTGATAGATTATGGATTGGTAACCGTCTTTGCGTAGCTATTGTTAAGGGCTGACTCCAAGGTAGCTTTACCTAAGGTCTGATTCCAGAGAGGCCTTACCTGAGACCTGGCCTCAAGCATAACTTTACCTAAGGCCCGACTCCTGGCTGGCTTTACCTACGGCCTGACTCCTTGGTTGCTTTACCTAAGGGTTGACCCTAAGGTAGCTTTACCTAAAGTCTAGCTCAAAAGAAGCTTCAAATAAGGCCTGGCTACAAGGTAGCCTGACTTCGGGATGGTTTTACCTAAGGCCTTTCTCCAGAGTGGCTTTACCTAAGGCCTTTCTCCAGGGTGAATTTACCTAAGGCCCTACTCCAAGGTAGCTTTACCTAAGGTCCAACTCTAGGCTGGCTGTTAAGGGCTGACTCCAAGGTAGCTTTACCTAAGGTCCAACTACAGGCTGGCTTTACCTACGACCTGACTCTAGGGGTGACTTTACCTAAGGGCTGACTCCAAGGTAGCTTTACCTAAGATTTGATGGAGGTATTTGTCTTAGTCAGTATGTTGTAACTGATACAACATACCTATACAATATGTGTAAAGCTCAGATCCTAAAGGCCTTGACGGTTTCTACATAGCTATTTTGGTATGCGTTGGTAGCTATAATTATGTGTAAGGCCTAAGGCTCAGATCATAAAGGCTTTTGCCAGTGCCTTCACTAACCATAGCCGGCATAGCCCATTTGACCTCGGTGTAGATGTTGGTTGATTAGCGTAAGTTTTTCGACTTTGATTAGATGAAACGTTGATCTGGCCTCCACCAGCCATAACCGCCATAGCCTATTTGAATTTGGTGTCAATGTTGTTCGTTTGAACTTCGTGTATGTTGGTCGGTTAAACTTAGCGTAATGTTGTTTAGTTGAAACGTTGGTCATTTGATCTAGCTCTGTTGTCAGGCTATGTATCGGTTGTCAGGCTATGTATTTGCTTCCGGGTTAGGTATCTGTTTTCAGGCTAGGTATCTATTGTCTAGCTATGTATCGGTTGTCTAGCTATGTAGGCTATGGCCAGGCTAGGTATCTGTTGTCTAGCTATGTATCTGTTGTCATAGTGTGGTATACACTTAGGGTTACTCTTGCATTACCATAGATTTGTGTCTAGTACCTGATGGGTAACCGTTTTAGCATAGTATGTGGGTTTACATACATAACACAGAATGTAGGCTAACTATATGTAGAATATCAGCCAGCTATGCATTGGATATTATGTGTTAACTTGTATTCAAGTCTCTCAACGGATACTATGTGATAATCCATAGTCAATCTATGAATCGGATACTATGTGTTAGCTCTAGTTAGGCTATGCATCGGCTACTATGTGTTACACATTAGAATAGCTATGCATCAGATACTATGTGTTGGTCATTAGTCAGGCTATGCACTGGATATTATGTGTTACCTTGTAGTCAAGCTATGCGTCGGATATTATGTGTTAACCCTAGTCCAGTTATGCTTTGGATACCATGTGTTAATCATTAGTCAATCTATGTCTCGGATACTATGTGTTAGCCCTAGTCAGGCTATGCATCGGCTACTATGTGTTAACCATTAGCCTAGCTATGCGTCAGATACTATGTGATAACCACTAGCCAAACTATGCAATGAATATTATGTGTTAATTTGTAATCAACCTACTCTACGGCTACTATGTGATAACCCTTAGTCAATCTACTCATCGGATACTATGTGTTAAACCATAGTCAGACTATGCATTGAATATTTTGTGTAAACTTGTAGTCAATCTACTCATCGGATACTATGTGTTAACCTTTCGCCAAGCTATGCATTGGATATCATGTGTTAACTTGTAGTCAACCTACTCATCGGATACTGTGTGATAACCCCTAGTCAATCTATGCATCGGATACTATTTGTTAAAACATACTCAGGCTATGCATTGGATATTATGTGTTAACGATTAGTCGGGCTACACAACGGCCACTATGTGTTAACCATTAGCCTAGCTATGCACTTTATATTATGTGTTAACTTGTAGTCATTCTACTCATCGGCTACTATGTGTTAAACCCTAGTCAAGCTATGCATTGGATATTATGTGTTAACTTGTATTTAAACTTCTCATCGGATACGATGTGTTAAACCATAGTCAGACCATGTATCGGATACTATGGGTTAGCCCTAGTCAGGCTATGCATCGGATATTATGTGTTAACCCATAGTCACGCTAACCATTAGCCCAGCTATGCATCGGATACTATATATTGGTCATTAGCCAGGCTATTCATTGGATATTATGTGTTAACTTGTATTCAAACTTCTCATCGGATACGGTTAACCCATAGTCAAGCTATGCATTGGATATTATGTGTTAACCACTAGGCAAGCTATGCATTGGATATTATGTGTTAACCACTAGTCAAGCTACACATCGGATATTATGTGTTAACAGTTAGTCAAGTTACACATCGGATATTATGTGTTAACCATTAGTCAAGCTACACATCGGATATTATGTGTTAACCCATAGTCAAGCTAACCATTAGTTAACCTGTAGCCTAGCTATGCATCGGATACTATATGTTACCCCATCGTCAAGCTGTGCATCGGATACAATGTGTTAATGATTAGCTAAGCTATGTATCGGGTATTATGTGGTAATTTGTAGACAACTTGTAGTCAGGCTACTCGTCTAATACTGCGTGATAACCATTAGCTAAATTATGCATTGGATATAATGTGTTATATTATAATTTGTAGGCCCATGTCGGCATAGCATAATATGTATGCAGGCTTACACACATATTTCTTTAACACACTATATAAGGCTATCATGTATGTAGGCTTAACATGGTATATACGCCTATGATGGATAGCATGCATGTTGGCTTAGCATGGAATTTATGTAGGTTTACACGCATATTTTTTTTAACATACTATATAAGGCAATCATGTATGTTGGCTTAACATAGTATATAAGCCTATGTAGAATAGCATGCATGTTGGCTTAGCATAGTATTTATGTAGGTTTACACGCAAATTTGTTTAACACACTATATAGGCTATCGTTCATGCTGGTAACATATTATATAGACCTATGTGGGTAACGGAGATTTTAGCTTAATACAGGATGTATATAGGTTAACCTGCATGTTGGTTTGACACAGTATAGTAGGGCTATTTAGAGTATATTGCATGCTGGCTTAACATAGTATATAAGCCTATATAGGTTAACATGAATGTTGGTATGTACATAGGTTGCGTGATTTTTTTTAAATTAAATTGTAATATTTGTTGACCGTCACCTACGTGGGCGTGATAGGTTATGCATTGGTAGCTGCCTTTACGTAGCTATGGTGGTATGTACTGGTAGCTATACCATATTGTACTTCCCATATTATACGGTTACCTGCCTGAGGCTCTACCTAATAGAAGAGGTGAAAAAATTTGTGTATAGCTCAGATCATAAAGGCTTTGGCAAGTGGTTTACCGACATAGTAGGCCCATGTAGGGATTCATGTATGTCGGCCTAACATAGTATGTATGTAGGCTTACACGCGTGTTGATTTAACACATTATGTGGGCTATATTGGCCTAACATAGTATATAGATCTATGTAGGTTTACATGCATATTTGTTTAATATACTATATAGGGCTATCACGCATGTTGGTTTAACATAGTAATATGCCTACACACCTTACAGCGACCGTTTGCGTTGTGTTGCGTAAGCCTACCGAGCCCCTGCAATGGTGATAGGTCAATTCCCCGCAAAGTCTGTTGACTATTTCAAGCCAATGCATATTTGTTGGTCGGTTAAAGTTAGCGTTTAGTGGGAACGTTGGTCGTTTGATCTAACCGATCATTTTTTTAATCAATTTCATATATTATTAAAAACAACCCCGCTTAAAGATCCACTCTAGTGTGAATTTACCTAAGGCCTTTCTCGAGGGTGGCTTTACTTAAGGTTTGGCTTCGGGATGGCTTTACCTGAGGCCTTGCTCCAAGGTAGTTTTACCTAAGGTCTAACTCCATGGTAGCTTTACCTAACGCCTGGCTCCTGGGTGGCTTTACCTCGAGCACGACTCCAGGGACCGATCAGTTTTTGGCAATCTGATATATTATTGAAAACTACCCTCAGGTGAACCCACCCCCGCATCTATCCAACACATACTATAAACGTACCGCATGCAGTTGTTTTGTCATTTGATACAACCGATCGATTTTTGGTAATTTCATATATTATTTAAAACTACCCCCGGTTATTTCATATATTATTATTATAAACCACCCCTACCCCGGGGCGACCCCCCGTTCGAACCCACATATACCCAACATACACTCCAAAGACACCCCACAATTTCTTACACTAGGCGACACCATCTTGTTTTTGGAGCAAAATTATCCCTCAACCCCGGGACAACCCCCACAACCTCAAACTTACCCACACATCTACCCACCACCACCCCAAACAACACTCACACATACAACACTTAGGGGTGGGTTAGGTAAGGTGCCGTAATGTTTTGTCCCAAACTATCCTCCTTTCTACTCAAACCATTACAAAATACTTTTCCACTACATTTACCAACATGCTTACCAGAACAAGAAGGCCCTCGAAGTCCTTCAACATGGACATCTACAATTACTAACACTGGAACCATTACTAAATATTTTTCCACTACCAACATGCTTACAAGAACAAGAAGACCCTCGAAGTCCATCAAAATTGACCTTACATCTACGTCACAATTACTATCAATACCAGCATGCCCACCAGAACAAGAAGGCCCTCGAAGTCCTTCACCATAGACTTTACATCTACGTCACAATTACTATCAATACCAACATGCCTACCAGAACAAGAAGGCCCTCGAAGTCCTTCACCATGGACATCTACAATTACTATCAAACAGAACCATTACAAAATATTTTTCAACATGCCTACCAGAACGAGAAGGCCCTCGAAGTACTTCAACATGGACAATCTACAATTAACAACGGATGCTGGACAATATACACACAGAATCGAACGTGGATCGATTCTAATAGCGAAGATTTGTGTGTCAGAGCACCAGAGCACAAAGACCTTCTTGTACTCGCATTTAACACTACAACACAACTGCCTACTTTTATTATTGTTATATTTTAATTATATTATATTACTCTTAATTGTATTTATATTTAGTTTTATTATTTTATTCTTGTTATATTTTAATTATATTATATTGTGTGCGTATTATATTTTCTAAAATTATGTTTGTGTGACTGATGGTGTGCGTGTTATATATTACTCGTATTTGTATTGATATTTAATTTTATCATTTTATTTTTGTTAGATTTTAATTATATTATATTTGTAATATGTAATATTGAGTTTTATTCTAGTCTTCATATTGTCAGATTTTTATTTTATTTACGTATCTGTATAATCCTGTATTTATATTCATATTTTTAACACAATAAATTTATTTTTATCCAAATACACGTTTTACTCTTATTTCATACAACCAAACCCATTCCCGCATCCAACACTCCCAGCACTCACAAGACCTACTTGTACCCCCATCATACAGTAACACACAACTGAACGCCTCGTAGCTCAGTCGCTAGCGTCACACGCCAGCAAACCAAACGTCCTAGGTTCCATTCCCGAACGCAGAATTATATTTTTACAACAAAAACTTACGTCACCACTAGAACAAGATGGCCCTTCCGCTCCTCGACCAGCAACCCACCAGGGGCGGGGCGTCGACGCCATCTTCACTACCATCGACCTATCAAAAAAAATGGGCGGGGCTTAGGAAGGGGTGGGGGTATGAAATACTGCTCTCTCATTGGGGGGATAAAGTATACCCATTACTACTCACGATGTTCTTCACTCATCACATTCTCCACGAAACATTCAAACACTTTATTCAATCCTCCTTTCTCACTACAATCGTTCTGTGCCCTACCTTATAACATTATTCACTCACTGCTCCTAAACCTGACCTCAGCCGCCCCACATAAGCACGCTCTTCTTCACTCATCACATTCTCCACGAAACATTCAAACACTTGATTCAATCCTCCTTTCTCACTACAATCGTTCTGTGCCCTACCTTATAACATCATTCACTCACTGCTCCTAAGCCTGACCTCAGCCGCCCCAAAAAAGCACGCTCTTCTTCACTCATCACATTCTCCACGAAACATTCAAACACTTTATTCAATCCTCCTTTCTCACTACAATCTTTCTGTGCCCTACCATATAACATCATTCACTCACTGCTCCTAAACCTGACCTCAGCCGCCCCACACAAGCACGCTCTTCTTCACTTATCACATTCTCCACGAAACATTCAAACACTTTATTCATCCTCCTTTCTCACTACAATCGTTCTGTGCCCTACCTTATAACATCATTCACTCACTGCTCCTAAGCCTGACCTCAGCCGCCCCAAAAAAGCACGCTCTTCTTCACTCATCACATTCTCCACGAAATATTCCAAACACCTTGTTCAATCCTCCTATCTCACTACTATGTCTCTTGGCCCTACCTTATAACATCATTCACTCACTGCTCCTAAGCCTGACCTCAGCCGCCCCACAAAAGCACGATGTTCTTCACTCATCACATTCTCCATGAAACATTCAAACACCTTATTCAATCCTCCTATCTCACTACAATCTTTCGGTGCCCTACCTTATATCATCATTCACTCACTGCTCCTAAGCCTGACCTCAGCCGCCCCACTAAAGCACGCTCTTCTTCACTCATCACATTCACCACGAAACATTCAAACACCTTATTCAATACTCCTATCTCACTACAATCTTTCTGTGCCCTACCTTATAACATCATTCCCTCACTGCTCCTAAACCTGGCCTCAGCCGCCCACACAAGCACGTTCTTCTTCACTCATCACATTCTCCACGAAACATTCAAACACCTTATTCAATCTTCCTATCTCACTACTATCTTTTTGTGCCCTACCCATCATTCACTCACTTCTCCTAAACCTGACCTCAACCGCCCCACACAAGCACGCTCTTCTTCAATCATCATATTCTCCACGATATATTCAAACACCTTGTTCAATCCTCCTATCTCACTACAATCTTTCTGTGCCCTACCTTATAACATCATTCACTCACTGCTCCTAAGCCTGACCTCAGCCGCCCCAAAAAAGCACGCTCTTCTTCACTCATCACATTCTCCACGACACATTCCAAACACCTTGTTCAATCCTCCTATCTCACTACTATGTCTCTGGGCCCTACCTTATAACATCATTCACTCACTGCTCCTAAGCCTGACCTCAGCCGCCCCAAAAAAGCACGCTCTTCTTCACTCATCACATTCTCCACGAAACATTCAAACACTTTATTCAATCCTCCTTTCTCACTACAATCTTTCTGTGCCCTACCATATAACATCATTCACTCACTGCTCCTAAACCTGACCTCAGCCGCCCCACACAAGCACGCTGTTCTTCACTCATCACATTCTCCACGAAACATTCAAACACTTTATTCATCCTCCTTTCTCACTACAATCGTTCTGTGCCCTACCTTATAACATCATTCACTCACTGCTCCTAAGCCTGACCTCAGCCGCCCCAAAAAAGCACGCTCTTCTTCACTCATCACATTCTCCACGAAACATTCCAAACACCTTGTTCAATCCTCCTATCTCACTACTATGTCTCTGGGCCCTACCTTATAACATCATTCACTCACTGCTCCTAAGCCTGACCTCAGCCGCCCCACAAAAGCACGATGTTCTTCATTCATCACATTCTCCATGAAACATTCAAACACCTTATTCAATCCTCCTTTCTCACTACAATCTTTCTGTGCCCTACCATATAACATCATTCACTCACTGCTCCTAAACCTGACCTCAGCCGCCCCACACAAGCACGCTCTTCTTCACTTATCACATTCTCCACGAAACATTCAAACACTTTATTCATCCTCCTTTCTCACTACAATCGTTCTGTGCCCTACCTTATAACATCATTCACTCACTGCTCCTAAGCCTGACCTCAGCCGCCCCAAAAAAGCACGCTCTTCTTCACTCATCACATTCTCCACGAAACATTCCAAACACCTGGTTCAATCCTCCTATCTCACTACTATTTCTCTTGGCCCTACCTTATAACATCATTCACTCACTGCTCCTAAGCCTGACCTCAGCCGCCCCACAAAAGCACGATGTTCTTCACTCATCACATTCTCCATGAAACATTCAAACACCTTATTCAATCCTCCTATCTCACTACAATCTTTCGGTGCCCTACCTTATATCATCATTCACTCACTGCTCCTAAGCCTGACCTCAGCCGCCCCACTAAAGCACGTTCTTCTTCACTCATCACATTCTCCACGAAACATTCAAACACCTTATTCAATCTTCCTATCTCACTACTATCTTTTTGTGCCCTACCCATCATTCACTCACTTCTCCTAAACCTGACCTCAACCGCCCCACACAAGCACGCTCTTCTTCAATCATCACATTCTCCACGATATATTCAAACACCTTGTTCAATCCTCCTATCTCACTACAATCTTTCTGTGCCCTACCTTATAACATCATTCACTCACTGCTCCTAAGCCTGACCTCAGCCGCCCCAAAAAAGCACGCTCTTCTTCACTCATCACATTCTCCACGACACATTCCAAACACCTTGTTCAATCCTCCTATCTCACTACTATGTCTCTGGGCCCTACCTTATAACATCATTCACTCACTGCTCCTAAGCCTGACCTCAGCCGCCCCACAAAAGCACGATGTTCTTCACTCATCACATTCTCCACGAAACATTCAAACACTTTATTCAATCCTCCTTTCTCACTACAATCGTTCTGTGCCCTACCTTATAACATTATTCACTCACTGCTCCTAAACCTGACCTCAGCCGCCCAACATAAGCACGCTCTTCTTCACTCATCACATTCTCCACGAAACATTCAAACACTTTATTCAATCCTCCTTTCTCACTACAATCGTTCTGTGCCCTACCTTATAACTTCATTCACTCACTGCTCCTATGCCTGACCTCAGCCGCCCCAAAAAAGCACGCTCTTCTTCACTCATCACATTCTCCACGAAACATTCAAACACCTTATTCAATCTTCCTATCTCACTACTTTTTTTTTGTGCCCTACCCATCATTCACTCACTTCTCCTAAACCTGACCTCAACCGCCCCACACAAGCACGTTCTTCTTCAATCATCACATTCTCCACGATATATTCAAACACCTTATTCAATACTCCTATCTCACTACAATCTTTCTGTGCCCTACCTTATAACATTATTCACTCACTGCTCCTAAGCCTGACCTCAGCCGCCCCACACAAGCACGCTCTTCTTCACGCATCACATTCTCCACCAAACATTCAAACACCTTATTCAATCCTTCTTTCGCACTACAAACTTTCTGTGCCCTACCTTATAACATCATTCACTCACTGTTCCTAAACCTGACCTAATCCGCCCCACACAAGCACGCTCTTCGTCAATCATCACATTCTCCACGAAACATTCAAACACCCTATTCAATCCTCGTTTCTCACGACAAACTTTCTGTGCCCTACCTTATAACATCATTCACTCACTGCTCCTAAACCTGACCTCAGCCGCCCCACACAAGCTCGCTCTTCGTCAATCATCACATTCTCCACGAAACATTCAAACACCTTATTCAATCTTCCTATCTCACTACTATCTTTTTGTGCCCTACCCATCATTCACTCACTTCTCCTAAACCTGACCTCAACCGCCCCACACAAGCACGCTCTTCTTCACTCATCACATGATCCACGAAACATTCAAACACCTTATTCAATCCTCCTATCTCACTACAATCTTTTTGTGCCCTACCTTATAACATCATTCACTCACTGCTCCTAAGCCTGACCTCAGCCGCCCCAAAAAAGCACGCTCTTCTTCACTCTTCACATTCTCCACGAAACATTCAAACACCTTGTTCAATCCTCCTATCTCACTACTACGTCTCTGGGCCTTACCTTATAACATCATTCACTCACTGCTCCTAAGCCTGACCTCAGCCGCCCCACAAAAGCACGCACTTCTTCACTCATCACATTCTCCACGAAACATTCAAACACCTTATTCAATCCTCCTATCTCACTACTATCTTTTTGTGCCCTACCCATCATTCACTCACTTCTCCTAAACCTGACCTCAACCGCCCCACACAAGCACGCTCTTCTTCACTCATCACATTCTCCACGAAACATTCAAACACCTTATTCAATCCTCCTATCTCACTACAATCTTTTTGTGCCCTACCTTATAACATCATTCACTCACTGCTCCTAAGCCTGACCTCAGCCGCCCCAAAAAAGCACGCTCTTCTTCACTCATCACATTCTCCACGAAACATTCAAACACCTTATTCAATCTTCCTATCTCACTACTATCTTTTTGTGCCCTACCCATCATTCACTCACTTCTACTAAACCTGACCTCAACCGCCCCACACAAGCACGCTCTTCTTCAATCATCACATTCTCCACGAAACATTCAAACACCTTATTCAATACTCCTATCTCACTACAATCTTTCTGTGCCCTACCTTATAACATCATTTACTCACTGCTCCTAAACCTGACCTCAGCCGCCCCACACAAGCACGCTCTTCTTCAACCATCACATTCTCCACCAAACATTCAAACACCTTATTCAATCCTCCTTTCGCACTACAAACTTTCTGTGCCCTACCTTATAACATCATTCACTCACTGCTCCTAAGCCTGACCTCAGCCGCCCCACACAAGCACGCTCTTCTTCACGCATCACATTCTCCACCAAACATTCAAACACCTTATTCAATCCTCCTTCCGCACTACAAACTTTCTGTGCCCTACCTTATAACATCTTTCTCTCACTGTTCCTAAGCCGCCCCACACAAGCACGTTCTTCTTCAATCATCACGTTCTCCACGAAACATTCAAACACCTTATTCAATCCTCCTATCTCACTACAATCTTTCTGTGCCCTACCTTATAACATCATTCACTCACTGTTCCTAAACCTGACCTAAACCGCCCCACACAAGCACGTTCTTCTTCAATCATCACGTTCTCCACGAAACATTCAAACACCTTATTCAATCCTCCTATCTCACTACAATCTTTCTGTGCCCTACCTTATAACATCATTCACTCACTTTTCCTAAACCTGACCTAAACCGCCCCACACAAGCACGTTCTTCTTCAATCATCACGTTCTCCACGAAACATTCAAAAACCTTATTCAATCCTCCTATCTCACTACAATCTTTCTGTGCCCTACCTTATAACATCGTTCACTCACTGATCCTAAGCCAGACCTCAGCCGCCCCACAAATGCACGCTCTTCTTCACTCATCACATTCTCCACGAAACATTCAAACACCTTATTCAATCCTCCTTTCTCACTACTATCTTTCTGTGCCCTATCTTATAATATCATTCACTCACTGCTCCTAAAGCTGACCTCAGCCGCCCCACACAAGCACGCTCTTCTTCAATCATCACATTCTCTAGAAAGATTTAAACACCTTATTCAATCCTCCTATCTCACTACAATCTTTCTGTGCCCTACCTTATAACATCATTCACTCACTGCTCCTAAGCCTGACCTCAGCCGCCCCACACAAGCACGTTCTTCTTCACTCATCACATTCTCCACGAAACATTCAAACACCTTATTCAGTCTTCTTATCTCACTACTATCTTTCTGTGCCCTACCTTATAACATCATTCACTCACTGTTCCTAAACCTGACCTAAACCGCCCCACACAAGCACGCTCTTCTTCAATCATCATATTCTCCACGAAACATTCATACACCTTATTAAATCCTCCTATCTCACTACACTCTTTCTGTGCCCTACCTTATAACATCATTCACTCACTGTTCCTAAACCTGACCTAAACCGTCCCACACAAGCAAGCTCTTCTTCAATCATCACATTCTCCACGAAACATTCAAACACTTTATTCAATCCTCCTATCTCACTACAATCTTTCTGTGCCCTACCTTATAACATCATTCACTCACTGCTCCTAAGCCTGACCTCAGCCGCCCCACACAAGCACGCTCTTCTTCACTCATCACATTCTCCACGAAACATTCAAACACTTTATTCAATCCTCCTATCTCACTACAATCTTTCTGTGCCCTACCTTATAACATCATTCACTCACTGCTCCTAAGCCTGGCCTCAGCCGCCCCACACAAGCACGCTCTTCTTCAACCATCACATTCACTACGAAACATTCAAACACTTTATTCAATCCTCCTATCTCACTACTATCTCTCTGTGACCTACCTTATAACATCATTCACTCAATGCTGCTAAACCTGATCTCAGCGGCCCCACACAAGCACGCTCTTCTTCAACCATCACATGATCCACGAAACATTCATACACCTTATTCAATACTCCTATCTCACTACTATCTTTCTGTGCCCTACCTTATAACATCATTCACTCACTGCTCCTAAACCTGACCTCAGCCGCCCCACACAAGCACGCTCTTCTTCAATCATCACATTCTCCACGAAACATTCAAACACCTTATTCAATAGTCTTTTACAACTACATTATGGTGGATAAAACCCATATCATAGCAGGTCTATCCATCGCTTTTCTAAAGTATTAATTCGCAAATATACGACATTCGCCAACAAGACTAACCACGTCCATTGTACCACCAACTCCATTAACAGCCCTCTAATTAGTGACAACTCGTTTTGTAAGAAACTTGTGTTAAAGCTATATTATTCGAACTATTTTATGATAATTTGTATTTATATACAATTTATTTTGAGAGTGGCCAATTTAAAGTAATTTTTTAACCCTTTATAGGGTTGAAAGAAACATGCTAATCCTACGGAAAGAAATTACCCACAAAACTCTCTGCGAACTCGGCTCTAGGCAACTGTCAATATAATGTTCAAACCATAAATTAATTGCGTAATTCATTAACTAATTCAGATCCGTTCCTTTCATTTCTAAATGAGCATTTCAAAGACAAGCACGAGTTTTTCTTTTATTGGGGCAATGCAATGGCTGAACTGCATATAAATCTGGCCTCCATAGAAAACACCTTATTACAACTTTCAATGCATACAAAGAGAGAAGAATGAAAACGCCCATTCAGAATTGCTCCCCGTCTCTCTCATCGCGTTACTCTCAGCAATCATTCTAAACATTTCAACATTCTTTTGGATAACTTTGTTCGTCTTCTAACTTAGAATATATTTACATTATTTTCTTACTTAACCTGATCCCACAAGTGTTCACAGATTCGCGGGATTAGATCGTGTTTGTTTGCTTCTAGCGCTGAGACGTTGTCTAGAACCATCACACAGGAATTATGGGTCAAGGAACAGTGGCTAAAATTAAAATGTTTTCATAGATTCAAAACGTAAATTTACAAAAATTCAAGAAATATTTATTCGTGAGTTTTAATATAAATAACACAACTTAAGCTATTTTTTCAAGTTACGGATACGTATAAAATATTATGAATTATATTAATTCAAAAGAACTCATTGATTTGGAGGATAAATAAGAGTAACGACTCACGAAAAGCCGAGTTCTATTTTCAATGATAGAGCTCATGATTAGTAATGTGTGTCACGAAGACCTATCTAACACAGCCACCGTTACTAAAAGAGGAAGACGTAGGATTGGTATAATATGGTAATATTATTATACCGTAATAAGAATACGCCGAGGTAGAAATCTGGTTGGTGGGGTAGTTTTGCACTGCCTATGGTGGATGAAGGTAGGTGGTTGAGTGCTCCTTGCAGCTGGGTGAGTGATGCAAGCAGGTGGGTGAGTGCTACCGGTAGATGGTGAACGTACATGCACTAGGGCGAATGCTGCAGGCAAATGGGTGAGTGTACAAGCAGTTGGGCGAATGCTGCAGGAAGCCGGGTGAGTGTTGCTTTCAGGTAGATGCATTTAGACGGGTGAGTATCTGCAGGCAGCTTAATGAGTGTACAAGCAAGTAGCTGAGTGCTTCATACCGGTGAGTGAGTGCTTCAGGCAGGTGGGTGATTGTACAAGCAGTTGGGCGAATGCTGCAGGAAGCCGGGTGAGTGTTGCTTTCAGGTAGATGCAGTTAGACTGGTGAGTATCTGCAGGCAGCTTAATGAGTGTACAAGCAAGTAGCTGAGTGCTTCATACCGGTGAGTGAGTGCTTCAGGCAGCTGGGTAAGTGTACAAGCAAGTAGCTGAGTGCTTCATACCGGTGAGTGAGTGCTTCAGGCAGCTTGGTGAGTGTACAAGCAAGTAGCTGAGTGCTTCATACCGGTGAGTGAGTGCTTCAGGCAGCTGGGTGAGTGAATAATCAGGCGAGTGTGTCCTGCAGGTGAACTCGTGGTGACATACACGTAAATACGAGTTTACGACAGTTTGAAAATAAGAGAATGAAAAATCAGAATGAAAATATTGTGTGGAGAGTTTTTACGTCAAAACGTCCACAGTCTAACAACTGAACGGACGGTGAGGTAATCAAGTGATTTCGCTAAACAAATACTTTCGCATTGACAGCCAAATTAAACAAAGGGTGTTGATTGGTAAAAGCCAATTCAGCAGTTTTATTAATTGGTTTATGTAGTAAAATAATCCTAGTAAAATAATTTGAACATTTCTCCCCCTTTGTTTAAACTACACAAAGCTTCAATGCATTTCCACCAGTATGCTAAGTGCACTCGCAACTGGGAATTCCTTTACATAGGCAATTTCGATGGGACGAACATAGGCTGGGACGAACTGGAAAATCTTTTCAGCGTTCTAATAGAACGACCTGAGTTGCAATCAAGGGACAGTGTAACGATGTGTATTCTCTCAATCGGTAGTGTGAGCCTACGATCATGTACGGAACTAACGCTACACACACACAGAATCCCTATACTCCAAAGACCCACCGGCAGTTTCCATGACAACCGGAATCGACAATGTTACCGTTTTACTACTGCAATCATTATCTTGCTGTCATGCAGTCCCATCTATAGAAATATAGAGCAAATACAACGACATATAAGTTGTAAACTAAATGGAATAAATATGTCATTTATTTAATGCAAGCATTCATCGCTTTCAGAACATATACGATTAATAGATGTACTTGAATATGCGTTAAACTGTAAAAGCGCTTATATAGAACTAACATACTCCTTCTGCATTCTTCTTTCTCACACTCTTCATATATACACACACACACATATATATATATATATATATATATATATATATATATATATGTGTGTGTGTGTGTGTGTATGTGTGTGTGTGTGTGTGTGTTGTGTGTGTGTATGTGTGTGTGTATGTGTGTGTGTGTGTGTGTGTGTGTGTGTGTAAACGAGGCAGTTGATAACAAACCTCATGAGACAACTGTTAAGACAAGTCTATATATTACTAATATTTTGAGTGTCATAGTTTCTTGCTATTTCTAGGATTGTAATATTAAACCATGTCGACGGGTTACGGAGGACTCCCCAACCCACCCTTACGTCATAAATATACGTCGTAAATATACGTCATGAATATAGCATGACAATGCTAAGAATTTCACTTAACTGCAAGTATTCTATCTTACAACATTTGAGCGAACAACCTGTAGGAAATGAAGAATATTATAGCAATTTTCAGCACTATATTGGTCTTTCAGATTAAGTTTACGATAATATCGAAAGAAATGCTATTGAATTTTGTGTTTAAATAAATTTGTATTATTTAACTGTTTTAAAAAGCTAGGAAGTTAAATATAATAAGAGTAAGAAACTCTCTTACTCTCTCACTTTTTCCTAAAACCGTTTACAGGTATTTTATGTTTACTTAATCTTATTGTTTAAAAATGTCTCCTATTACCGAAGCAAAATATCGATGTTCCAAATACACGGCAGGCACGCGATCACACTAAAGGTTTATTTGATTTCGTCTCGTCAGACTAAAACAGTTTCACAAAGCAGAAAAAGCAAAGCGAATATATAAAAAGCAAAGCAGAAACTAGCGAATATATTAGGTTCTGCAAAGTTGTGTTATTATTCCTCTTAGGAGGAAGAGGAGACAAAGCTTTTAATCTCGCGAAGTGCACTGGTGTCAGCTGGGAGGGACAGATGGACTGAATATTAAATTAAAAGCAACCCTCGCCCCAGCTCACTCTGCTCGCATATACATTTATATTCAATCTAAATATAAATGCGTTCATGTTCGTCGAATTGCTTTGTTGGGAGCGTAAGTCACTTAGAATAGTCGATTACCTTTGGCTCAACAAGTTGTGTTCTTAGGCGGGTAAGTAATCAATCGTAGACCATTGTCCTTGGCCAAATGGTTGCTGTGTTTGGCGAGTAAAATACTTTGGATGACAATTGTCTTTGGCTCAAAAAATTGTGTTCTTAGGCGTGAAAGTTACCAATGCGAGAACATTGTCTTTGGTCAAACGATTGCGGTTTTAGGAGCGTAAAACACTTGGAATACTGAATTGCCTTTGGCTCATCAAAAATTGTGTTCTTAGGTGGGTGAGTTACAAATGGTACATCATTTCCTTTGGTCAAACGGCAACATATGAAACGATTTGTCATATTTTTGTGTATAAGAATATAGAACATTCACATGCAAGTATGTGACTCATTGTGTTTATTTTTGATGCTGGCTTCCCTCGTGAGCCAAACCTATATTATATTATTTTCGGTTAATGATATAAGCCAGCGTTTTTTAGCCGTTTTTCGCTCTTTTATTCCACACACACACACACACACACACACACACACACACACACACACACACACACACACACACACACACACACACACACAAATATATATATATATATATATATATATATATATATATATATATATATATTTACCTCTTACAATAACTAAATCAGTGAAAATAGAAACAAATGCGTAAACTAAGCTCCAAAATATCGGAAGTCCACAACTGTGTCCTAAATGCAAGGAAACGCCAGACAGAGACGGCTAAATTAACACACAAAATCCGCACCGGAGTATAATCGCAGGATACGTCCAGTGAGAGACGGTGATAAGGATTGTAATTATGTAAACTCTACTAATTGCGATGGAAGAGAGAGACAGAGAGAAAACTTTACCGCGCATGTTAAATACGAGTATTTACCGTTGCAGAAACTTCTTTAGCAAAAGTATTTAACAAGGTTGGAATAAAATATAAGCAAAAGATTATACCCACTCAGTTGGGTATTTTTCTCGGGCACGTGCAGGAGCAGCCCTGTTTTACCTTAGACTATTTATAACGGGACAAACATTCTCAAAAACCGTGTCTTTCTGGAGAATACTCGTTAAGTAAACTAACTAGAAACCCTGTCAATGCAACAAATTAATAGGTAAATGTCAATGTATTCAAATAAATAATTAAAATGTTGCAATAGCAAACATGTGTAGCATATGTTGAAGCGGACATGCTAAGTGTGGCCAGAGTACCATGGAAAATCTACGCAACTTAGTAATATATGTCGACCTATTTAATCGCTTAAATATCATCAGCTAATACACTTACTATTCTGGGAAGTTTTAGTTGTTCTTTAGTGGACACTAAATCTTCTCAGTGACAACTGTCAAAAACAATATGAATCTGTCAATTTATCAATATGTCGCGTAATGAATGTGTTAACCAACACTTAGTGTAGTACAATCAATCATCGTACTGCAGTTGACTTATTCGCATTATCTGATGCTTCTATTGAAATCTTTAGACACGTCTCTAAACAGTCGATTGTCCAAAGCAAGAAAGAAATACTTCGCTTAAATTGGCTTACATGTATAATATTGAGTAAAAGCCACTGCTATTCAACATGCATTCCCGAAAGTTTGCAAAATATTCATCTTACTGTATGTATTTCGGAATGTATTCATTCCTGGTCAGTTGGTCGTGAACATAAGTTGGCCCAATACATAAACTATAATTCAAGCTGGTCAACGTAAGTGAAGTAAAATACTCTTACTAAATTTAAATCATAAAATAAAGACCTCTTCATTTAATGAAATACTTCATTTATATATATTTAGAATCAGTTGTTCAGTGTGAAACTATTTACTGGTATTAATTCCATTCATTTACACAATTCATACTGCGAAATGTTTACGTTCATTTTATTAGACCTATGGGTTTTAACTGAATTGAATTAGAAATACAGAAAGAGGTAGAAAGGTTCTAAACTCTAATTCAGAAATCAGTATTCTTATTAAGAATAAAATATTGAAACTAATGATAATGTTATGTAAACAAAATAGAATCTAAAAATATTATAAAGACTATTTTAAATGCTAGATTCGTAACAAGTAATATACATTATTCATACTTAAATCAACAAGGAACAATTTTATTTGATTTTAATTTCATTTTATAATTACAATAAATATAAATAAGTACATACATATGTCATAATAAAAATATTAAATGGCAAAATAGACAGCAAATTTCCTTTCTATGTATAGTGTTGGACTATTATGTTTATGAGTTACTATTTATATGATTTCATGTTTTTCGTCGCTTGCATTTTGTTGTAGGTTCTTTTCACATTTCCTTCGCGTTGCCCGTTTGTGAAATCAGGTTCTATACCGTTAATCCAGCTTGTTTGTTTATTTTATTATTTCCATTCATTTTAATTCCCAAGTATTTATTTTTATTTTAAAGTATTATTTATGATGTGTTACCATCAATTGTCATCCCCAATGTTAAACAAAATCGTATTTGAACTTGATTGGATGAACAAATCTGTATTTTTAATAACAATTGAAAATTTTTACAAGATATATATCTCGTATATTAGGAGAGTGTGAGCTAATTGAAGGAATTTAAAACGCAAACTGTAGCTGTAAATCTAGTTTATTTTACCAATTAACTAAAATTCATTTGTTTCGTTTTGGCATAAATTCATATATTTATAAATTCATTTCATTATTTGTAAATTATATTCATAAATTTCACAATTGAATATACATATATTTATATTGAGATCACAATAGGATGTAAAACCGAAGTTTGGTCAATAAAATTATATTATATTTTCTTTCACCGCATTGTGTTCGAAAGAAATTATTTTTCTTGTGTTTGTTTGCGTTAGGTTAGGTTAGGATATCTAGTTGTAAAGGAAACGGTGCTTTCATTTATTAAACATATGTGCAACAAAATATTCAGGAAAAAAATGTTGTGTCACTAGCTCTCTATATTTTCAACGGAGAGAATTACTATTAGAATATACTTCTCAACGTTATAAAACACTATAGTAAAGATTCAGATCTGACGTTTTGTTGCATTTCGAATATAACAAAATATTGTGTGAGGCAAAGATATAGGCTAAAGATATGGAAGCAGCGGTAAAAGAACCTGAATGAACAAAACTTATGCATAGTTTATAGAGAAGACTTTATTAATTTCAAAGTTGTTAACTATCATTTAGTTAGAAAAGCCATAAAATGTAAAACTGGTGATTCATGATAGCGTATTACCCATGATAGAACGGCGTTGTCGCTTCGGAGTCTACGTCCAAGTGTTATCGCAGTTTGGACTTGTGTTTTATGTGCGTGTGAATATTCATAACTCGGAGAAGGTAGCCAGTCTTTATGGCCCCGCCAGGAAGCAGGTCGACTTTAGGGGAGGAGTCATGCAAATGCAACTGTAACTCATTGTATCAAGGCAGAGGTACACCCTACACCCTCATAAGGTTTGTCTTCTTATAACTTTAGGTACTTTACGTCTTCAAACTGTAACAAACAAATTCGGACTCAACAAACACCTTGGAATCTCTTGATTTCTTCTATTTTATTACGTCATATTATTTTATTGACGACAAAGACTGAAATAGTATAGGGACTATTTTGCTGATGTTTATTAATTTGTAATCGATCAAGGTATGCGACTATTTCCTGAGCGAGGCGCTAACACCAAAGGACATAAGGACGTTCAGCGTAAGGAAGGTTCTACGTATATTTAATTATATCGAATCCTGTGGTAGGGGTGGAAGGCAATAGCTTAGCACGCTACACCGTAAGGTATTTCCGAATTTAAAATAATAATTATAATACGATTAAATAGTGTTGTTATCAATGCTCATTTACAAGTGGTAGGAAGAGTTTTTTGAACATAGATAGTGATATAAAACCTAGTGGTAATGGTTGTAGGGGCGCATTGGCTACACTTGTGCAAGAGGTATCTGCCCAGTACACCCCTTTCTTAGATGAAGAATGATAAAGGAATGTAGATGAAGAAGACATAGGACGAAGAAAATGACTAATTGTAGCAAAGAAATAAGAGAAAGGAATGGTGCCGAACCATGGCAGCCAAAATATTAGGAATCTTTATGAATAAACTATTATTATAGCCGTAGATAATGAGAGCTTGTTTTTTAACATATATAGATAGCGATACATAAAGATTCCATACAACCACGATGTATAGAGTCAATACAGATAAAACGTTACGTATAGTTCTACGGAGAATTAGAAGAGGAGGGCGGGTGAGTTGACGTTATAAACTTTGTAAGCGGATATAAATGTTATGAGTAAATTAAGAGAAGTATATCGCGAACCACGTAACCGTACGCTTGGCCTTGAAAGATCGCTCTTTGCATCACGGGAGGTACTGATTCAGTATAAATACTTTCCTACAGTCATGATAAGGACTGTCAAAACACTGACTTGCATGAGATGGTCGATATTAGATAAATTCTATGATAAATTAGCTTCAGTATAAAATACAAACAATCTTGAAGTACGTCTAGACATATGGGATGCAGAACCTGTTGATTTACAGAACATTCTGAATAAGTAACATGTTTTAAGAAGTAGTAGTACACGAGAAAAACTTGTGCGATCTCTCAAGGCCAAGTCTACGGATTTAGTGGTCAAGTGGTACAAACTATAGGTGATAGCGAATGGAGAGACAAAGGAGGAATATATGCTAAAATTAGGGTGTAAGTCAGCAAAGATATAAAACTAAACATTTAGTAATTTAATTAAAAGGAAAATAACAAAAAGTTACGATAAATGCTTCAAAAAGTTTTGAAACACAAAAAACCTAACTATAAAAGACACAGTTGTGTTGCAAATAAATTAGAAATATCATTAATTACAGGAACTAAAGATGTTCAAGACTCATTAGAGTGTCTGTCAATAATGTTCCAACAAAACCTTTCGCGTCATCAGCTGAATTCTCTCGGTAATTGCATTCAATATTGATTCCCTTTATTTATTTAAAATACTGAATATAACTCCATACTTTTAAATTCAGTGTACGTTACTGTAATTACTGTGAGAGTGCGCCCGCGTCACTGACAAACGCCTGCATCTGTTGTCGTCGTCTAAACAGTGGAGGCTTCGACTGCCTCCTTCACGGAGTTTGACGACACTGAATGAGTTAACTGTAAATATAAACATGGTTTATGTCTGAAAGGTTTACGAGTGTTCAAACATAAAATACCTTCCGGAATATATACTGCAGTTATAAGTACGACTCGTTCGTGTGACAGGACTTGTCGCAGTTTATAGTTTTGTCGGAGAACACAGGACCATTTCTATAATCTAATTTGTGACGTAACGTTCTACGATGTGGAAAGAGTAACTGCTGTCTCATAGAACTTTTGGCTGAACTGAATAATAAAAGTTTAAAATTCCGGTGTAACAAAAATTAACCAAATCAATGTGTATATATATATAGTTGAGCAGTCGAACAGTCTCGTTTTTAAACTGTTGTTGGATTCACCTCTTCAATGCTGGATGAGATTTTAGCGAAACGTCGGAACTGCGATTTTATGCCTGCAGATGAACGGATGTACTCCAGATTATAACTAGTCATCATACTTTTCCATCCGTGAAGTAATACGTATCAGCATATATATATGTATATATATATATATATATATATATATATATATATATATATATATATATATATATATTAAATATAGTGATATTTTTCTTGTAATATAGTTATTAAATTTAAAAAATTTCAAAAACAAGAATACTTTCAATAAATATATTATTCAAAGCTTTCGCCGATAAAACAGTACCAGCATCTTCATGAAAATAATTATGTAAAAAGAAAATCCTTATATTATCCTTATATATATACTACGTCATATCTATTATATAGAAGGAAAATTTCGTAGACAAATGAATTTATAACTATCGATTTAGAAACTCTAAATCAGCACATTTTCTATCGAAAAAGTATTGGATTACGATCAATTCAATGTCAGTGTTGAACAAAAAATATTATAATTATTTTAAAAAGGTGTATATTAGTGTTACAAAGGTGTAATATTAATTACAAAGTTTGGAGTATAAGAGAATATTTTTTATTATTACTCGCGTTCATTAAAGCATTAAAGGATTATTGAAGTGTACATAATAAAATGTATACTCTTCTCTCTAGACCAGTGGTTCCCAACAAAATGCGTTCAAGGAACCCCTCATCGATGGTTAATTGACAAGGACCCCTTAAGTTCTTAAACCTAAATTGTAGATTACAAGAAAAATAATTTCAGTCATAACAGTTATTAGTATATAATTTATGGTTTGCCTACCTACTTACTTTAGGACGTAGGCCTACTCTGGTCCCACATATACATATTAAATTTGTGCTACCACAAGTCTATTACAAGTACATTCAAGTAGTGTTTTATTATTTTTTTATTTTTACATACAAAACGTGAGACGATCAAAATGTTAAGGTTAGCGGAAATTTATTTATATTAATATTTTGTTTTTAATAAGGAATCAATAGAATAAAAACAATCATCACAAGACTGTTTTAATTGCGATAAACCGAGAAAACTATCGAATAAAAATATAATAGCATGATTATTATTATTATTATTATTAGTTCAACATTATCCGGAAGACATCCTGAAGGTAGCAACCGCGACGTCTTCTTCTTAGGTTCTCTACACCATTTGGATGGCGGCACGGTGCTGGATAACTTGTGTCGAGATCTTCTTGGGAAAGGTCACATCCAACGACGCTACCAGTAGTCAACGTCAGTCTAGAGGAATTCGTGCAGACCGATCTCTTCCATCTATGCACTGTGTTATAAGATCGAATTTGTGTGGTAGTGCAGAGTTTATATTCTGCTGTGCTGAAGTTGAGTCAGACAGAAAGACCATATTCTTTGTATTTAAATACATTAAAAAAAAAAAAAATTTTTAATATATTGTTAAGAACAACAAAAAATTATTCTGTTTTTTTTAATGCATTTTTATTAACATACGTGAAAAAGAAAAAAAATCGCAAATAATTAATATAATCAAAATTGTTTTAAAGTGTTTTAAACCTTTGTTGCCTACTTGGCGCAATAATTTAAAAAATTGTATTAGTTACTTTTCATTAAATAGTTAAAATTATAAATAAAATAACATAACCTAAACGTTAAAACAGTTGTTTTACCACATTATCTATAATCAGCTCTTTTATGAAATTATGTTTTATCACTTATTTAAAGCCAAATGAGGCGTAATAACTATATTGCATACATTGCCCCTTTTTTGGAAAGTTTTTCTCTATATACATTTATAACTATTACATTATAAAGGAATTAATATATGAAAAAAATGTATTGAAATCAAGTGTCATCCACAACACATTTTAAGAAATTTATTTGCACTTGAGTTGATAAATAAAAGTATTTATTCATACACCCGATTGACAATTTGAAAAAATATAGCTATATATATATATATATATATATATATATATATATATATATATATATATATATAAGGATTAATAGAAGGAATTGAAGTAATGCATTCATTTGTCCACCAAATTTTTTAAAAAATGAAAATAAATTGAATGCTAAGGAAGGCGAGAATTAATCAGTGGCGGAAGTGATTTCAAGGCTATACGGTGAAATAAAGAAGGAATTGATGTAGGAGAAAGTTCCCATACTTAACCCCTGATTTCCTTTTTATATTCAGCAGTTCCGATGAGATGGAAATTTTTCTTCTTCGTAATACGGGACCTAAAAATGAATCCAAGCTTATGAAATTGCCAAATAAACAAGGACATACTAGCACTTTTCAGTTACGAGCCTATGTAAGGGAACACTGCAAAATGAAGTCATTACACTTCTCATTTCCTCTTAGATGCTGCTCTTATATGAAATAACGACCGAACAGTCGGTCTCATTTCACGGCTGGCAATATCTGGCCCTTTCCTATATTTACTCTGCTCTCACTGTGTACTGTTCCTCGGCTCGAGTTCATGTATACTTCTTGTGACGTCATTACCACGCTGCGCAATCTACGGACAGGAATTGCAACCAACGTAGTTTAATAAAACTATCTACTCTTGTTGAATATTACTTCAAATCACATTATTATATAAATTTAAATTTTCCCAGGTTTAAACTCTTTTTTAATTCCATCTATTAATTCACACTCCCAATATATATCTTGTATAAATTTTGAATCGTTAATAATAAGATAAGTTTTTAATCATCAAATAAAGTTCCAATACATACAATTATTGTTGATAGAGCGTTTTCAATTATTATGGAATAATTAAATTATAAAAATTTTAGAGGGGTCGAGGTTAGATTCGAACTGAATATCTTCACGTTCGAAGTTTTAGCGTTTTGGAACTGAGCCACCTTTCCACAGCTAGGAATGTACTTCTTACACATGTATATGAGTTTTTCATTTCCCCCCCCATCTGGTTGTCATCGAAACCTACATTGCAAAACCATAAATTGTTGCCATGGTTAACACACAATGTCATAAATAATGTTCTAGGAAAAAATGAGTAAAAAGAATTAAAAAAACAAACAATCTTGGTAAAAAAAAACAATTAACAGTATCGAACCTTGCTTCACAAACGAACAATGCGAAAGTAAAGCGAAAAGGAATGCAACACAATGCAAGCCACGTAAAATAAGAAAGCATATAAATAGTAACAAACAAAAATAATAGTCCAACACCATACGTAGAAAAGAGATTCGCTTTATATTTTGCCACTTAATATTGTTGTTTTCACATATCAATATACATATTTATACTATTTGTAATTAAATTTAAAAAGATATTGAAATGAATTTTTGTGTTGATTTAAGCAAGTATTATTATATTACTTGTTCAAGAGCTATATTGGAAGTTGTTCTTCGTATATCTACATGGAAACCTGAAACGTGCTTCTATTAAAGAAGCATGTCATATTTCGTGCCAGGCCAAGACAACTGAAAAAAGTATCTTTTATTTTCATGCGGAAATTCTCTACAAACAGTTTGTACATTAAAGACCAATGAAACAAAACAAAGACGACGGACTTAATTTTATAAAAATGGTGGAACGCAATTACAATATTCAAATTGTTAGATTTTATTGTTACGTGAACCTGCTCTCAACAAGTAAGGTATTTGCACTGGAAGAAGCTTAGTGGCTGTGAATTGCAATCGTAATTTCGGTGTCCAAATATTATTGGTGAGGGAGAAAAACTGTTTCCAATAATAACAGAACAACCACAGAATTATGGGAGCTTTAAATCGATTCCCCTCCCACGTGACAGTGATAAACGAAGAATTCTTATTAACACGTTGCGTTATTAACGGAACCGTTGAAACAGTAACTTTTGTAGATCAAATTTGCTGCATTACATGAAGTTCGCCTTGATGCAATCACCGCTACTCAATAGAGAGTGGAAAGGAATTGCGTGTTATGTAAATATGATAACCCGAAGTCACCACTTGGCAGACATAGTATTATTACTTGTAACTAGACGTTGCACAAAGCATGAACACAACTGAAGCGTTAAGCCAGCTTTTACGTACCAGAGGACCCTTTGTGCACTGCAACCGACAACGCTATGCCACTGTGTTAGCCAAATTAGATCGCCGTTTTTAATGTTTGTGAGTTGCTTGTCAGTATAACTTCCTGTCCGTAACATTCTCTTACAAACACCTACTCTAACAAAGCCCGAGTATTTGTCTGGCTCTTCAAAATAATACTCCAACCAAGCTCAAGTATAGGTTAGGCTCTTACAAAACTCCCTACTCTAACAAAGCCCGAGTAATGGTCAAGCTCTTCAGAATAATACTCCAACCAAGCTCAAGTATAGGTCATTCTCACACACACACCCCTACCCGGTTTTGAATTGTTTGAATTTCATGTTTTTTTAAAGTTTTTTTTTATCAGCAAAGCGTCATCAGAAAAACAATGATATAACAAAATTATCAGATGAATTTTCGAATACATTTTTTTTATAAAGTATACATTCATTTAAATTATAAGGTTGCATGGAAGAAGCTAGACTCAGCCTTGCAAGTCACGTGAGACACTATGTTGTGTCTCAACATAATGCACTTTACGCCTGAGACAATTCTTTTAGTAGTAGAAAAGAGGAGATTGTCTCTGTATTGCGGGCCATGTTATATGCGTCACGCGGGAGCATTTTGTTTAAACACATCTCCCTATTTCTCCTTCTACCTCCCACCCCTCCCTCCTTATTAACTATAGTATCATACAGCTCTTCCTCATAATTTTTATACAATGTTGTGCGTGACATAAATGTTTTTGGAATTATGAACCACTTTCTGAGCTTCAAAAAAAGTGTATAACTTTTTGAAAAGACTAACTGAAAATATCATAAAATAAAACTTTTATCAGAAAACAAAATTGGGTTCCATTTTATATCTAACAATGTCATTGAAATACAAAGAAAACATAATTCCTTTAATGAGCATTGCTAGTAATTTTATAAAAGATACTCGTAATAAAACTGGTAACGTAATCAAATTTAACTGAATGAAATGAAACAAATAATAAACAAATTAAAATTTTCTTGTATACTTTAATTGCATGCTACTTAACATGCTAAGCAAAAATAAAACAAACTTTTAAAACTATATTGATTTCGTAGAACCTAATTTGTGGTTAATTTTATCTGCGCCTCATTATTCTATCCCTGCACTATAGTTATTTAATTTGAATATTTTTTTTTAAAGTAAGTTCCTTATTAAACATACAAATATATAGACTGAATGGTGGGAAATTAAATTAAGCAAATCTGAATTACATTTCAAATAACTGTAAGGTTTATTTCTAGGAGAGAATGAAATCTGCCATTGACATTGTTTTTCATAAATAAGAAAATTAAAAATGTATAACAGTAGCAGGTGATAGGGATTTAGGAAAGAGGGTGAAAAAAATGCGAATTATTCAAGATTGTTTTCACTCTCTTATATACACCTGGAATCAGATAGTTCCCCCAGTTTAGGTATTTTCCTCTCACATATATATATATATATATATATATATATATATATATATATATATATATATATATATATGTTTGTTTGTGTGTGTGTGTGTGTGTGTGTGTGAGTGTGTGTGTGTGTGTGTGTGTGTGTGTGTGTGTGAGTGTGTGTTTATGTGTGTTTGTGTGTGTGTGTTTGTGTGTGTGTGTGTGTGTGTATGTGTGTGTGTGGTGTGTGTGTGTGTGTGTGTGTGTGTGTGTGTGTGTGTGTGTGTGTGTGTGTGTGTGTGTGTGTGTGTGTGTGTGTGTGTGTGTGTGAGTGTGTGTGTGTGTGTGTGTGTGTGTGTGTGTGTGTGTGAGTGTGTGTGAGTGTGTGTGTGTGTGTGTGTGTGTGTGTGTGTGTGTGCGCGCAAGTCACGTAAGACACAATTCATCCTGTAGAACGAGTGGAAACTGATCGGCAATATTGCGTCTGTAAATTATGTATAATATTGCTACTGATCAATGATGTGCAATAAATATTGCAACTGATTACCGTAAATATACAGATAAGGCCGTGCAAAACGTCAATGTATTTGACATACTTCAAGAACATAATCCCGCCCAAGAACAATAAATATCACATGTAGAATACTTGATCTTTAGACTAGTTGGTTTATCAGAAATAAACAACACTTTAAAACATAGTTGATAAAACCGGAATAGTTTAGGAATATTTCAAAATGTGGAAGGAAGTTTGGTTGGTTGGAAAGTATATAAGGCGTTTTATATTAAAGAGTGAATTTAATTAATTCACCGTGGCGCCGTCAGTACCATTTTCTTTATATTTCGTCAGTGTATCCTAAGACTACTTTTTTTCCAATTGAGCTCAAACAATATATACTACGAGATAGTTTAAATAAACTACATAAACAATATTTACAACGAAAAAGGTGAAATGAACTTGAATTAACCACACATGTGAAAAACTAGGTAAAGTAAATGTAAACTAACATAATATTTAACGAAGAAGGTAAAATAAGTATAAAGTAACCATTTATGCTACGAAATATGTAAAATAAACTTAAACTAATTACATACATAATAAAATAATTGAAATACACGTAAGGTAACAACAGTTTATATGTTACGAACTAGGTGCAATGAACGTAAACTAACAATATACGTTACGAAATGGGTAAAAGTGTAAACTAACAATAAATATAAATTTAGAATCATGAACTTAAACTAACAAAATATGAAACGAAATAGATAAAATGAACTGGAGATAATTGTATATGTAACGAAGTAAGTAAAACACACGTGAACTCACAACAGTCTGTATGTGAAGAACTATGTAAAATGAACTGAAACTAATTGTATATGTAACGAACTAAGTAAAATACACGTGAAATAAAACAGGGTGTATGTTAAGAACTATGTAAAATGAACTGAAACTAATTATATGTGTAAATAACTAGGTAAAGTGAACTTGAAGCTGATTGCAAAGAAAAACAATAGTAGTTACGAACCGGTTTTATAACTAATACCTAACACAATACAGGAGCAGGTAGACAAGAGAGGAAACTAGGTTGTACTGATCTAGGCATAGCACGGGATCGGAAAGTAATCTAAGGCAATGTTGGGAATACTATATGGATAATGTGTGTAACGATTGTACTGGAAAGGGGATGTGTATAATGACGTTTCCCATTAAAATGCGATAGGTTTTTTTTTTATTTTATTGTTTGGAGAATAAAATATTTTACCTTAGAGTAAGTTACTCTTTAACTCATGGAGAGTACAAAACGTCGTCACATTTTCTTTAAACTAAACCCTGCATGAAGTAAATAACAGAAAATGTTAGTTGTAACAAAAGGCGAATATATGGCTTAGAAGTAACTGAAAGACGTATGAGAAGAAACTTACAAGAATTTTAACTAATAGGAACTCTAATGTTCTGTATTTACAATGAGCCACAGTTAAATCTAGATATGTTTACTTCCATTGAGAATTGTACCTTTAAAAACATTAAAAATTTCAAGTTAATTCGGAAATAATTCTTAATAATTTTGTATAGATTGCAGCACAGTGGTTGCCATGTTCTAATCTAGCGGCATAGAGTTTGTAGTAATAACACTCACTGATGATGATGATGACTTTGTCATTGAAACGCTTATTGGATAAATAAATGATTAATTTGTGAGTTTTGTGTATGTTTTTATTTATATCGAAATATTGTTGCTGTTCATGACGAGGTGGTTGTTAGGTTGTTAATGACTTATTACACTTTTGATATAGCGGCTTTAGGAGGCTGAAGAAATCGTAAGACGAAAACGTTTCCTCTAAGTGTAAGTTAACAATTTAACAACCTTTAGTTAACAAAAAGTCTGATCAAAAGTGTAATACGTTTTTATTTCTTTCAACGGAAATATAGTGTAATTAGAATATTTAATACAATAGAGAGTCGATTATCCGAGCTACGAAGAATGGTCAGATATTCTCACATATAAATCATACTAAATTCAAAGTTACAGTTTAGGTTTAAGAAAACATTTCGCGTGTACTATTCAGATATATACACATTACTTTACATCCTACTACTGTAATACAAAAACCTATTAGTTACTAGATAAACAGGTTGCCTATTCTACTACTGTTTTCTAAATAAAATTGGTATTAGAGACATAATAAATAGGAAAAAAACACTAATACACAGAAATTCTGCTATATAATTACATAGACCAATGCATAATATTGTGTAAGGGAGAGCGTGGTACTTTGTCACAAGTTCGATTGTGAGAAATCTAGTGGGAGGAGGGAAATTTTACTTCCCTCATAAGAATCTGCAAGTTGCCATGGGCTCATGTGGACAGTACGAGTCTCATCTTGTGACTGTGCGAGACGCACATGTGTGTTTTTGAGCAGAGTAAAATTGTTCACCGTTTTGTTATTTCTAACCGTCCACCAATAAGATTAAGATACGTGCATATTATATTACCTTACTGTGTAATTTATTACCTACAAAATAACTTTTGTTTATTTCTGTTCAGCTATTTTTCATCAGTTAAAAATATAAACATAATCTTAATTCGTCACGTGGGGCACTTTGTCGCAGATTCGGTTGGGTACGTTGTCACATTCGTTAAATTGCAAATTATCTCTAAGCTTTGCTTTTCTTTTAAATGGTAAGGATGTATAAGAAGAAGACAGACAGAGCTACGGCAATCCTTCTGGATACTATGCGATCATTCAAAAAGGATTAAAACTAGTTAAATATACACTTCAAGATTCTCCAAAGAATTGTTCAGAAACTTATTCCGGGTAACGTGTCGCCTGTAATGCAACACCACAGTTCCGGCCAACAGATACGTATAGCATGGATGAAACTGGACTCATTTCAGTAATACTGTATTACCGAACCGTGTCATTGCGCGCAAAGGGTTTATACAAGTCTGTTCCCTAACTTCGACAGAAACATAGCTAGTGACAGTTACTGAGGCTATGGTGGACAATTTTTGTGTTTCCCCATGTGGATTATAAAAAAATACTAAGAAATTATCCAGTTGGTTGTATGTGGCTTAATTAGGACGTTAAATATGTAATTAAATGTTAGCTACAAGTTTCCAAACTGTTGTTTTATCCCCCTAGATCAGTATAAGTTTTCCTCAAGGACACAAGTACAATTGACATTAAATATCTTACAATCTGTATGATTTTAACATAAGTTTGTTACATCGCTAAAATAAATCAACTGTTTTGCATGTAAAAATTTAGGAAAATGTATTTTAATAAACTGCAAAAATAACTGACATCGTTAAATCTTTTAAGCCGATGGGCGAAATTTTTCTCACCGCTCTAATATGGCTTTCATGTTAGCAGGTTGGGAAGATACTGAATGTTTTCAACATTCTAACTCGTTAACCGAGATCTGTACTTGTGTAATATGTATAGATTTTCAGACACATTATACACATTACAAAGATTCACAGATACAAATAAACATAACATTTACTGAGCATAGTCAGTTAAGTTAAGTTGCAGACCATTCCATGCTATGGCCTTGGGAACGTACGTAATGGTAATGGGGTAAAGGGTTATTTATCAAATACTAAACAAACCTATCTTTTAGAGGCCGTTCACTGATTAAAGGCAAGACGCATCATACCATAAAAATTTGAAAATATGGAATATGAATAAGAAAAACAAATATGAATTAAATATTTAAGACAATTATACAAACTTAAAACTCTACAAACGTAAAACTTGTTAAAACCTTGTGATAGAACCGAATGCACTTGAATTCCAAAATACTATACGTAAATAAAGTATATTAATATAATTTAGGTGTTTTTCTTTCAGATATGACTTTTTACGGCAAATAGAGAAAGTGTTGAATGTTCGTTTCTTGGAATTTCCATCATTAACTGTTTAAAATAAATATGTGATCTGAATTTCAAAATTATAATGCAGGATAAATGTTCTCAAGACAAAATGTCGACGAGTATAGGCTGAGCGGGAGTGTTAATGACCCCATGTTTTATTCAAGATGCAATATAAGCCTTCCTTTATGTCTCACACAATGGTATGTTCAAATCATAATGTTTTATTTGCTCACTGTCAAGGCTTTTACTTCGTGTTTTATCGTCATAAAAATTTCTTTCGTTAGTTGCATTTAAAAATACAGCATTTTCAGTGAATATTTCGTTTTATGTTGTTAGAAATCTTCATTCCCGCGCAAGTAAAATAGCTTAAGGAAAAGGGGCTACATTTCCAGTTTAGCAAATTATCCTCGGACAAGGTTATCTGTGCCCCTATACAACAGTTCTTTTAATTAACTTTTAGCCTACTTTTCTTACCGCTTCATGGTTTCATAGTTTCACAATTCCAAAGTTGACACTGACTTGAAATTGCCTACTTAATGTGGTTTTCAATATATTAGTCTGCAGTTTATATATAAGTGTTTGACTAAGTTTACAACTGTGTTGCTTATATAATTACTAATTTTCTGATAACGGACGCTCACGACAAACAGATTAAAATACTCATTTATATAAAATAATTAATAAATATTTGAATATATTTATAGAAAATTATACAAAACTGCTCAAGTGTGTGTATATAAATGTTTTCTCTTAAATATATTCTATCTTGATTTTTTTTTTTAAATAGGTTTTATACATTATTTTGGAATAAACTATGTTGCATGTAAAATAAGTAGGACAATACTCTCTTTGCCTATAATATTAATAACCTTCTTCACATTTCAGTTGAATGGCGACCATCCTCAGGTGGAACAGCTGACTTGTTTCTAATTTATAGCCTCTTTCTCTCCCCTTATGGTCCAGTAGTTAGAGGAGGGTTCGGCTATAAATTGGATACCAATGTCAGTAGTAAACCAGAACTAGTTGTTTAAAGGCTCGGACATATATAAGAAAGCAGTAAATGGGATCTCTCCGATGATAGCTGCTTTGAAATCGAAAAAAATAATATTAACTAAAAATTACTGTAGCTTTTTATTTGTATTTAATATTATTCTCATACAAATCTGTTCCCCAGGATCCTCCACTCATCTTCTACAACTCCGTGTCGGAACTGTATCTAATATTCTATCTTTAGCAAGTGTTTATCGTTCCAAACATCTTTACACTCCAGAAGTGACGATTCCGTACACCCCAGGAAGCCCCTTGTTCTTCCATTTAACTCCTCTAACGCCAGAACAGTAACGTGGCCAATTAAATGCCCAGGAAGAGAACGGAGACAAACGGGAAGGAAAACGGACCAAAGCTGTAAACTGCACGAACGTCAACAGGAGACTGTCTCAGAAGCTACTCTTTTCACGAATATCATCTCAACGTTACCAGTCAGGCTAAACCCGACGACCTGTGATCAACTCATAACAGAGCAGAAAAACCGCATGACGGCTGGAAGTCTACAATGGAGTAATATGGAACGAGTTTTATACTAATTATATTCCAGACATACCCTTGAATTGGTCCATTGCTACTTTGAGAGAAGACGCGATAGTCATGTCGAAACAATCACGAAGAACCAACTAAAGAACTACATACTTAGTAAGACAAAATGTACATGTTGACATAATGAATGACACGAATTCTATTCACAAAGATTTTAATGTTAGTACAGACTATGAGTACAGGAGACTATTATAAAATAAGCTCAGCATTACATGGCTATGATTTTATATTTACCGGATTTATTATAAACGAAAGACTGCTTCAAAGCGTTTTCATTTAGTTTCACAATTCAATAGCGATATTTAGTATGAAAGAAGCACTGAGAGCCGGCTAATGCATATAAACACGCGATTAGCATCTATACACGTGAAAACAAAAAAAAAGAAAAAATTCAATTTCAGGATGTTTAAAGGAATTATGTATTGGTAGGTGGACGAAATAAAGCATTCTTTGGAACTGCTGAATTGGCTTTCACCAATTGTAAATTCAATTATAATTCTTGTACTTGTATTTTGACTTAGTTCTTTATATATATATATATATATATATATATATATATATATATATATATATATATATGGTAAGTATTGGCTCTCTACACGTATTTGATATTGACAAACAAAGGTTATGCTTGGGGATTAGGAATGTCCCCAGAAATACGAAAAAACATAGCGAGAAAAAAAAATCCTTAAAGGGGCAAAATAATTTCATTTTACAATGCACAAAAACATGTTTTTGTAACTAATAAATTACAGCATTCCATTAAAATATAACCGCAAAATATCTGGTTAGAATACTTTACAAAAACAATTTTGCTAATGCGTGAGATTTAAACAGGTATAATTATTTTTCCCAATATCAATCATGTGCGGAAAAGAAATGCTTACCTCATACAGAGTTCTGAGATTTTATAATGCAAGAGCCGTACATCTTGCATTACAAGATATCTGCATCTCTTTATAATGCGGACATTTGTAGCTTACAAAATCCCTAAAATCTTAGGCTAATCCAAAAGCAGATCCGTTAATAATGTAAAAGTAGGGAATTATTTGTGGGCGTGAATAGGGATTTTAATAGTTGGGTATGGAAAGAGGTGCAATTGGAATGGACGCAGGCGAGATAAATTACTGTAAGATTCATAGATATTGTCGTTACAATTATTAAGACTGTTTCAGACATTTTATGGGTAAGGAACTGAGTTTCTTGGAAAAGGTGGAAATAATGGAGGAAAAGGTTTACCTACTTCCTAATTAAAAATTGCAAAACAAAATAATTACTCAAAACTTTTATTTTAATCAATTTATAGAATTCATAGCATTATTCACGTTCATTGGTACATTTTTACAACAATAAGTGCAACGGTTTTATCAATACTTTCATACAACTTGATTTAATCAAGTTTGTCCATTATTAATTCGATTCATATTGAAACCAGTAGTCCGTTGTAAGCGAATCCTCTCCAAGGCCTTTAGGATAAAGGAAGACATTAACAAAACTTTACAGGCAAATATTTCTAACCGTGCTCCCCGTTGAAGTACGAGTAAATTCAACTCACTACAATTTCATTAACAGTTCATGGTTTTACAGTTGAATGCATTCGTAAAATTGCAAAAATTACAACGTAAAAACGCACCTACTTTTGTATACTTTAATCTATAGTGTACATTTAAATGTTCAGCAACGATTATTATAATGTTTTACTGATGTTCGTGTGTGTATGTGTGTGTGTGTATTTGTGTGTTTGTCTGTGTGGGGGGAGGGGTGTGTGTGTATGGGGGAGTGTTTATGGTGTGTGTGTTTGTGTGTGTGTGTGGGGGGGGTGTTTATGGTGAGTGTGATTGTGTGTGTGTGTGTGGGGGGGGGGTGTTTATGGTGTGAGTGTGGGGGTTGTGTGTGGGTTTGTGTGTGTGTGTGTGTGTGTGTGTGTGTGTGTGTGTATGTGTGTGTATGTGTGTGTGTGTGTGTGTGTGTGTGTGTGTGTGTGTGTGTGTGTTACTTTATTCATATGTATTTCTGAAGGTTTCTTCTCTAACTAAATTTGTGTAAGGTGTGACATTTCTTTTATATATTACCGCCAAACCGTGGTAAAAGTAAATGAACGCTATTTAATAGTTTCAATAGTTTCTGCGGGTACCCAGCGCTCTTACGCAAGCCGAAAACAAACAGCTGATTGTATCGTACATGAATTTACCGGTCCCTTACTAAACAAAAAAGAATCAAGTGAAGAAAAGTAGGAGCCTTGTAGCGACAGTTATAAGAAGTGTATACTAGCTTAGCTGGAGACTGAGTTAACGACCTCCAATCTGCGTGACGTATACAAAGGAAACTAGTAAACACCTGAGGTAATATATATATATATATATATATATATATATATATATATATATAGACGCAACAGGTAAAACTTTTAAATCTATTTCAGACAGATATTATCTAAATTGTATATACGCAAAACATCCAAGGCCCGAGGAGGATTGCTTGTCGGAGTTATTTAAAGAGGGATATTCTAAATTATATTTTTGTATAATAATCTCAATATTAACTCCTCCGACGGCGGTGTGTGTCTAAGGATACCTTTGCACCAAATATATAGTTTTAGTCGTCGATATTATAGGCTATGTACCTGAGTGTAAACCACAGAATGTAAATGGAATCGTGTTACAACGATTCCATTCCACCCTCTTTTTATTTCGCCCTGCCTCTGGGAGAAGCTTGGTCCTCCATGGTCTACCACTTTCGGTATTATATGAGGAAGCTCAATACGCAGAGTTAACGTTAACTTTGAAAATTTTTAAAACGTCTGCTATTACTGATCTTATGCCATAGGTTTACTTCTGTAACTAAATGTTGTGGAAAAGTAGAAGTGGTGGTTTCTCGGTTTGCTAGAAAATTATATAATTTCATAAATTCAGGCAAAACATTCTCTTTGAATAAATATTAAATTTTTGACGATAAATTTTATAAATCTATTAATTGGGTGTAACTTTATGCGGTGTAAATTTTGTATTCTCAATTCCGACAATGTTTATTCTAATATTTAGAGAATTCGTACTCACCAAATATACGTAACTGTGTGAGTCATGCAGTTGTATACTTTAGGTTCGTACTTTCGAAATCTGAAACAAAAAAAAAATTATATATGGCTCAACTCCTTCTATTAGCTCACATTCTCGTGATATATATCTTGTTGAAATTTAGAATCGTTAATAAAATACTTTTTATAAATCCACTAATGTTCAAAATTAATATTATTTTACAAACCTATTGTGAATGACATTTGATATTATTTCAGTTTTTTCAAATACTATTCCACTAATTACATTTAATAAATTATTTTAAATTTTATACTGGAGAAAAACCTTTTACCAAAGAGGGATATATATGCATTATAGTTATTTCGTTCCATTTGGCTTAAAATAAGTGATAAATATGATTTAATAAAACAGCTGATTTTATGTTATAGATTATGTGGTAAAACAGCTTTCTTGACGAATTGGATATGTTGCTTTATTTATAAAAATTCTAAGTATTCAATATAAAATAACACAAATACAATTTTTGTTTGTTGACGTAAGCATGACATCATATTTATTGCTTATATTACTTGTTTATTATTAATTTAAAGCATTTAGTTCTAAAATAGTTATATGTTCATGATGGTTTAGATATTATGAAATTTAAAAAAAATAAAATAAAAATTTTTGTTTTGAATACAGTAGGAAATGAATTTAAAACATTTTGGTTTTTATTACACTTTAAACCTTTAAAGGTGACTTTAAACCTTTTTGTACTTTAAATAAACCCCTCATGAAGAAGAGAAAATAAAGTTTTTTTCTTCAGGTAATTGTCGGATAGCGCGAGCCATGTAAAGAAATAAACAAGAAAGCGTTGGGAGGGATACAATATATTCCCACCAGGAGCGCTGCTTCTGAATAATAATGCGTTTCAAATTACCTTGTCTTAAGTTTGTACGACTTGGGCGGGACAATATCTGCAACTGTCACTAGACAAAGTTCGGGTTTTGTGAGTAATTTCGCTTAAACCCGTGTTGCTTGCGTGTTCTTGTGTGCCACAAGGGCTTATCTTCCTCTCAATTAGAGCTTAGACAATTTGTTACCTAAACAGTAAGAAATAGAAACAAAATTGTCATTTTTCAATTCCTTCTAATAGCTCACACTCTCCTGATATACATTTTGTAAAAATTTTCAACCGTTAATAAAATGAGTTTTTATTCATCCAATCAAGATCAAATACATGTTTTCAACTATAGTGGATGACAATGGATGTCATTATTTTCAATAATTAAATAATAAAATTTGTGGGGTCCAGCCGGATTAAATTTGAGAATCTTCAAGTTCGAAGTCTAGCGCGCCTTGGCACTGCACCAACTTTCCAATATATAGAATTATATTTCTCAAAAATGTATATGAATTCCCCACCCTTTTGGTCGTTGTCGAAACCTCCATTTTACAACCTTAAATTGTATATTTGTTTATTTATCATCATAAATAGGGTTATTAAAATAAATGTTTTCTTCTTATCTCTGTAGAAATTTAATAATTTTTTTTAATATTACTTGTTTTTTACTCAGAACTACATATATTTTTAACAGTTACTTTATAGTTAGGTTATGATATATTACGAACTGTCAAATGGTGAATGAGACTTTCGATGATGCCAATACAATACATGGGTTACAAGTAATTTATTTTCAAGTAATTATATATATATATATATATATATATATATATATATATATATATATATATATATACATATATATATACATATATATACACGACAATAATAATCCTATTATAAAGGTTGTAATCAAGTACTACACTTTTTAACGGGTCACATAGTTACCCTAGACAAACCCTAGATTACTCTATTCAAATCTACCGTTGCGCAATAAGTTTCCTCTCATTTCATTTTCATAAAATGTAGTTTAATGAATTCTCGTCTCTTAATGATCCCAATGGAGGAGACCCACTCAACTCTCCACACGCGATGCCATGTTCTACCCGGGTCATTTTATCCCTACCTTAATGCTACCTATATTCACAATCCTTACCTATTCTTAGAAGCCGATATCGATCGAAAATAAAGGTTTCAAAATTTGCCACTGCTCAGCTCCTGTCACGTCGCGATGTTTAAAGCCATGAAGCCGGTGCTATTAACACAGCACAGTGGGCGTGAGAGCCTTAAAGAAAGGCTCTTAAGAGAAATATCCTTTCAGATATCTTCTCTTGAGCATTTCGAACCCTAATTACATACAAGATGACAGTTATACACTTGAGTAGCTTATTAATGTACAATGATATGTAATTAGAATTCGTGAGGAAATTAACGGCCATGTCTTACTACTTAAGCAGTTAATGGCGCTGTTCTTCATTAAAAATTCTCTCGCTTAGAGCCTAATTATGCATTTGTCTGATATCAGCCGTTACCAAGAAACCCATCTATTAGGCTGCTATAAATGTTTGATGAAGTCGTCAGAGCATTAATGGCTTATAAATCAGAACTGAGGCTAGGATCGGCCTAGAAGAATTGTAGCTGTAGACTTTTAGCTAGAAACGTTAGCTATAAAACCAAGAAATGTGTTTGTTTAAGAAAAAAACTACTTTTTTATAATTTTATAAATAAGAGTATTTAAATAGTTAGTTATTAATTTTTCTGCCTTTACAAACATAACGTTCCAAAGCTTTCCTACTCTATTTCACTTCCTGCCAAAACATAATTTATTTATTTACAAATAAATAAAACCTCCTACACCATGAAAACTTTTTTTTATGTTCTTATGTACATTTCGCTTGTAAATTAATCATTTTCAGAGGAAATTACTACAAGTCTTGTAGATTTGATATTACTATAGAGTATTTTAGTAACTGCCTCTATTAATGATTGTTTTTCAATCGAAATGTATAATACGTATAGTTGCTATACGTTATTAGGATTTATTTATATTTGGCAGTCACGAAACCTACCATTATAAAAATCTTCCTAGAATAAAGTTTATATTTCTACTTGATCCATTAGCGTCTTCTAACCTCTCACTTTCTGCCATTCTCACTGCTTGTCGTTAATTTTCTAGTCCACTAAGCTCTATTTGGACTAACGTCTGGCACAAAGGTTCTTGTACCGAAATGTCTGCTAGAAAATATAGAGCTTAACAAAAAATATGCTTTTTGCGATGTATCTCTAATCGATATCCTTGGTCACAACAGATCGCTCACATCTTCCGGTCACAAAAATGACATCTAAACCTTCACATATCGACACTTGTGGATGCCATTATTTTTGACAGTCCGGGTAACAGGTAGACAGACACCCACAGAAACTCTGGTAATATGTAAGGCTACTTAATATAGATTTCAACCGTCTTTGCAAATCACACATCCAACTCTTTTTTGTAAATCAAAGGTTCTGACCTCATTAAAATATTAAGACATTTCACTTTTGTAAAACCTGTTATTAGACAATTGCCTGTCTTAACACCAGTCGAAAATATTTACTACGATAATTCGTAATATATTAATCCGAGCAATTCGCATTCGCTCTGTTATAACACAAATTTATATATTTAAAGCTACAACACTAAAGATATATTTGTGGCTGTTCAAAACATATATGCTAACGGAATTTGCTATTATAATGAATGCAGCAACCGTAGTGGTAAAAGCGGCCGATCATATATACAGGCAATGCAGGCTCAGAGTCACACGGCGATGAATAGGCAATTTAACGTCGGTGTTACGTGGGACGTGAACGGATGCGAACCCTATTACGTCACCCAGGATCGTCTGAACTTGTCAAACAAACACGTCATAAAATGTCATTTATATTAAAATTATCATAGAGCAACGTGTAAAGGATCTAAGTGCGCGTTTAATTTGGGTTAAACAAACATCAATTGAAATGGTTGAATTATTTATCATTTTCAAGGGAAAATAAACACAACAGTAAGTTAGCTAGAGAATAAAACCTTGAAGCAAAATATACATCTCGGAAACCACTTTGACATCTTAGTAAGCCATTCATTTCCCTTGTGTCTAGGAAGACAGACGGAAGCATATGCATAATCCTTATTGAATCGATCCAGTCCTCTTTCGGGCTCTAGTGAATGTAGCGTTTTATCCAAACTTCAGGTTTTATGTTTCTTTCTTTAAAATTTTTATGTTATTCCTTCTACATTATCATCTGTATACATTACCTGTACATAAAACATTTACAAGAAACGTACACAGCATTGCTTTTCTTTCAGAAAATAATTCTCAACTTTAAACTCCTAGAGGAATATTTCTGATTTAATTGAGAATAGTTATCATATTGAATTTACTACATCTGTAATAGATTCAGCCGTGTTAAATATTTATCAGCTATACGTTTCTTAAAATAGAAGAGCCAAAACCAGACCCATATTATTTCAATTGTTTAGTACATATCAGAATTTTATAAACCTCTCAATTATCTACTGCCCACTTTCCGATCGCTTTCCCTGCCAATGTTTTCTTGAAGCGTTGACTCGTTCTGAATGGTTACGCTCCAACATGTTCTCCTAGTGGGCACTTTGGAGAGATTTACCATTCAATTGCGTGATAATTTGGCTTGGATGTTGAGGCAGGCCCATTGCTTTCGAAATGTCGTACAGACAAACAACCACTAGATTCCTTGCTTCCGATCACTCCCCGTCCCCACTAAGATAACACTGTGACTTCTGCACAAATCACTCCTCGTCCCCACCATGATTAACTGTGACTCCTGCATAATCCCTCCCTGACCCTGCCATGACTACACTGTGTATCTTGTATGATTCCGCCCTGTCCCCGCCATGACTCCACTAAGACTCTTGCATGACCCTCCTTGACCCCGCCATGACTCCACTATGTCTCCTGCATGACCTGTCCACGGCCAGACCATATACATATGCGTACATCTCAGTCCCAACTCTATTTACCATATCACTAAGGACGATAAGAATCTTATAGAGAATTTAATACAGATGTAAACATAGTTTAAGACAACATTATTTGATTCCATCTTCACTTCAGCTACTAGTTTTACTTTAAAACCACTGGAACATATGTTATTACGCTACACTTGCCTATAGTATCCCTTACGTTTTTATTATTAAGGACGGCCGATTCAGGAGACCGTCAGCTGAGTCCCGTTGTCAGCTGAGACCTTCAGTTACGGTTTGAGTTTGCATTAGGGACAAATCTCTCGAAACGGCTGTGCTTAATAATAAAAATCGTATGTTCCTGTACAGACAAGTAGTAACGTAGGAGGCAAAATATATGTTCAAGTGTTTTTTAGTAACAAAAGATAATTTAAGAAAATCGTTTTGAATAGAAAGTGCTTTCAAATCAGAAAAGTGAACATGTACATGAAGAGAGACAAAACCGGAGAAAAACAAGCAACAACAAGAATGCCGTTACGTCACAGAAGAGTTAAAACAAACAAAATAAAAACAAACTGGAAAATAATAGCAATATATTTAAGAATTTTATCGAAAACCAACAACAAAATTAATACGAATGCCTTAACATTTATAACTTTGAATTTGATGTTACCTGGAGGTGATAAGGAATATATAAAAAGGTATTTATTAAAATGGTAATAAAATATATGTTTTCCCAACCAATAGTCTTTAAATAATACTGACTCTTTTGTAGTTTTCAAACTACCGAGCTCTAATTAACTTGGTTCTACATCCATTGTTGGATTTAATGCGACCTACATCCTCGGATTAGGCGGATTTAAAGCTGTTTCCACCTGGTCACGTGACACAGCAAGCCGTCCGTAGGTTTTTAATAAATATTTACAGACTAAATGTGATTGTATGCAATTTTAAGAGGATTACTTCTACAGGTTTACGCAAGGCTATGGAAAACTAACAATTTATAAAAAGTGAATTACAGAAAACATATTTTTCAAACCTCTTAATATGCATTAAAATCTATACAGTTATAAAAACAAACAGTACAAAATATTTTGTTAAAATATGTTTTTAAAAGCTATATATATACCTAATAAATTAAAAATATTTCAAAAACAAAAATACTTTTAATGAATATATTTATTCAAAGCATTTCACCGATAAAATAATACCAGCATCTTCAGGAAAAAAATTATCTAATAAAATATTTTTACAAAATTAAATCATATGTGCTACAAAAGACCATATGTTTATAAGTATTGTACTTTATGTAATTGTTTCTATAACATCACTGACCTTAAAAATAGTTTGGTGCCTTGATCTCACTTGAATTTGTTCATCAATTAATTTGTCTTTAACTTTATGCTTATAAATTTCCAATGTTTCAAATATATTCATTTTTAATCCTTTATTTAATTGTTTTACTAATTTCATATTTTCTATTTCCGGAAACTCGTGCCCATTATCAATACAATGCTTAGCTAAATTTGATTTCTATATGTTTGGTTTGATATCAGCGTTTAAATGTTCTTTGTATCTTTTTCTTAATTACTTTTTTGTTTATCCTACGTATAATTTATAAGTTTGACATTTTTTATTATATACACCATTTCTTTCGTGCATATTATTTTGATTATTGTTTATTAAATTTTTAATTTTATTATCAGTTTTATATGTAATTTGTAAATTTGTTTCTTTAAATAATCTTGTAATTTTATTTATTTCGTTACCAGTGAATGTAAAGTTGTCCAAATATTTTCTCTCTTATTAGGTACAAAGTTATTTTCGAGTTTCTGTTTTTTATTATGTTATTATTTAATTTATCTATAGCTATTCTTTTATATCCATTTTCTAAACCAATTTGATATATTTCATTTTTCTCTTTTATTTGATCATTTACGTTCATTGGTATAATATTCACCATATATATATATATATATATATATATATATATATATATATATATATATATATATATATATATATATATATATGTATGTATATATATATATATATATATATATATATATATATATATATATATATATATGATGATGATGAATATTTATTATATGGAGTACATCCGTTCATTTTACAGTGCATAAAATCGCAGTTCCGACGTTATAGTGATAATGACGTAATCATGGTAATAGGATATCATGATATGTAACATGTTCAACTTCGGTTGATCTAACAACAAGTAGGTTAATCAGTTAAATATTTACCACTCTTCATTTGCTAAATATAAGCCAATAAAATATATTTTATTAGTCGTTAATAATTTAGGTTGAAATGAAAACATTTTATAAATCATAATAAAGGATATTTATTTACAATTTCTATTCGGTCTTCACTGTTACTGAATCAAGTTTGATTTAAATGACTTTCATTGAATTAATAAAATGATATTAAAGCTAATCTTTTTAGCATACGAGCAGCAAACATATTGTCCCTAAATAAAAATTACCATTCGTTTAATTAAATGTAAACCGATTCAGATTCAAATAAATTCTTATCATATCTCATCATGACGTAACATGTACGCGCTGAGGTTTATCTGACACGGATTCGCAGTTTATTATCCTCTTTGCCGAAAACCCTGAACCAACATGCAATCCAAACTGCAGCCGTGTGCAGCTTCTCTCAGATCGAGTGTGTGCACAGCGCTTATCGTTTTGTGTTATGCTCAACCCTGTCAGAGAGGGGCTAAATGACTTTCTGCACAGTACAATGATCTTTCAGCCTTATTTAATTAGCTTTACTTTTGTATTGCACTTGAGGATGTTTGTACAATAATTGCTTATTTATATCATCTCTTAAACTCGTTATGCGCCAAAGCAAATTATACAGAATGAAATAGGCCTACAGGGATAAATTATCGGCTTTCATTTCTTCCTTACCCTCGTGTTAAAGTCATTTAAAACTCTTTCAGAAACACGTTGAACCCAAGAGGACACACGACCTACACGCTTATGCACGCATTCCCATCTTTAGTATCATTGCACGTACATCACTTCCATGTTGATCCAAGCACCTGTCGTTCTATTCGCACCAGCACAATCACTGGTTATTTTTTAGTTTGAAGGTTATCAGGAAGTGATAATTAAAAGAAGGTTATTGGCAACAAAAGAAAATGAAGTATCTTTGATAAGGGTAGGGTATTAGTCCTATTGTGAAAGATACAGGGAAGGTATTATGGCATTACGTGTCCCAAGTACACGAAGCAGAATTACAGAGATTTCTACCGATTGAACCACCTTGTGAGGAGAAGGTAATAAAGGGGTGATGAAATTCCGAATAACTAATGAAAGGATATAGGAAGTGGTGAGATGGAGAACTAGAGTGAGGGCAAAGGAAAATGGCGCTAATAAAAACCCACATAAATAGGATTTTTTTAAGAAACTAGTTTGTGTGTGTGTATGTGTGTGTGTGTGTGCGTGTACGTGTGTGTGTGTGTGTGTGTGTGTGTGTGTGTGTGCGTGTGTGTGTGTGTGTGTGTGTGTGTGTATGTGGCGGGCTGTGGGTGTAGGTGTTGGTGTGGGTTATGGTGTAGGTATGGATGTGGGTGTGGGTGTGGGTGTTAGTGTTGGTGTGCATGGGTGTGGATGGGTGTGTGGGGTGTGAGTGTGTTTGTGGGAGTGGGAGTGGATGTCGGTGTGGGTGTGGGAGTGGATGTCGGTGTGGGTATGGGTGTGAGTGTTGGCGAGAGTGTGGTTGTGTGTTTGTGTGTGTGTAACATTTTGGATATAGACCCTAAAGTAAATGAGAAATTTGTGGTGATATAAGTTCTACGGTTGTGGGACATAGACCTTACGACACATAAAAAATGTTGGATATTGGCAGTACGTTAAAATAAGAAATGTTCGATATAGACCCTACGGTAAATGAAAGCTCTTGGATATAGACCCTACGATAAATGAAATATGTTGGGTGTAGATTACGGTAAAGAACGCCTTTTATATAGATCCTACAATAAATGTTCCATTTTTTATGTATACTCTACGTTTTCTTTGCACATTTTTTTATATAGACTCTACTGTAAACGGTATATTTTGGATGCAGACTCTACAGTAAATGTGACATTATGAATGTATATCGTGTGGGGATTACCGTTGGGTTTTACCTTTTGTCTATACCCTACGCTAATAAAGGAGGTAACGGAAGCATAAAGGAAGAGGTGGAAGTAAGATATTAGAGGTATAAGCACTTGATTTATATTTTATCCACTCCGTTGGAAAATACACTAAAAGATGTCCGGGATATTGAATCAATTTAATCATGACAGGGCTTTTACATTACTAGAAGATGTAGTTTTACTATTGCAATCAATAGTTTCATTAATAAATAATAAAAGAGCATTAACTCACACAATTAATTCGTTTTTCATAAGCGTTACAATGAGGTCATAATATATGAGGTATTAACAAAGACTTTCACGCCTGTACGTTCGCGGACACAGACTCCTGAGCAACAAACAGTTAAACATCTTATAGTTCTGCAATTACTGCCATATATGTATTGGATACGGAGAGCTTTATATTTGGGACTAATTTGAAACCAGAAGTACTCTGTAGGAAATTAATTAACACATATATTTTATCGCCGAACGGGCCTATATCGGCTCAGCCCTACCGTATCGCTCAATTATTCATAGACCGAACTGCAATGCAGTCAAAACTGCAGTAATTAATCTTGGCATAGCCATATTGTCGATTAGAGAGCCGGCGCGGCGCGTAATATATATGGCCCTGGCAGCGCTTCCTAGATAGAGTGGTTACGTTTAATTATTCCATTTTTAATGGAAACAGTGTAGAATTTACTTTCGTTAAAGCTATTGTCGCTGAAGGACTAGAAGGAGAATTATCATTAAGTTTTCGTTTACAGAAAGTTCTGTGCTACGAGCAATAACTGATCCAAATTTTAATTAATTATATATAGGACACACCATTTAATTTAAAACATTTTGTAATGTGTATACAAAAATATATATTCATAATAGCCCTTAGTATATATGAATAAAAATAGGTCAGAAGAAATCTCCATAGCAATTTATTTAGAACGGATATTTTAATTCAACTGTTACTGTAAACCGGTAAATGCCATTGTTTTCGAGTAAAACTGAATGTTTTACAAACCCTTATTTCTGAAGGTAAGAATTAATCTGTGGCTATCGTTCGGTAAACCTTAGTTTTCACCTCAGAGACACAATACATGGTACCTAACCCAACCTTAATGGGCAAGTTCACTAATACCAAGAACAAGTATTAAACATAAATATGTTAAAGTAATTTTCTACTTGGGTCAATAAAGAAAAATTTAATTTTAGTTACATTTTATTAAATAATTAGAATTAATATAAATAAATTAACATAACGTATGAGTTAAAACAGCTGTTCTACAACAGAACCTATAGGCTAACATAAAATCAGCCGTTTTATGAAATCATATGTTATCACTTAGTTTAACCCTAGTGGGAAAAAAATATATTGCATACCTTGCCCCTATAAACGTTTTTCTCCCATATAGAACTAAAATTAATTATTGCATTTATAGTTGTTCAAACTGTAATAACATCAAGTGTCTTCCACTACAAGTATAAATAAATTAATTTGAACATGAGTGGATTGATAAAAACGTATTTTATTAACGATTTGAAATTTGAACAAGATATAATATATTATATACTATAACGATATGTTAACAAGGACTCTAAAGAGAACTATAAATTAAGTGTGTAAAATTAAGGACCGAAACCAGAGAAACTATGATCCGGAATCTAGTAGGGACACGTGATCAAAACATGGAAACATTAGGAGTAAGCTTAGACAATTAATAATGAACCTAATCGAACAATCAAAGAGAGATTGGACAGAAGATAGAGAGACAGCTGCTAAGAATCTTGAACAATTAAATAAAAATTTTGAAAATATACAAGAGAGAATAGAGAAAACAAACGAAACATTAGCTAAAGATTATGAGGAATAAAACATTAAAATAAGTAAAACGAATAAAAAAATAAGGAAACTAGGGATCCGTTTAACTAACGAAGTAGCTGAACTTAAAGATCAGCTCAACAAATCTAATAATAATATTAAAGAAACTAATAATAAATTGACAGAAATTTGTGACGTACACACTCAAGACAATGGTGAGCTCAATAATAAAACATACGCGGTAAATAATGAACTTGAAGAAAGGATTGAGAAACGTGTCACGGATGTCGGAACAAAGACTGATTAAATAAAGGGTGCCAATGACCTTTGAATAAGAACTAATCATTACACAAGAGAAATATTTAGACAGATTTAGATTGGATTATCCAATACTTGAAGTGATCAAGCGTGGAAACTAATTTGACCAAAAATTAAAAGTTTTGAAGAAATAGCGCAAGACAGAGTCCAGTTTGAATTTGAATTTGGTAATAGAAGCTTAACAATGGTCGAGTACGTACAAAATAATTTATTGGTATACGCAGGCTTAGTACCAAAGTTAAATGACGAACAAATAATTAAAAAAAACTATCCAGACACTTTAATCCTGAAATATCTGAAATAATAATAACCTAAGTTTCTGCAATTGCAACCTGAAACTTTTACAGCGTCCCTGAGATCAAAACAAATTTATGTAAATTAAGTTAGGTATAAAAAAAAGAAAGTTAAGATTCTATTGCAGATTAGAATAATTGAACAGCCAAATTTAAATTAAAATAAGAAATTTTCAATTAAATATTATTGTAAATTTGATAAAACCTAATTCAATTAACTTAACCTGTAAATTGTGTGTTATTCCAGCGTAACCTAGAGATCAATATTATAGATAATAATTTCGTGTTTATTAGAAATTAGTGGCGCCCAAAGGTTAGAATATATATATATATATATATATATATATATATATATATATATATATATATATATAAATGAAGAGTGTGAACTTATAGAAGGAATTGAAAAAAATATTAGGAAATACTCATTGCTTTATTTCCAAAACCAACATTTACTAGCCATCCTTTAGTTACTTAGATAAGCGGTCTACCCGGTTCACCATACAGTTATCACCATCCAGGTAATACAAATATTAAATATTATAAAATAAGTTTGTATGACGTAAGGAATTCCGATGTATCAAGTCGTCACATGCGTACTGTATATTCTTGGTTCCCGATGTGCCCTGTACAACTGGCAAAGTTGAGCTGAAGACGCAGAGATAAGCAAATAAAGCTGATATCCCAGACTATAAGGAATGGAAAACCTGCAGCGATTCCACTAGGCTAAGAATGATTCACACTAGTTTATATAGTTCATATAGTTTAAAGGGTTTGTTTCTTTTCAGTGTTATCTTATAAACCCGCCATCTTATTGATCTTTCAATCTGGTTTAAAAATTAATTTCCAGTTTCCGAAGCCAGTTATCTGAACTTCTTTATTCCAAGATAAACACAGACATTTGTAATACGGTTATATTCTAATTTTGTATTGTATCAAATAGAATTTGTAAAAGCATATTTAGTAGCGATCTAATTTTATCTATATTATCTTGTAAATTTATTGAAAATCTACACAATATTGTACCCTTTAAATTGTATTCAATTAAGTTATTTCACATTTGCATTTATTTATTTCCATATTTGTGTAGTTGCCTAAACCTAGAACCCTCTAAAGATTAGATTTTGTGGTTTCAAAGACAACTGGGATTAAGGGTATTCTCATGTCTCTCAATAACTGCATTGCTTCAGTGATTATTTCGTCTCATACGTTTCCCGCTTAAAATACATTTCTAATTTTAATTGTGCTATAGTTATTTCTATATATATTTAACGCGTTCCCATAAAGATTACAGATCATCTACTATTGCCATTTGTACGCGATATCCGCATTTGGATGTCAACTCATCACAAAACTACATTCCATGAAAAATATTTTAAAAAGTTATTTCCTACTTTTTCATATAATTCTTTTAAAATACTTCTTTTTAATTAAGCTTTCATTTTTCAAGCTATCTTAAAAATGTACTCATACATACTTTAATGTGGTGAAAACGAAAATTAATACTTTCAGCAATAATGTCGCCCTTAACTCTGTCCAAGAGCATTAAAACAGCGTGACCAATAAGGCAAAAACTAATCTCGCCAAAAACTATCTCGGATTATTACCACTTGTAGTTTTTTCACACGCTGAAACTGACAACTTTTAGCAACCATAATTGAAATTATAAAATTTAATTTTCCCAACACGGCCATTTTTTTATAAATTACTTTGAAATTGCCCCTTAATATTCTTGTTATACCGAACGACTGTACATTAAACATAAATTACTGTGGGCCTATAACTAGCAGCTGCTGCAATCTACAGGCAATTACCAACATCTGTGGAAAGCAATAAGGCTAAAGTATAAGGGCTATAAAATGTAATATCTTTGTTGATGTATTGACGTTAGGTTTTCGATGTCGATCGATTTGTCAGAAAACGCTGTAAGGAAAAACTTGTAACTAACCTGATGCAGGTTTTCCATACCAGGGAAATTTCCAGTTGAACGAATCTACCGGACATGATTCTCGACTATGCTGAAGACATATAGAAAATCGTACAAACGTGAGTCGTGCTGTCAAACTGAATACATTAATTTGCGTTCAATGATAATATATTTTATTTTATACAGCTGATGTGTTTCAGATATTGTTATGCGCTTTATCTTTACATTTTATGCCATCTACGAAAACGTATTCGCTATTTTGTTATAAAAGTGCTTTCTACAATATTTTCACTTTTTGTCTTTTTTCAAGGATAAAATATATTTGTTTATAACACTATGCTTATTCCTTATAATAGTTGTTTCCCAAAACTTATAATATTTCCTTTTCGTTATTTTCCTTAAGGTAATATCTGGTAAAGTTCAATGTAATTTTTTCTCACTTTTATTACATTGAATCAAACTTCCTTTACGTTTACATTCGTGAACGTAATTCCCCCATGTTTTGTAGCGTAGCAACGTTATTTCCTTACACTCAATCGCCTTTACGTTGTTTCTTTTTACATAATCGCCTTTTATGTAAACACCGGTAACATTATTTCTTTTAACGTAATCACCTTTAACGTTTTTCCCCTTTACATAATCACCGATACCATTATTGTCTTTAACGTGATCACCTTAAACGTTCTTTCTTTTTACACAAACACCTTTTACCTAATCACCGGTAATATTATGTTCTTTAACATCATCACCTTTACGTTGTTTCTTTTTACATAATCACCTTTTACCTAATCACCGGTAACATTATTTCACTTAACGAAATCAACTTTAGCGTTGTTTCCCTTTACATAATCACCTATAAGAATATTTCCCTCAACGTAATCACCTTTAAAGCTGTTTCTCTTTACATAATCACCTATAAGATTATTTCCCTCACGTAATCACCTTTAAAGCTGTTTCTCTTTACATAATCACCTATAACATTATTTCCCTTAACGTCATCACCTTTACGTTGCATACTTTTACATAATTACCTTTAACGTAACCGTTTGTAAAGTTATTTTTTTAACTTAATGACCATTAAACTTTACTTCCTTTTACGTAATCACCGTTAATATAATATCCTTCAACTAAATCACCTTTATTGTTACTACCTTTATGTTAATTAACTTTAACATAATTACCTTTTACATATAATCACCTTTAATGTTGTTCTCTTTAACATATTCACATTTAACATATATTTCCTTACTATTGTTCATGATAATGTCATCACTTTTAACGCTCCTTTTTTACCTTTAACGTTTTTTCCTTATCCTACTCGCCTTCAACAGTATTTCCTTAAGCTTAGTAACCTTTATTGAATTTATTTTCACCTAATCACCTTTAAATGTATTTCTTTATTTTTAATCTCGTTTATTGATATTTTCTTAAACGTAATCCTTTTCAAAACTTATGAGGTATAAAGATATTATGAAATCCATCTTGCTTTAGAAATAAAAAAATAGGTTTTTAAATAAATTAATTATATATTTTTAATTTGCTCAAAGTCTTCAAATTTTCATAGCCAATGATTTCACCCGTTACTCATAAAACACCTAACACTTTGGCTGCAAGAACATATTATTTCGTTACATCGACTTTACAGTTCTTACATTCAATAATGTTTATAGCTATTTTATTAGATACAGTTACACTCAGTGTGACCAACATACGTTGTGGGATAACAATATTCCTGTGCATAGTGTACAGTGAGATTTTGCACACAGCCGAAGTTTGTTCATTGAATACACAAGCTCCCACCCCATCCGTGCAAAGTTTCAGCCCTGATGTTACCTCGCAATAAGTTTGATGGATGTATGTAAACACAAACTAGATTTAAGTAGATTAACCGTATTATGGAGGGTCGTGCTTCCCATATCAGATCCCGCCCAAACTTCTTGCTCACTGTTTGCTGATCTTTGCATCATCACCGACCCCCTGCGTTCAGTGAAACCATAGTCAAAACAACCGGTCGTTTTATGAAAATAATAAATGAGGAGATATTCACATGTAAAGAAGAGTAAATGAAGTTTAGTAAAGATGCGTCATTAACAAGTCAATAGGAGCAACCAAAACCTTATAAAAGCTTGATACAGTTACATAGTTATATGTCTGTATAAAATGTTACTAAACAAAACCTAACATTCATTATTGCAATAGGGTCATATTTTTAAATTTTACTTTATCATACTCATAAATTTCATTTTTATTTTAAATGCTCTAATACAACATTAATGTGCTAAGTACAATAAAGCCTCGATGTTTCGACAAACTGGAACCGGAGCCGATCCAACTGTGACCGGATTAACCAGAGAATGTCTAAAAAACCGCGCAAAAAGCACATATTTAAAGAAAATCACCTTTATGTAGTACGAATGTCATATATTATAACTTAACTTGCCAATACGTTGGGCGTCATATTATAACTTAACTTGCCAATACGTTGGGCGTCATATTATAACTTGACTTTGGTTATAATTAAAATTATTTTAAATGTTATTTAATCACCTTACCTATTGAAGTCACCTTCAGGTTATAAAAGAATTAACAATCTTATCAAATTCTTTACCATCACTTGTATTTATTCATTACAATTAATTCTACACATTATTCCTAATTTATATTAATATAGTGCAGTGACAGGCTTGATGTCTTAACTAAACTACAATAATAAGGGTTGACTTCTGAGGCTTTAGATTCAATTAGAATAACAAAAAGAAAACAGTAGTAAAACTATATTCTTGCTCTCGGGGTCGCTATTATGGGAACTTTGCTTTAAATTTGAAATGGTGAATAGAATTAAATTTTTAAATTTTGATGAACTTAAAATTTGGATTAAACTAGAAGATAGATGTCTGTTGGCTACACTTATAATTTAAATATACTTATAGTTCAGAGGAGTCCCTGGAATCCTGGCTTGTTCACTTCCGCGCTCACTTGATACAAAAAAAACTTACTTTATATTAAAAAAACTTTTACTTCGCACTTTACTAAAATTTACTTATAAAAAAACTCTACTTAAATTAACAAATCCTCCCTTACATCACTTCCATCCTTGTCCCCACCAACCTGTCTGCCTTTCTCCGAGACTCTCTTCCAACTCCCTTTAAACTCCCGATCATTTTATTTTTATGAAATCTAATCTCTCCCACTACCACCGATACGTTATTTTCAGTTTCCCACAGTTCTTAATTTAGCTAAACCCAACGGTACATGGTTAATTCCCCAGGCTATATCGGCCGCTGGATTCTCATCGTAACAAGCCTTGGAACTTTGTCTATTTGCCGGACTCCACTTATAAACTTCCTGGAAAGAATAATGACTGCCTTGGGTACCTGCTTTATCCGCACCAGAAAACTATTTGTATTTCTTTGCTAAAATATTATAGATGATTTATTTCGCAACTAGCTTAATTCAATCCAAAGCCTCGTACTTTATGTTATAATATATATATATTGTAACACTCTTAAAAATAAGGTGTTCCATATAAATTCATTTATATATTTAATTTTTATTTAATAATTGTATCGTCCGAATATAAAAGAAAATTTTTGTTTTCTTTGTACAATTGTAATTCTAGGGTAAGTTTCGTAGCGCCCCTAGTGGGTACAAATGTAAAATATCGTACGAGTTGGTAGCTTAAGTTAAAAAACTGACATCACCCGATGTGACGTAAGCATGGTCTGATATCGCCTGATCTGACGGACCAATCAAAAAATTCAAAATAATAACCGAGGGTGGGAATTTCCGTTGGCGTGCCCTTCAGAAGGCCCACTTGTCCAGAGGTTCTCGAACAGAACAGACGTGATGGCATTTTCGGACGTAACCTAGAAATTTATAAGCTTCCAGTATTCTAAATTTAAGATGTCAAGGCCGGTACGAAATTTATTTAACTCAGCAAAAGAAGAAGTCAGAAGCGATTATTTATGTATTTCAAATGAGTAAAAGTTAATATCATTTTTTTTTAAGTGCGCTGATTTGCAAGAGCGATGTGTTAAGTGTTTAGTGATGCAAAAAGCCATGGGCAATGTTTAATATGCGGTAAAGTGTTTTTAAAATAAGTAATGTGCACAAGCAGGTACGTTTTAGATAATAATAAAGAAAATGTATTTTGATGTTAACTAAGTTGAAGAATTTTAAATGATAAACGGGTAACACATGAACGGTAATCGTCCTTTGACGAAAATTGTCCAGGACGGAAATTGTCCTTTGAATATTCATTTCTAAAAATTTAATTGAAAAACTCAAGTTACTATCTTTTCGATAAATATAATTTTAAAGGTTAATAAGTAAGTAAAATGTATGGAATAATTAGCAGTAATTAAAAGATAATTACTCGACACATTGCTGTCTTTTTTGTTCTACTGTAATTTGTCACTGATTAATAAATTGTATGACTTTGTATTTTAAAAATCAGGTATTTATAAGATAATTTGTAGTACTTGTAACGAGATGTATATAGGTCAAACTAAAAGAAAAATTGTAACCAGATTTAAAGAACATCTTGCCCATATTAAATATGAAAGACCTGAAAAATCAAGTGTAGCAGAACATGTCCTTAGTAATCAGCATGATTTAGATAAAAATGTTATTTTAGCTAAATGTATAAACTCAAAAAAGTTACTTAATAGTTATGAAAGTGTTTTTATAGTCAAATCAAATTGTAAATTAATGAATGCAGATAAAGGACCTATTCCTTACTCACCATTATATACTTTACTTAAATAGCTTTCTTCTAATTACGAGGTTTTAATCTAATTACTTTTAGTTTATTAATTGTTATTGCTGTAGTTTTTATTACATATGTATTATTATAATGTAATTTTTGACATAACCTATTTGGTTCCTGATGGCCGATCGTTATTTGTCGGTCGAGGGCGGAGAGGGGGCGGAGCTTACCTCACGCCTATATATAGAGACCGCGGAGAACGATTGGTATCATTCTAGTTTGTAACTTCTTGTGTGCTAGATTGTGTTTTGTAACTAGACCCTCTGATGATGATGACATGGTCATCGAAATGTACATAAGGGTTTAATCTTAAGTAACTTGTCTTATTTGTTATTTTTGATTATTTTTGTGGTATTGGGGTTCTTTTCAATATTTTTATTGTAATAGTGTTTGTTTATGTTTACTGGGATTTTTACTTAAAAGTTATTTGTTACATTCTACTAATTTTCGTTTTAACCCTTTTGTTTCTAGCAAAGCTTTACTCTCCAATACACTCCGAAAGCTCCCTAACCTTTACATTATGTTCAACTAGTTAAATTCTCTAAACAGACAATTTATTTATGGCAACATTCTATATAGCCATGTAAGTGATAAGATTTTTCCTATATCTCTATCAACTTTAATTGACCTTTCAAAGTTTATTTCTACTTGCTTTGCAGGTAGAGTTTTAATCAATTTTACCAAACAACCTAAAAATAATTTCATAAATTAAATAATATTAACAAAAACCAATTATCAAGCACATACTGAAACAAAAATTACATATAAAAACATATAGATATATCTTCTACAAGATCTCCAAAATATTTACTGAACAACAATTCATAATTATTAAAAATTGTTAAAACATCTGCTGAATAAAATCAAACACTTTCCCAATTGAAATTACAATATTTAATACATATTTTAATTAAAACGTTTACTGAAACATAGTTAAAAACCCTTCTGACAGATCCTAAATCATTTACAAAAGAAATCTACACATTTACTAAAATTTATTTAACCCTATTAATAGAAAATATTTAACCCTTTAGTTACAATTAAATTAACCCTTTCTGCAAGAAAGTCGTACATACAGAAATTTACTAATATTTACTGAAAATTTATCAACGCAATTTCTGAAGGAAATTGATATTTACTAAATTTTGATTAACTTTTGCTGAATGGTTACTAACCCATTTGCCTAATTTATGTAACTTAAATTTTAACAAATTTGCAAAAATTTCATTTTTCTATTTAAGTTTCTATATCACCAACCTATTGTTTTACATATATATATATATATATATATATATATATATATATATAAATCATTAAATCAACAAAATACACTTATAATTTATAAAAGAAAAAACTTATTTGAATATATTAGCTAGCCCCACTCACAATTTTAAAATCTCTTGTTTTACCTAACCCTTTTGTTGCACACTTAAATTATTTAAATTCTACACGTATCAAAGTCATAACCCTTTATTTTTACTCAAACTTTAGTTTAATTTAATTAATTGAATACACATTTATATTTTTACCTTTTTCTAAATAAAATCAACAGTTTAATTTAAAAAGCTTGAATTAATGGTATAACCCTTGCTTATTTAAACGAGAACAATTTATGTTAATTGGTTTCACTTTTAAAAAATTTCATAATAACTCCTTCTAAATAAAGCAACAATTCAGTTTAATTTAATTATATGAAATAACGCTCCTCTTTTTAGGAGTTCTTGAAAATAATGCATGACCTTCAAGTCAGCTGTGCTAAACACTACCTTTGTCAGCCATCTTGCATGCTTACTTTTAGCATATCACATTTAATTTATTACAACATATCACTTATTTAATTACCTTACACCCTCATAAGATTTTTACCCTTTAAATAATTTAAACCCCTTTATTTGAGTTGTTTACTATGAAACCTTAACCCTTTACAACATTTCTAACCTAAAATTTTTATTTCCTTTACTTTCATGAAATGCAACATATTTTCTGCTTTTAAGGCAACGCCATCTTGCAAACCCCCTCTTTAAAACAAAGCCACCAGTATTTATTTCTTAATTTCCAAGTTTACGGTTTTAAAATTTATTTAAATTGTATTACATTTTCCCATTAAAAAAAAATTTTTCCAATTTAAAAAATTTCTAATTTGCAAAGGGAACTTAAAGCAGATCTGACCTGAAATGTTTCCACAAAGCACAGCTTGCACATTTCTCCCTCTCTCTTCGACTCTCGCTTTGTTCTCCAGCGGAGTGGGGAGGTCCGGCTTGGATGTTCAATCTAACCGATGGTGGAATACTTGGATGGTTTCTCACGAGTTGTGTTTTCTGGTCCTCCTTACCTCCAGGTCTGCTCGACTCCCTCCTTTGTCTCTCCGAATGGTCCTATCTTCTTTCTTCGATGCATTTAGCTCATTTTTTAAATTTGAGACTCTTACTTATAACATTTTTAGCTTTAAGCCCTTTTCCAACACTGTTCCTAACTGGGCATTTTATAACACATTAAAAAAAAAAAATTTAAATCGTTTACAAAGTTATTTTGAATTTTGTTTAATTGAGGTTGAATTTTATTATTATTTTAAAAACTCTTTGCTAGGTTAACACTGTTCACTTCGCCTTACCCTTTTGTAGTAAGGTTGACTTTTAGTTAATTTTGAAACACAGAAACTTCTGAAGACGCTCGCACATACCGATCGAATTGTTAGGGCTACCTCTTTCGGCACGATCTTCGCCAAAAGGGCCCCCTTTTTGGAAACACTACGTCACGACATACCAGCGAAACGAACTCTCCTTAGCCGATCATAGTTTTTAAACGGTTTACGGTAAAACACTACTGACCATTGTCTTTTACCGGAGCCAACCCCGACAATACGCCCGTTCACTTCAATAGTCTCGGTTTAGCTGCCGCGTCATGACGCTAAAGTTTTCTCCCACGGGGTGCATCCCTTCTCCAGTCCTCGTTCCTACAATGCCTCTCAACCAATAAGGATCTTTATCGATTTCGTCATAATCGGCGCGCGCATCTCCTTTGTAATTTTCCAAACTGCTCGCCAAAATCAATATTTCAGATCGAACATAGCCTCTTTTTCGTTCTAGCCGTATAACTCTTTATGGGTGCCTTTAATGAAGTTTTCTTATTCTTGATTTTTTATTTTTTTCATCTCGCTGTATCTTTGGAAATGTCGATGGTAGTTCTAGGTCAATTTTGACAATTTTCCCTGTGCAAATGACTTTACTTTAAAGTTTCTAACCCCTCTTACGGTGGCTTGGTTTGTTTTATATACAAAAATTTTAACTCTCATGTTTTAAATTTTTTCTCTTTGCGGTATGTATCCCCACAGAATACAGCCCGCCGCAAGATCCCCCTTTAAAATTGAGAAAAAAAATTTTTGAACGCCTCTCTAAAAACGTTTACCTATACACAACATACAAAAAAAGAAAAATATTTTTCGAGATTCATTTTTTAGTTCATTTGTGGGTGCTAGCTAATTCTTAATACTACCTTACTTATCGATCTACTATTCCAAGGTCCTCTTTAAACTCGTATCACTGAAACACATTACAACATTAGTAAGTACAACCTAAAACTTCTTACCCTTATTGTTCAGTTTTTAGTTTATGTATTTATTTATTTTTCACAATTCTCACTTCACATTCACAGGCTCTACACACTATATCTGACTTTGCTTTCTCTTTGCTTCTTTACTCTATAGTTTCAAAATTTTAAATTTCTTTATCTTAAACTTTACATTTCTTACTTCACCCTACATTTATTCCCTCTATCAGTGGCTTTATTTTTTATACACATATAAATATTTTACATCCCCCATAGTGACAATTCATAATATCTAACCAACTTCTTAAGATAACCTGCTGTTATCAACCTACGCTCCTTATCTTAAGTGGTGAACGCTGTTCGGTTTATTCCCCTCTCACTCTGGGACGCTGTCCTTTATCAGCTGGCGTCCTACGTAACCTGCTTACGCATCCGTCTGTAGATCCACACAGCTGTGACCTTGTGTACTAGAGTTATTTCCTTATCGGTTGTGCCTGAGTCAGTGCTCCTACTATATACTACTTGGGACAACTATTTGTTGCACTAAGGCAACTTGCATTTTTAATCTTGACATCAGGTCAGCTATCAGGTTTTTTTATTTATTATTACTCTACGTATAATTTTATATCCTTAATGTCGTATCTTCCTCTTACTTTATTCGTTATAATATTTGCCACCTCATAGGTCTTACGCCCTAGTCTCCTTGTTACTTTAAATGGGCCTTCATAAAAAAGTAATAACTTCTCTGTCTCTTTACGTTGCACATTGGATCGGTTATGCCTTGTGATTAATACTAGATCGTTGACTTGAAAGTGTGTTTCCTTACAGGTTCGATTTGTCCTTGCCGCTCTGTTATTTCACTTTGTCCTAATACGCTAAAATACCTTCTGAAGCATCTCTCTCCTTGTCTCCACTACCGCATAACTACAATCCTCAGGGATATATCCTTCCCATACATAGTTTGTTTCCACTCCCCAGTGGACCATTGCCGGCGTGTAGCCTGTGATCTCGTGTGGCATTTGGTTATGATTTTTTTCTATGTATTGCAAGTATTTTTGCCATGAGGATTGTGCATTGCTACAGTATGTCCGTAAAACCCTTCCCAAATCTCGATTTATACGCTCGGCTAAATTTACCTGGGGATGCCGAACAGGTATAAGAATGTGTCGCACACCTACTGCCTCGATCCACTCTTTCCACTGTTTAGAGGTAAATGCCGCGCCGAAATCGGTAAGGATTTTAGTCGGTTTTCCCACTGTAATAAAATACTCAGTCATGCGATCAATAGAGGCTTTGGAGTTCGGGCTTTTCACTGCGTATAATTTTAGGAACTTTGAGAACACGTCGAGGATCACTAGTACGTGTCTCGCCCCTCCTATACTCCTGGGTAGGGGCCCTAAGAAGTCTGCGGCAACTATTTCCCCTGGTTGTTGTGTATGGATTGGTCTTGTTAATGCTTGTGAATACCTGTTAGTGTGCTTGGCGTATTGACATATCTTGCACCTCCTTATCACTTCCATAACCCTTTGGTACATATTCTTTATATAGAAGCTCCGACCTAGCATTTTTGCCAATCTATTTCGTCCAACGTGCAAGTACACTTGATGTACCTCATTTATGAGTGGCTCTATATTCCCTTCTAGAATCACTATTTTATTTTTTCCCCTCGCTGTTAAGCACAAATATCCATCTATTATTCCATATCTAGGGTACCTCTGCATATTTTCTATTATATAATTTACATTTATCTGTTTCCTTTGTCAATCCTTTAATGATTGGATAATTTGCCTTGAGGGTCTTTCGCTTTTTAATTCGTTCAACCTGATAACCGCCTGTTCATTTCGAAGTTTCCCGATCCCTTCCTTGGTATTATACATACGGCTGACCGTGTCGCAAGGCACATTCTGTTTGCCGGGGCAGTGTATAACGGAGGGTTGGTATTCTTGTATCGCCAGTGTCCATCTCGTTATCCTGGAGTTTGTGAAGTTACAGGTGTTAAGGAATTGTAAGGCTTTGTTGTCCGTTATGATGACCAACGAAGCTCCTAGAATCAAGGGGCGGAACTTTTTTAGGCCATGTACAATCGCCAACAATTCTTTCTCACAAACGCTATAGACCAACTCAGCCTTCTTTAAGGTCCTACTGACAAAACCAATAACCCTCAACTCGCCGTTATCATCTCTCTGGTATAGCTGACTTGCTATCGCAGTGTGGCTTGCATCCGTTTGTAGATACACTTCCTGCCCTGCCCTTGGGTGTGTAATTGTTACGGCTTCGAGAAATAACCCTTTGACACGATCGAAAGCCGCTTGCATGTCTGAGTCCCAAATCCAGGGTTGTTGCTTGCGTAGGATTTTCAACAGAGGTGAAGTTTCTTGTGAATACTTGCTCGTGAAGCGAGCATAATAATTTACGAATCCTAAGAAAGACTGTAGCTGCTTTTTATTCTTAGGTACTGGGAAATCATGTATTGCCTGTAGCTTTTCCGGGTCTGTTCGTACCCCTTCTTGAGGAAATATATATCCTAGGAATTTCACCTCCTCCTGGCAGAAAAATGTTTTCTTGGGATTTATCGTCAAGTTCCCTCCTCTGAATTTGGTGAAGATTGTTCTTAAGTGTTCGAGGTGTTCTTCGAACGTCTCAGATAAGCATAGCAGGTCATCAACGTATGCTAGTATGTTTTCCTCCAGTTCCTGTCCTAGAGTCATATCCACTGTTCGGACCAAAGCCGCCAGGGAGTTTTGGAGTCCGAAAGGCACTACTTTGAAGTTGTATACTTTGTTGTTAAAATGGAACCCCGTATACTTCTTGGAGTCATGTGTCAGGGGCATCTGCCAAAAGCTAGACGTGAGATCTATCTTGGAAATGTATCTCTTACATCTTCCCTTCCTCAGTATTTCGTCAATAGCAGGCGCACTTTCGTAGTCCGGTACTGTGATGTCATTCAGTCTTCTAGTGTCTAGACATAGTCTGATGGATTTGTCTGGTTTGAGGACCATTACCTTCGGGTTGATGTATGGTGTTCTTGACCTCTCGATGATGTCGTTGGCCAGCATAACGTCGATTTCCTGTTGGACCTTCTTCCTGTATTTTATTGGGATCGGATAACTCCTCTTTACGAAAGGCTTGTTCTCATATATCTTTAATTTGTGTTTATATTTATTAGACCGCCCTGGAGTCTCGCTGAATACCTCTTTGTACTCTTCTATTAATTTTTTCAGCCTTTCCTCCTGAGTCTTTGTGAGTATTGATTTATTTTCGTCCTGCTGCTGTACTGTAATTAGGTTTCCTATATTATGTTCCAATCCCCCCCCCCCCGAGACTCGGCCACTCCTAGGGTTAACGACGTCAGCCTGGTGTTCGGCTGGCGAGAGTACAAGCCCCTCTTCTTCGCTTGTACCAATCCATCCCACCTTGTCGATTTTTGCTCTCTTACTTATCTCATGGAGCTCTCTTGGATGGTCTTGTTTAGATCCCACATCTTCTCCTTCTAGAGCTTCCGAGTTAGCAATTGATCTGTCTGGATGGTCTTGTTTAGATCTTACAAAGTCGAGACTTGCTATTTCTCCTTCGACCTCGAAAGTTATGAAACGTCTTTCCATGTTGATACGGGCTCCAGTCTATGTAACAGATCGCAACCCATGACGATTTCCGCCCTTAAGCGTTCCATCACCATGAAGCTACTCTCTATTACATGTCTTCCCAAGCTCAGAGGAATAAAGACTTGTTTACAGACTCTTATTTGGGGTGTCTTTCCCGCCGTAATAATGCCTGTATTGCTTACCGGCAATTCCAAAAATTCTTTCCCTTTGCGCTTCATCTCGTTATACAGGTTTCGCTGTATAACCGATACATCCGCGCCTGTGTCGATCTCAACTCGCACTACCTGTTCCCAGGTAGTACCGATGAGTGCAGGGCATTCCTCAGAATTCTGGGATCGCCGGGGCAACATCCCTTCCTCCGCGAGCAAGTCGTCCCGTATCTCCATATTCAGACCTCCCAACGTTTTTTCTGGCTCTCTACAGGGCTGTTGAGTTGTGGCTCCTTCTTGTTTTTGCTTTATCTTCCTTTCTATATTTGGCTGTTGTTGAGTTATCTTGAGATTGCTTGCATTCCCGTTTTCTTCTGGGATCTTGACTAGGTCACTGGAACTCTTTGGGCCTCCTTGTTTTGCAGCTTCCTGCTGCCTACCTTCTTTCTTTTTATCCTCTTTTCTTTCTTCACTGTTACTGGGTAGCTGTTCTACAGCGTCCTTGGGCTCTGCCCCACCCATCGCCCTGTTTCCATTCTGTTCCCTTTTGCCTTCTCCTTCCAGCACGTTTTTGCTTGCTACCCTCTCATTTCTAACTCCATTATTTTCCTTCATTCCATCTATCCTTTTTTATTTCTTTTTTCCGGGTCTCGGTTCCGTGTCTTTGCCTTGCTTTTCCTCCATTTTGTTTGTTTTCCATTATTGCGTACGAGACCCTCCCTCCTCGTTTTTTGGGTTCCTTGTTTGGTTTCCTTGTGCCACATTCTGTCTTGGCGGTGGCCCAGGCTCCCTATCTTTCCTGGGATTTCCATTTGTGGTGTTCCCTTGGTAAGGCGGCCCTATGTTTGGAGGTGGCCTCTGCTGGTACCTTTGTGGTCCCTCTCTACCATTTACTCCTCTAAATCCACTCTCTGTCTCTACTCTATTTAGGAAAGCAATGGCATCTGCCACTGATTCTCTGTGAATCTTCAGGCTTCCCAGACTTGCCATCCTGACTTCTCTTCCGAAGTGCGTCATAACTTTGTTCACTAAATATCCTTCCGGCATGGGCAGTTCCAGGTTCTTTCCTTTATTTATCATGCTTACAAAGTATTCCGACCTACTATATGGTCCCGTTTCATAATACCTGCCGGTATCTAGTTGGCGCCTTATCCTTTCCTGCGCCGTAAATCCCCAGTACGTTTCAAGGAACTTGGTCTTGAAGCTTTCATATTTGTCCTCCGGCTGTTGTACCGCCTTCCACCATGCTTCTGATGTTCCTCTTAAATTCCTAACCACCATCTTCAGTTTGGTCTCTTCTTCTAACATGGGGTCTACTTCCTCAAAAAGCTCCTCCATGCTCTTTATAAACGCTACCGGATCTTCATTGTCTTTTCCATAATACTCGATCCTTTTTACTCCTGCAAGCTCCTGATAATCCCAGGCCCGTGGTTTTATCCAGCCAACATTCGTCGCTTGTGCTCCTGCACTCCTTACTTTGTCTGCGACTCTTTTAACGCTGGTTTCCACTTTCTTCAGGCCTGTTTGCAGGTCCACGATTTTCTTGTCCTGCTCCAGTTGCTCCTCCTCCTTCTTTTCGATCCTTACTTGTAATTTGTCGACTTTGCTCTCATAATTCGACACTCTTACGTCCATGCTTACCATGTGCTGGGCTATGTCGTCCTTATGATTTTTAAACTTTTCCGCCATCTTTTCTTGGAATTGTTTCATCTCTTCTCTATCGCTTTTTTCTTTTTCTTCTCGCTCTTTCTTTTCCTTTTCTTTCTCTAGTTGTTTATTTTTTCTCCTGCCCTCCTTTTCCTCTGCTTCCCTAATCCTCCTCGCTTCCTCATTTTGCCATCTTAATTCGGCTTGTTCTCTCTCTTTATATCTCCTCATCTCTTCCTCCTTCCTTTCTGTCTCCCTTTCTAATCTCCGCTCTTCTTTCTCCTGCTTTCTTTAAGCTTCTTCCGGTTCTTTTTCTTGTTTTCTTTCTAATTTTTCCTGTTCTTTTTCTTTCTTTAACATCGCCATTAGCTTTTCTATTTCACTTCTTTCCTGCTGCTTTTGTGTTGCCATGGCTTCTGTTCTGTTTATCTTCTTTTTGTTTTTAATCCTCTCCTTCTTTCTATTTCCTAATTCTAAACCTTTTCTATAAAATCCTTTTATTTACATAAAAGTGTCGCTGGATGTCGTGCGTGTGTTTCCTATGCGCGCGTTCGTCTAAGTGTTTCCTTCTTTTTACTTACTACTATTTACCCCTATTTTACTTTCTTAACTCTTTTAAAAATATTTCTCATACTAAACTATTTAACTCTTAATTTCAACTTCTAACCTATTTTTATTTAATTTACCAGTGTTTCAACCTAAAACTGCAATCTAACGTTTTTCTTACACTCTTTATTATTTATTTCTTACACTTCCTAGGTCGAATTTCGCCATGCCTTTTTATTATTTTAATAGAGACCGAAATATTTATACGGGAAAGTCCACAACTTTACCCGTCGGCCCCTAACGTTCGGGCGCCATCTTACTTACTGCAACGGGCCGACGCTCCTCGACGCTCACCCCCAACCGCCGTTAACCCAACCGTTGACCAACTCAACAGCGCAAGGCCGGCCACCACACGCCCGTTGCAGAGCAAGAATTTTCAAACGAGCCGCTCGCAGCAAAAGCCACGAACGCTGTGCAGTGCTCGCCAAAATCTGCCAGAGAACCAGTTACTGGACTTAAAAAAGAAAAAACCTAACTTGCTGCGGATTTTACCCTTAACGGGTGAGTCATCCCGGGGAAGGAGTTCATCTGAAAGACATCTAAACGGCGAAATGACCATATCAATTGTAGGAGAGTGTAAGAAACTTGTTTAAAAGAAAATACTCGGTTCGTTTGCAAGTTAGTTAAAAAATATTAATTTTTTTATTTTAAAAAATATTAATTTAAATTTACATAGCACAGTATGTATCTTATTTGAACTCAAGTTACCTTTTATGTTGTTTCTCACAAATGTTAAGAAACCATGCTATTTGTTTATTCTATTTTAAAATTAAAAATTTAATTAAGATTCTACAATTTTAGTTTACGTACTATCGGAATATACCAAAGCGTAAAACTTTGCTCTATTTAACACTCAATCTTGCTTGTTACCATATAACCTTTTCCAACCTGAAGTTCTTGTTATTACCTTCAAATTAAAAATCTCTTTTCCCTAAAGTGACTATTTAAAACCCTTGACTGCTTGTCCTAATTTTATTTCAATATCCCTGGTTATGTAACCTTGAAACTTTAATTGTCAGTGTTTGTTTATGTTTACTGGGATTTTTACTTAAAAGTTATTTGTTACATTCTACTAATTTTCGTTTTAACCCTTTTGTTTCTAGCAAAGCTTTACCCTCCAATACACTCCGAAAGCTCCCTAACCTTTACATTATGTTCAACTAGTTAAATTCTCTAAACAGACAATTTATTTATGGCAACATTCTATATAGCCATGTAAGTGATAAGATTTTTCCTATATCTCTATCAACTTTAATTGACCTTTCAAAGTTTATTTCTACTTGCTTTGCAGGTAGAGTTTTAATCAATTTTACCAAACAACCTAAAAATAATTTCATAAATTAAATTATATTATATAAAAACCAATTATCAAGCACATACTGAAACAAAAATTACATATAAAAACATATAGATATATCTTCTACAAGATCTCCAAAATATTTACTGAACAACAAATCATAATTATTAAAAATTGTTAAAACATCTGCTGAATAAAATCAAACACTTTCCCAATTGAAATTACAATATTTAATACATATTTTAATTAAAACGTTTACTGAAACATAGTTAAAAACCCTTCTGACAGATCCTTAATCATTTACAAAAGAAATCTACACATTTACTAAAATTTATTTAACCCTTTGAATAGAAAATATTTAACCCTTTGGTTACAATTAAATTAACCCTTTCTGCAAGAAAGTCGTACATACAGAAATTTACTAATATTTACTGAAACATAGTTAAGAACCTTTCTGACAGATCCTTAATCATTTACAAAAGAAATCTACACATTTACTAACATTTATTTAACCCTTTTAATAGAAAATATTTAACCCTTTGGTTACAATTAAATTAACCCTTTCTGCAAGAAAGTCGTACATACAGAAATTTACTAATATTTACTGAAACATAGTTAAGAACCCTTCTGACAGATCCTTAATCATTTACAAAAGAAATCTACACATTTACTAACATTTATTTAACCCTTTTAATAGAAAATATTTAACCCTTTGATTACAATTAAATTAACCCTTTCTGCAAGAAAGTCGTACATACAGAAATTTACTAATATTTACTGAAACATAGTTAAGAACCTTTCTGACAAGTCCTTAATCATTTCCAAAAGAAATCTACACATTTACTAAAATTTATTTAACCCTTTTAATAGAAAATATTTAACCCTTTGGTTACAATTAAATTAACCCTTTCTGCAAGAAAGTCGTACATACAGAAATTTACTAATATTTACTGAAACATAGTTAAGAACCTTTGTGACAGATCCTTAATCATTTACAAAAGAAATCTACACATTTACTAAAATTTATTTAACCCTATTAATAGAAAATATTTAACCCTTTGGTTACAATTAAATTAACCCTTTCCGCAAGAAAGTCATACATACTGATATTTACTAATATTTACTGACAATTTATCAACGCAATTTCTGAAGGAAATTGATATTTACTAAATTTTGATTAACTTTTGCTGAATGGTTACTAACCCATTTGCCTAATTTATGTAACTTAAATTTTAACAAATTTGCAAAAATTTCATTTTTCTATTTCAGCTTCTATATCACCAACCTATTATTTTACACACACACACACACACACACATATATATATATATATATATATATATATATATATATAAATCATGAAATCAACAAAATACACTTATAATTTATAAAAGAAAAAACTTATTTGAATTTATTAGCTAGCCCCACTCACAATTTTAAAATATCTTATTTTACTTAACCCTTTAATGCATGACCTTCAAGTCAGCTGTGGTAAACACTACCTTTGTCAGCCATCTTGCATGCTTACTTTTAAAATATCACATTTAATTTATTACAACATATCTCTTATTTAATTCCCTTACACTCTCATAAGATTTTCACCCTTTAAATAATTTAAACCCCTTTATTTGAGTGGTTTACTATGAAACCTTAACCCTGTACAACATTTCTAACCTAAAATTTTTATTTCCTTTACTTTCATGAAATGCAATATATTTTCTGCTTTTAAGGCAACGCCGTCTTGCAAACCCCCTCTTTAAAACAAAGCCACCAGTATTTATTTCTTAATTTCCAAGTTTACTGTTTATGGTTTTAAAATTTATTTAAATTGTATTACATTTTCCCATTAAAAAAAAAATTTTCAAATTAAAAAATTTCTAATTTGCAAAGGGAACTCAAAGCAGATCTGACGTGAAATGTTTCCACAAAGCACAGCTTGCACATCTCTCCCTCTCTCTTCGACTCTCGCTTTGTTCTCCAGCGGAGTGGGGGGGTCCGGCTTGGATGTTCAATCTAACCGATGGTGGAATACTTGGATGGTTTCTCACGAGTTGCCGCCATCTTTGGAAGTTACCTTTCCTTTGTGTTTTCTGCTCCTCCTTACCTCCAGGTCTGCTGGGCTCCCTCCTTTGTCTCTCTGAATGGTCCTATCTTCTTTCTTCGATGTATTTAGCACATTTTTTAAATTTGAGACTCTTACTTATAACATTTTTAGCTTTAAGCCCTTTTCCAACACTGTTCCTAACTGGGCATTTTATAACACATACAAAAAAAAATTTTAAATCGTTTACAAAGTTATTTTGAATTTTGTTTAATTGAGTTTAAATTTTATTATTATTTTTAAAACTCTTTGCTAGGTTAACACTGTTCACTTCGCCTTACCCTTTTTGTAGTAAGGTTGACTTTTATTTAATTTTGAAACACAGAAACTTCTGAAGACGCTCGCACATACCGATCGAATTGTTAGGGCTACCTCTTTCGGCACGATCTTCGCCAAAAGGGCCCCCTTTTTGGAAACACTACGTCACGACATACCAGTGAAACGAACTTCCCTTAGCCGATCATAGTTTTTAAACGGTTTAAGGTAAAACACTACTGACCATTGTCTTTTACCTGAGCCAACAACGACAATACGTCCGTTCACGTCAATAGTCTTGGTTTAGCTGCCGCGTCATGACGCTATAGTTTTCTCCCACGGGGTGCATCCCTACTCCAGTCCTCGTGCCCACAATGCCTCTCAACTAATAAGGATCTTTATCGATTTCGTCATAATCGGCGCGCCCATCTCCTTTGTAATTTTCCAAACTGCTCGCCAAAATCAATATTTCAGATCGAACATAGCCTCTTTTTCGTTCTAGCCGTATAACTCTTTATGGGTGCCTTTAATGAAGTTTTCTTATTCTTGATTTTTTATTTTTTTCATCTCGCTGTATCTTTGGAAATGTTGATGGTAGTTCTAGGTCAATTTTGACAATTTTCCCTTTGCAAATGACTTTACTTTAAAGTTTCTAACCCCTCTTACGGTGGCTTGGTTTGTTTTATATACAAAAATTTTAACTCTTCGTGTTTTAAATTTTTTCTCTTTGCGGTATGTATACCCACAGAATACAGCTCGCCGCAATATGCGCAACTCTGCTTTTAAAATTACTGCTGTTTTTTGCTGTTTTCTAAAATGTAAGTGTCATACTCCGCTAGTTTTAGAAAAATTTATTAATTAAAAAGTGAATGATAATTGCCGCTTAATTTAAATTAATTAGAATTTAAATAATGATTACTGCTAACCAATTCCAAGGATTAATACCATTCATGTGTTATTTATTTAAGTTGTGCAGCCCTCCTTAAAAATACTCGTCAGTGTGTAGCAAGGTTAATTTCAAACTATCAAAATGTCTAGCGACTTAAAAATCAATATTGATCTGTTGATAAAAGATGAGTTAATTTTCGAACTAAAAATTAGAAGTGTAGAGGTTAGAATGGACAGTACAGTATCCGAAATGAGAAAGACCTTGAGAAAAATAGCCAAAGATTCTAGTTATAAAGCGGACCCTAATAATTTAATTGGTAAAATGGATGTGCCTAGCGAGTTTTGTTAATTGAAAATAAATTTAAGGACTTGTAGACTTGTATAGAAATGTGTAATAATTTAAAAACCCTAGAGCTACTGATGTTTTAAGAGCTGAAACAAAACTAGTACATTTAAGATTAAGATGTAAATGCTTGTTGAAATTTAAATTAGAATGTAAAATGTCAGACGACCTAAAAGATTTATTAAAAAAAGATGAAAGATTTGGAAAAATTAATAGCTGAAACAGATTTAGACAGTAAAGTTAGGATAGAAACCGAAAGACAACTATCTACTAGTAGTCTAGAGGAAGAGAAATTAATTAATGATGTGTTTGAAAAGACTGAATCAAAAACAAACGATTGCGATAGGGAATCAACGGAAATTGCAATACCTGAACTGTTATTTGGTAATAATACAAATTTAGAAATAACTAATTTTGAACATCAATTACTACAAAGTCAAACCAATTGTATGCCAATGTTTAATCCTGAACTGTACAATAAATTGCCAAATCCTTTAGAAAAGTATTTAAAAATGTTTGACATGTCAGATGGACTAGAATTAGACAGCCTATTAAAATTTATGAGTGTAATTTTGAAAATAAAAAGAGAAACTAAATTGCCAGATGCAAAAATTTTAGAATTAAGCATTGGAAAGGTACAAGGCCCTTTGTTGGATAAACTTCTCTTTGCTTTAGACAATAATGTCTCCTTAGATGATTTTCATGAAGATATATTAAGAAGTTTTGTACCTATAAATCTCAGAGAAAATTTAAAAAGAAATTTGGTAAACAGACCGCAAGGTAATTTAGAACTAATAAACATGTATATCAGAAGAGTTAAAGATAATTGCAAATTGTTAAGATGTAACTATTCAGATAATGAGATAATAGAAATTATTAAGTTAGGAACTAAGCCAGAAGACCGTAATAAGTTAATTTTTGTAAACAATCCCGCTAATTTTAACGACCTGGACAATATGTGTGTTCAGATTCAAAATTTAGGTTATAACGATGTAATAAGACAAGAAAACAATAATCCTGTATTTAGAAATTATCCAAGTAGAAGGCAGGAGCCTAAAAAGATAAAATTTAAGAAATATAACAATGAACAAACAATAAATGTGGAAAGTAATAGGAATCATGTAAAATGCTATAACTGTAACAGGTTAGGTCATATTGCTAAGCATTGTAATAACAACAAAAATGTTAACTAGCAATTACTGTTAAGGAAAGAAATGCCATATTTCTTCCGTAATGAAGTGAGACACAAAATTAACTTAATCAAGAAATGTCAAAATAAATTTAAATGTAACAATAAACGGAATAACTTAAAACGCTCAGATTTAAAAAACAAAAATGTAATAAATCCGAATATCTCAAAGAATTAAACAAAAATTGAACAGGTTAATGTATTGAATAAATCAAAATTTTTCAGAGAGACTAGAAAATGTTTGAAAATTATGAAAATGGTAGAAAAGAAAGATTGGTTAAAGAATGAAACAAAAATTATTATGCTACCTACAATAAACATTAAATTAAGTGGTAATTAAAATTGTAATGCTTTATTGGACACTGGATGTTCAATAAACATAATAAACGAAGAATTTTTTGAAACATTGTTAAAACAAAAATTAGTTAAGAAAATTGTAAACGAACAGGATAAAGTCTCAGCAGCCAATAATACAGAAATAAAAATAAAAGGTAACTGCATTGTTAAAGTTAAAGTAAAAAATATTGCATGGCTAGTGAAATTTTTAATAGCAGAAGGTTTAAATTGTAAAATAATTTTAGGACTTCCCTTTATCAAAGAAACAGGTTTAGTAATAGATATTTCAAAGAACTCATGTTATTTTAATTTTAAACCAAATGTGAAAGTAGCGTTAAACAGTGTAAAGAGTTGTATGGTTAATAATTTAAACTCAAATAAATTCAAATTGGTTGTGAGGAAGCCAAAAAAGATATAGAAAAGTTAGTAAAAAGTTATCCTAATGTTTTCACAGATAAGATTGGTAAAGCATTAAATTTTGAATTTGAATTAAAGGTTAAAAGTGAAGAAATAGTAAAATTAAAACCATACCCATTAAGTCTGCCAAAAATGGCAATTTTAAAGAAAATATTAGATGAACTTTCAGAACTAAAAATAATAGAGCATTCGACTAGTCCATATTTAAGTCCTTCGTTTTTAGTATCAAAAAAGGACAAACATAGGCTAGTTGTTAATTATGGAAAATTAAACCAAATAATAGAAAGAGTTTCACTTCCAATAGGAGATATGTCTGATTGTTATCAATACTTAAGTGGTGCAAAATGTTTTACTTGTATTGATTTGTGTAATTCTTTTCATCAGATTCCATTATCCGAAAACAGCAAAAAATATACTGCTTTCAGTACTCCTTTTAGTCAATACAATTACACGCGAATTCCTTATGGTCTCCATGTTGGGAGCGGAATATTGAGTGCGTATGTAGAACGGATTTTTTCCGATATAAAGTATAAATTTATGATAAATTTTGTTGATGACATCATTATTTATAGTAAATCTTTAAAAGAACACATTCAACATGTAACTGAAGTAGTCAATAGATTAAGTGAAAATAATTTAACTGTTAATTTGTCAAAGGCAAAGTTCGCTTGTACAGAGATAACCTTTTTAGGCAACAAAATAAGCGAAAATGTAATTAAGATAGATCCAGATAGAACTAATTCTATTAAAGAATTTCCAAGACCTAAAAACTCAAAAGATGTATCAAGATTTATTGGCATGGTATCTTTCTTTAGTACCTTTACAAAAGATTATACTAAAATTGCTATCCCATTAAACGAGCTACGCAAAAAGAGAGTAAAATTTAATTGGAATCAAGAATGTGAAAATAGTTTTGTTAAATTAAAAAATTGTATAATGAACCCGCCTTGTCTAAATATTGCTAATTATGATAAACCATTTTATTTAATGACAGACGCCAGTGAACATGGTATAGGTTCATGTTTGATGCAAAAAGATAACAACGATAAACATAAACCTATAGCATTTTATTCTTAAAAATTTACAGATTCTGAACGCAACTTATCAGTGTGTGAAAAGGAAACTTTAGCGATAGTGTTGAGTATCGAAAAATTTTACAAATATTTAGAAGTAATGCCATTTTATTTAATAACTGACAATCAAGCGCTGTCATGGTCTTTAAGTCACTTCAGAAAGCTAGGAAAAATTGGGCGTTGGCTTGAGCGCATATTAAGTTTACCTTTTAAAATATTCCATGTAAAGGGTAGGGACAACCCTGTAGCTGATGCCTTAAGCAGAATTCATACTGAATGTAGTGACATAGAAATTGAAATAATAGAAGTAGAATCAAAAGATGAAATTCTTAACATTAACAAAATAAGTAAAAAAAATAGATGGGTCACTAATAAATTGTTAAATGTAAATGTAATCTCTCAAATACCCTTAAGTTTTATAGATATAATGGAACACCAGGAAACAATATAGAAATTAATACGATAATTCAAAGTGTACAAAACGGAACTAATAATAAAAAATTTTATTTGAATAAAGGAGTTTTAATGTTTAAAATTAAGGAGAAATCCAAAGCACAGATTTATTTACCAAAATTGTTAATAGATATGTTATTCCAATATTATCATAACTCTATGATGGGAGGTCATTTAAGTCAAGTGAGAACATTCGCAAAAATAAATGAATATTTTTATAGACCTAATTTAAAGAACATTATTTTGGAAAAAGTGAAAAACTGTGAAATTTGTATTAAATCCAAACAAGCTCCGAGAGTGTATTATGGACCATTAATACGTAGGACAGCCAATAAACCGATGGAAAAATTGTATATTGATATTTTGGGGCCTCTCGTTCGTAGTACAAAGGGGTAATAATTATTTGTTAATCTGTGTGGACGATTTATAAAAATCTTGTTTTTTTTTTACCGTTAAGAAGAGCTACCTCTGTGAATGTCATCAACAAAATGCAGGATATTATTTTTGCTAAATTCGGAGTACCACAATGTGTTGTTTCTGATCAAGGTCCGTGCTTTAAATCAACAGAATTTAAAAATTTTATATTCAATAATGGTATCAAACATACAAAAATTATCCCCTATATGCCTTGTGAAAATCGCGCTGAGCGATATATTAAAAACGTTAAAAACATGTTAAGAGCATACTTCCATAACAAACAAACATCTTGGGACGAAGGAATAAGCCTTTTGCAGAGGAGTTTAAATTCTGCTCTAAATGAATCTACTGGATATTCCGCATTCGAATTACTGTTTAACTATAAACCGAATGATCCTTTAAGCAACATGTGGGGCTTAAATGATATAATAGACAACAAGTGTTCGAAGGGGGAATGGATAGAAAAGATTAGTAGAGCAGTTGAAAATTTAAAAAAATCTTCAAAACGCAACGAAAGATACGGAAAATATGTTAAAGAGAAAAATAAACATCCGTTTAAAATAGGGGATGAAGTTTATGTTAGATGCAATTATTTATCGAAAAAGGTTGATAATTTTCAAAGTAAATTGGCTATGAAATATGAAGGTCCGTATAAAATATTGTATTTTTTAGTCCTGTATCTGTACTGATCCAACAAAGTAATAACCTCAATAATATAAGAAGAGCTCATATAAGTCAATTAAAATTGAAACAGGGACGTACTGAAAGGTAAATTCCTTATAAAAAGGATAGGGGTAGGAAAATTTGATAGGGTAAACAAGAAAAGGTATATACGATTATACGCAATTGCTTACACAACACGACAACAATATATATGTCATGCCTGCATGGTATATAGCCCACACAAATACACGAGGCTGCCTGACTTATAGCTTCTATTACATTTAACACAACACGATTCCAATACGACTAGGAATCCAGACTTTCCACGACAGACTAACCAAAGTGTGTACAATCTAAATATACCACTTGAGTATGCGTTTACAAGCAAGGGTTACTATTGATTATCCTTTGTGCAAATGTAAAAAAAGGAAAAAGAATTTTAAGGTATGGGACTTAAAATTTCAAGATTTGGAAATGTTCAGAAATGTAAAAGATGTAAGTTAAAGGTAAGGTTAGAGTGAAGAAGGAATTTTAAGGTATGGGACTTAAAATTTCAAAAGTTAACAAATTCATAACATACGCCGTACAAAGTTGTAATATAATAACATAAGGTTGTTAAAACAATGAAGTGCTAACGAAACCTAAGAATATTAGTTTAAAGATATGGACTTGAAATTCAAGGTTTGTGAAGTGTGTAAAACGAGTTTGCAAAATAATATTGTAAATATGGTTAGTCAACGGTAGGCCCGTGAGAGCTTACGTGAGAAGCGGATGTACTTCCGTAGGGGGAATAGCGAACATTCCATAGTGGAGAATGTAGGTAAACAAAAACATCCATTATTAAATAGATTGTTTACACTTTTACTATAGTACGTTAGAGCTCTATATAGTACGTAAAAAATTTTCTTCAATTGTAAAAGGGGACTGCACACACTCATGTATAAAATGTTGAAGTAGAAATAAGATGTAATGTCGAACAAAAATTTTCTTTTCAAGTCGACAAGAGAAAATGTAACACTCTTAAAAATAAGGTGTTCCATATAAATTCATTTATATATTTAATTTTTATTTAATAATTGTGTCGTCCGAATATAAAAGAAAATTTTTGTTTTCTTTGTACAATTGTAATCCTAGGGTAAGTTTCGTAGCGTCCCTAGTGGGTAAAAATGTAAAATATCGTACGAGTTGGTAGCTCAAGTTAAAAAACTGACATCACCCGATGTGACGTAAGCATGGTCTGATATCGCCTGATCTGACGGACCATTAAAAAAATTCAAAATAATAACCGAGGGTGGGAATTTCCGTTGGCGTGGCCCTTCAGAAGGCCCACTTGTCCAGAGGTTCTTGAACAGAACAGACGTGATGGCATTTTGGGACGTAACCTAGAAATTTATAAGCTTCGAGTATTCAAAATTTAAGATGTCAAGGCCGGTACCAAATTTATTTAACTCAGCAAAAGAAGAAGACAGAAGCGATTATTTACGTATTTCAAATGAGTAAAAGTTAATATCATTTTTGTTTAAGTGCGCTGAATTGCAAGAGCGATGTGTTAAGTGTTTAGTGATTCCAAAAGCCATGGGCAATGTTTAATATGTGTTAAAGTGTTTTTAATAAGTAATGTGCACAAGCAGGTACGTTTTAGATAATAATAAAGAAAATGTATTTTAATGTTAACTAAGTTGAAGAATTTTAAATGATAAACGGTTAACACATGAACGGTAGAAATTGTCCTTTGAATATTCATTTCTAAAAATTTAATTGAAAAACTTAAGTTACTATCTTTTCGATAAATTTAATTTTAAAGGTTAATAAGAAAGTAAAATGTATGGAATAATTAGCAGTAATTAAAAGATAATTACTCGACACATTGCTGTCTTTTTTGTTCTACTGTAATTTGTCACTGATTAATAATTTGTATGACTTTGTATTTTAAAAATTTAAATTCTTATTTCACAAGTAAACTAGAACGTTACAAACTTTCAATTTTCATTTCAAGTAACCTAGTTCTATCTTCCGAAGATATCAGAAGATCGTTTACAGAAAGACATTATTATGTCTGGCTGAAAACGGAAAACTAGGAGCCCCTGGTAAGTAAGGTTAATTATTTTGTTAATTAGTAATTAACACACATTTTTAATAAAGCCGTGATAAATACTTACTTCAGGAAAAAAGGCTCATTTGTTACAATATATATATATATATATATATATATATATATATATATATATTTGTAGCTTTGCAACACTGTTTTCTTGTATTCACTTATCACTTTCACTATATGTACTAAAACAAGAATCTTACTTGGTATTTATGCGAGTTAACTTCCAATGACTGGCCTTGTCATCATCAACAGGCATATTGCCAGTGCTAAGTAAGGTTCTTGTTTTAGTACATATAGTGAAAGTGATATATATATATATATATATATATATATATATATATATATATATATGCGTGAAGACAGGTGGGTTTTCTCGTCAATGCACACACATATCGATTCTATACTGTATCGTACTCACGCACTCTGCTGTTAATTGTGATTAACCACGATTACGATATAAAAAGACAAGTATATGTATAGTATAAAGTGTACAGAAAGGCTTCAGACATACAGTATTATGTCCAGAATTAATTTATTAAAATCAATAATTACAATTTCAACTTGGAAAAACAGTTTATAAATTTAAAAAAATACCGCAAAACCGGTCCGGACTATGGCCAGAAATATCGAAGTTCTACTGTAATTCAATACAGATATAACGTCAGTAGCTAAATACCTGAATATAATATTACCGTATTTTACTAGGTATTAACAGAAGTAAAATTTTAACTTACAGCTAATATGCAGTACAAAAATTATTACATACGATTAATAAAAACAGCTGTTGTCTCTGCTAAGTTATCTCAGATTCTAATCGTACGATATTTTTCAATACAAGTATTTAGGGCATTTTATTTCTAAAATACTTCAACATAACCTCCAAGTAACCGCTAAATGACAACAATAACCACTGTGTTTGACGAGGGAAAATTTTGACCATGTATTTCTACAACTTGCCTACTGTGGGTAAAGATGCTAGACTAAAGTAAATAAATTTACATACAAAATCAGCATTATTGATCATATACTATTACAATGTATGCAGATGTCTATGTTACATAAATTTGATTTCTGGGAAACTTGTGGTATTGGGATACATATCTAATAAGAAACTGTATTTGTTTTCGCTTAGATAAAAATTTACAATGAATGTATTCATCATCTACAACCGGTTTTCTAATAAAACTTGAGTACCTACATTCGACAACCAGAACGGCGTATTAAATAAAGGCCTATAGAAAAGTTAATAGTAAAGTTCTAAAGCTGACAAATTATCAAAATATTTCAAAAATTATCAAATCTTTTTCAAATGATCAAAATTCAACTAACCAAAACGTAGGCATCATTCAGTTAAACGAATTACGTGACGTGCAACTAAACAAAAGAGCACGGTCCAACTTCTAAGGAACATATCTGTTACTCGAATATAACAAATACTCATTTATTCAATAAGTTGTTAAAAGTACCTTATATATTGTGACGAAATGGCGAATCTATAGAGCTTTAATTAACTGTTTGCGTTCACGTTACTGTAACACATTGACGCGGTGGTTATATTGCAGTCATTTTTACATTCCCTTATCTCTGACGTAGTTAAGGAAAGTTCATTTATTGCGCCGAAACGTTGCGTCTGATCCCTAAAGTGCTATAAATAACTCGCAGATAAACGTTAAACACTCGTTCGCGGCGAAGAGAATCTTTGGTGACCGCTAAAGCAAAAGTTTTGTTTTAACTTGCTCACTCTGACAGTTTCGAGGACAGAGCTATCTATGAAACCTGCGCATAGATATTTACATGTTTAAGTGACTTTAGTTCATTAGCGCAGCCTCATTTGCTTAGCGAACGTGTATCTTAGAAACCTTTAAATATTTTAATCATCTCCAACCAGATCCCTATAATCGTAACTTGTATCGTAAACCAACGCAAAACCATACATTTATGCAAATTCCTATATAGTGCATCAAATGTCAAACTATTCCGTTTATGGATGCGTAAAGCTTAATTATATAAAAATAACTTGGCTTAGTAATTTACGATGAACTGAGATTGTAATTTAAAAATTATTAATGAACTATAGAGACCTACGAGGGTAGACAGAATTTTCTACCCTACACACACACTTTGTAAACACGTAAAGATATTAGACACATACTTTCTACGAAGGGAGAAAACTTTGTCTACCCGGTATACTCTTTGTAGTCAAGGAAAGGCACTGCAGATCGCTACTTTCAACGGGGGCAGAAATTTCTACCATTTGCATTCAATTGAAGATATCTCAGAGACCTACTTTTAACGTTGCCAGAGAGATTTGTCTACCCGAATATTCTTTAGAATCAATGGAATATATTACACAAGCCTACTTTCTACGTTGGCAGAAAGAGTTTTCTACCCGGTATACACATTGCAACCAATGGAAGATACTAAAGAGGCCTACTTTCAACGTTGGCAGAAAGATTTGTCTACCCGAATATTCTTTGCAATAAATGGAAGATATTACAGAGGGCTACTTTCTACGTTGGCAGAAAGAGTTGTCTACCCAAATACTCTTTGCAATCAATGGAAAATATAAAACATGCATACGAAAAGGTAGATGGAATAAGATACGCCTATGGACATACATAACCACACCCTGGTATATTGGGAATAGGGGGAAATTTTAGCATTGCTTCGGCAGGGTAGTTTACTTAAAGTAGATTTCCTCCACAGATAAGTCATAAAGATGTATTCCTCAGTCACGACCCTACTAGGGGCAAAATCGTATTATATAGAGAGTTGCTACGATGCCCTAGAACTGGGGGAAGCTATTAAACAAATGTAGTAAAAAGTGGGTTTCCAAAATAACTTTCTTATTAGTTCCGTAATGCGCTGTCCGCAAGTACATGGCGAAGGAAACAGCATTTATGCTGCATGAGTGTTAGTAAACATGTTTTACCATTGGAAAGCATTTTGTGAAGCATGCGACTGACATATTTGCCCGTGTGTAAACATGTCACTTGAAGTAACAGGAAGGTTCCCATTCCATTACTCGTTCTTTCCTACTGAACCTGTCGTGTTTGTTATGTTTGCAACTAGATAATATGGAAGTTGATAAAATATATCAAACTTGTGACGTTTCTTAAAACATATGAACACATTTTGTTCTAGATATGCAAAGGTAGTAAATAGTATGGCATGTTTCTACACCTGAACATACAAATGTACACTGCAGACTCAAATAGAAAACATGGCGCTGTATAGGCAATTGAACTCTAATGGTTTTATAACAATAAAGCGGCGATGAAAGTATGCTTAAGGCAAGACTTAAAGTATCTCATTACAAATTGTTAATAATAATGAGTTTTTTAGTTTTTATAAAACTATAAGAATTTCAAAACCGAAGGTAATACTGATGAATGTGTCATGAGGAATGTCTGAGCATGTTTTGATTTATGAACATTCGTCAACTATAGGTTCAAAGTGTCATTACTTACGATAATAAAATTGTTAAAGTCTTCGATCTATATGAAAAATAATACCAACAAAAATAAATAATACCACTAAATAAATCTTCTAGTGCAGCCGCTGTAGGTGCAGCGCAAACAATTATGGCATCATCTGCATAACGCACTATGTCTGTGTCTTTTGGAAGATCCACTAGTAGAAGCCCGTCATATATCTCGTTCCACATATGAGGACCGATTTTTGAACCTATTGGCGCTCCTCCTTCTATATTGGAGACTGGTGTATGTGATTCAGAATAAGCCTAGCTATAGTAAATTACATCTTAAGATACCTTCCTCTCTATCGGGTATATTAAAACCGGTTTACCCTTTGCATCCCTTAGTCTAGCGGGTAAAATTATACCGTTAAATACTTCACCTTATATTCCAGTTGTGTTTGTAAATGAGGAAAATATGCCACTGTTTCAGCAGGCTGCCTCGTCCAAAGTAGACACATAGGTGACCAATGGGGTTTAGTGGAATTCCATTTTGTATAATTAATTTACTCTTTATTCAGTTTAAGTTTTGTGAAAAAGTACAGAAGCTGTATTACTTTAACGTGAATTTACTTCGTACTCCGTATAATAAACACATTCTGTATTCTTTATGTTACGTAGAAATACATTCTAAACCTTTCACGTATTTTATACTACAATAAAATTTGTAATGAGCTATTTATTTTACAATCCAGCAAAATATTATGCAGTCAAGATTGATTCCATAATTTTAAAAAAATTAACATTTTTTAAGCTAATTAGCTAATTTTACGACAAAATATTTTTCTATAGCTTGACCTAACCTAACCGTATTTGTTCTTACTATTGACACTATGGTCAAATACGAAATATAAAATCACTGTACAAAATAATAAAGAATGAAAAGTTCCATAACCTGTTTCGCAGTAATTCTAAGTAAGATACCATTTATAACTAGAAGGACTCTGCAACTGTGATTTACAACTGTTTCGACTCTGCAATAGTTTAGTTTACGTTAGAAAATTTAATTATTCTCCATTTATAACTAAACTATTTCAAGCGAGTACTTTGTTCCTATATTTTAGTAAACCTGCGCAATAATAAATTAGTATAAAATAGTCCATTAGTTCCTGAATAATCACTTGATTTTTCAAAAATGTTGCTAAAATTATATGTGTTTGCTTATAATTAACGTAGGTTTTCGCACGAGTTATGAATTGTGACATAAAAAATCACTTTATATGATCTAATCTTTGGGAAGTACCTTTTATTCATTTTAAGAGGACATATTGCTTTACTTACAAAACCAATAGAACAATACTGATAACATAACATAGAAGCTCAACCCTTAAATTTATCCGAGGTTTACAACTTTCTCTTCTAATATTTAGTAGCGGCTCTGTTCACAAGTCAGTGATTTTAAAGTCGACGCCAAGTATACCTATGAGCATTTCCATTCCCTTCAGGGCTTTTAGCAAACCACAAGTGACCTAGATTTATTAACTCAGTGATTGATTCATCTGTGAGTCCCTTTGAAACGTTAGAACACTGGAAAAGCACTTAAGGCAATAAGCCCATGAAATCCAACAATTTTACTAAACATAATTAAACTGAAGTTCCACGGTCGGTGCAACATATGTTGAATTTCGTGTATACAGTAAAGATCGAATACTCTGTGACTTCTCCCATCGCCGTAACGCCGTACTTTCGCCGCCTCTGCACAGCTGTTGTCCCTTCTTTAATTTATGCACACTTCTGTTTGCATTGTTTCCGCATACACAATATACGCTCTTTAAATGCCGAATCCTAACCTCGATAACTGTATCTTTATCTATTGTATAAAACATAGAACCTAGGAATAAATGTTAACCCCGTGAATATTTAACTGTATCATGTCGTTGTTGTTTGCCGCTGAAAAAACGTTGCCTCTGGCATGAAGGAATGGAGGACATTCCGAAGCAAATAGTTGTATGTCTGTTTGGGGTTCAATTAAGAACTAAAACGTTTTTACTCTTACTATGAGCGGAAACCGTTTACTAGTATTTTCTAACACAAGATTTGTATCATATTACATCAAAATAAACCAATAAGCCAATTAACAAATTACAATTACCCCCAATAGGTAAACCGCAGTTAATTGTAGGATGGAAGTCTGGCTATTAACAAGTTAAATAGACAAAACTTGTTTAAACTCAATTACAATGAAACCGTTAATAAAGTAAAACGTTATTTCAGTTACTTTTTATTACATAACTACAATTAATATAAATAAAGTAACATAACCTATGCATTAAAACAGCTGTTGTACCACATAACCTATAACATAAAATCAGCTGTTTAATGTCATCATGTGCTATCACTTTTTTTTAAGCCAAATGGGACAAAATAACTATATTGCATACCTTACCCCTTTTAAATTTAAATAATAATTTATTTAAAACCTATAGAACAATACAGATAACATAACATAGAAGCTCAACCCTTAAATTTATCCGAGGTTTACAACTTTCTCTTCTAATATTTAGTAGAGGCTCTGTTCACAAGTCAGGGATTTTAAAGGGGACGCCAAGTATACCTATCAAAGAAGGATTTACATCAAAGATATTATACAAAAATATAGTCTATACTAAAAAACAACTAATTAGTCTAAAAATATCAGTATCTTTCACTTCAAAAAACCTTCCAGAATTAAAATCAAAACGCTTTAACTTCGTTTGAGGTCAGACATAAAATTTTTAAAAGGTCATATAATGTCAGATGACTGAGCGCATTTGAATAATAACCAAAAGGTTCTGGATTCGAACCCCAATAGCGGCAAAAACATTGTGTCCTTCTTCTTCCCCACGTCCCTTTATCCTATAAAAAATGTGTGCTTCGGATAGCGGTGTTCACATTACCTTCCTAGAATACCATGAGGCCCAATGAGGTATTTCTTTGGAATACCTTATAACCGCATGAGGTTTTTTTCTATGGAATACCATGTGGTTTCAAGAGGTCTTCCTTTGGAATACCATGCGGATCAATGACCTCTTTCTTTGGAATACATTGAGGTCCCATGAAGTCTCCCTTTGGAATACCATGTGGCCTCATTAGGTCTTCCTTTGGAATACCTTGTGGCCCCATGACGTTTTTCTTTGAAATACCTTCAGGCCTCATAAAGTCTACCTTTGGAATACCTTGAGGCCTTATGAAGACTCCCTTTGGAATACCTAGTGGCCCCATGAAGTATTTCTTTGGAATACCATGTAACCCATGAGGTTTTCCTTTGGAATAACCTGTGGCAAAATGACGTCTCCCTCTGGAATACCATGTGACCAAATGACGTCTATCTTTGGAATCTCTTTTGGCCCCCCATGAGGTCTTTCCTTGGATACCATGTAGACACATGAGGTCTTCCTTTGGAATACCTTATGACCCAATGATGCCTTTCTTTGGAATAACTTGAGGCCCCATGGAGTCTCCCTTTGGGACCAACTTGTGGTCCCATGAGGTTTTCCTTTGGAATAACATGTAGCCCCACAAGATTTTCCTTTGGAATATCATGTGTCCCAATGACGTCTTTCATTGAAATACCTTGAGGCCCCATGATGACTCCCCTTAGAATACCCTGTGTACAAATGAAGTTTCCCTTTTGAATACCATGTGACCCCATAAAATTCCCTTTGGCTCAATAGGTCCCCATGTACCCTCATTAGGTCTTCCTTTGGAATACCTTTTGGCCCAATGACGTCTTTCTTTAGAATACCTTGTGGCCCCACGTGGTCTTCCTTTGGAATAACTTGTGCCCACATGAGGTTTTGCTTAGAAATACTTTGTGGCCCCATTGAATCTTTGTTTGGAATACCTTGACACCTCATTAAGCCTACCTTTGGAATACCATATGGCCCCATTAAGACTAACTTTGGAATACCTTGTGACCCCAAGAAGACTTCCTTTGGAATACCTTGTGGCCCCATGAAGACTTACTTTGGAATACCTTGTGGCCCCATGAAGACTTACTTTGGAATACCTTGTCGCCTCATTAGGTCTTCCTTTGGAATACCTTGTGGCCCCATGAAGACTTACTTTGGAATACCTTGTGGCCCCATGAAGACTTCCTTTGGAATACCTTGTGGCCCCATGAAGACTTACTTTGGAATACCTTGTGGCCCAATGGAGACTTACTTTGGAATACCTTGTGGCCTCATTAGGTCTTCCTTTGGAACACCTTGTGGCCCCATGAAGACTTACTTTGGAATACCTTGTGGCCCCATGAAGACTTACTTTGGAATACCTTGTGGCCTCATGAAGACTTACTTTTGAATACCTTGTGGTCTAACTAGAGCTATCATGCCTATCTTGTCATGTGAAGGACATAAAAGAACCATTACTGTTATTAGAATTGATGGTTTATCACCGCAAGTCCTGACGTCGTTCCTGTAAAGTGGTAAGATTTCATAAGTAGACTTCTAAAGTAGTTTTAAATTTCTGAAACTAATTTGCATTTCTTGCAGTTTAATTTACGCCACTGAATTACAAGTTTGTGAGATAGAAATATATAGCAAATTAAATTAAAAGTTAAACTGCTGGATGTTAGCTGATGTACGCATCTTAGGATGCTTCTTCCGCCCGCTCATCTTCTATCACAGGGAGACCGCGTAGCAATTAACGTGTTCCTTGGCACTCAGCAAGTGATGAATAAATAATAAGCTTGACTTCTCCATTAACTGTATTTATCCGGAATTACGTCACAACTTGCAATGTGTTTTGCTTTTCAGGTTAAAACTTACTTAGTAAAGGTTAATTACCTCTAACGCCGAATAGAAGAATGGGACAAAAAAAAATATATAACATAAGATAATTGACGGGCGGAAACTGGATGGTCAAACCTACCCAGAATGGTTACCAGACCTTGCGTCAAAGTTCTTTCCAGTAGTTTATTTGTATTGTTAAACACTCTTAGAAATTTTAAAACACCTGATAAATTTCTCTTTAATGGTTTAATAACCCTTATTAAAACAACTAATCATAGGTTACCTATTCAGCCGCTTCTTACTCAGTACAACCCTAAAAGACCTCCTAATTAATTTTCAGTTTTTGGTTGAGCTCCCAAAGAGGATGAACTATCCAGCCCAACATTACTCAGTACTACACTTAAAAATGCTCCTTCATAATATCACATTATTGTTAGCGCTCCCGAAGTAGGTGTCCTATTCAGCCTCTCCTTACTCAGTACTATCCTTTAAACGCTCCTCTATAATTTCACATTATTGTTAGCGCTTCCGAAGTAGGTGACCTATTCAGCCTCTCCTTACTCAGTACTATCCTTTAAACGCCCCTCTATAATTTCACATTATTGTTAGCGCTCCCGGAGTAGGTGACCTATTCAGCCTCTCCTTACTCAGTACTATCCTTTAAACGCTCCTCTATAATTTCACATTATTGTTAGCGCTTCCGAAGTAGGTGACCTATTCAGCCTCTCCTTACTCAGTACTATCCTTTAAACACTCCTCTATAATTTCACATTATTGTTAGCGCTCCCGAAATAGGTGACCTATTCAGCCTCTCCTTACTCAGCACTATCCTTTAAACACTCATCTATAATTTCACATTATTGTTAGCGCTCCCGAAGTAGGTGACCTATTCAGCCTCTCCTTACTCAGTACTATCCTATAAACACTCCTATATAATTTCACATTATTGTTAGCGCTCCCGAAGTAGGTCACCTATTCAGCCTCTCCTTACTCAGTACTATCCTTTAAACGCTCCTCTATAATTTCACATTATTGTTAGCGCTCCCGAAGTAGGTGACCTATTCAGCCTCTCCTTACTCAGTACTATCCTTTAAACACTCCTCTATAATTTCACATTATTGTTAGCGCTCCCGAAGTAGGTGACCTATTCAGCCTCTCCTTACTCAGTACTATTCTTTAAACGCTCCTCTATAATTTCACATTATTGTTAGCGCTCCCGAAGTAAGTGACCTATTCAGCCTCTCCTTACTCAGTACTATCCTTTAAAAGCTCCTCAATAATTTCACATTATTGTTAGCGCTTCCGAAGTAGGTGACCTATTCAGCCTCTCCTTACTCAGTACTATCCATTAAACGCTCCTCTATAATTTCACATTATTGTTAGCGCTCCCGAAGTAAGTGACCTATTCAGCCTCTCCTTACTCAGTACTATCCTTTAAACGCTCCTCTATAATTTCACATTATTGTTAGCGCTTCCGAAGTAGGTGACCTATTCAGCCTCTCCTTACTCAGTACTATCCTTTAAACACTCCTCTATAATTTCACATTATTGTTAGCGCTCCCGAAGTAGGTGACCTATTCAGCCTCTCCTTACTCAGCACTATCCTTTAAACACACCTCTATAATTTCACATTATTGTTAGCGCTCCCGAAGTAGGTGACCTATTCAGCCTCTCCTTACTCAGTACTATCCTTTAAACACTCCTATATAATTTCACATTATTGTTAGCGCTCCCGAAGTAGGTGACCTATTCAGCCTCTCCTTACTCAGTACTATTCTTTAAACGCTCCTCTATAATTTCACATTATTGTTAGCGCTCCCGAAGTAGGTGACCTATTCAGGCTCTCCTTACTCAGTACTATCCTTTATACGCTCCTGTATAATTTCACATTATTGTTAGCGCTCCCGAAGTAGGTGACCTATTCAGCCTCTCCTTACTCAGTACTATCCTTTAAACGCTCCTCTATAATTTCACATTATTTCTAGCGCTCCCGAAGTAGGTGACCTATTCAGCCTCTCGTTACTCAGTACTATACTTTAAACACTCCTCTATAATTTCACATTATTGTTAGCGCTCCCGAAGTAGGTGACCTATTCAGCCTCTCCTTACTCAGCACTATCCTTTAAACACACCTCTATAATTTCACATTATTGTTAGCGCTCCCGAAGTAGGTGACCTATTCAGCCTCTCCTTACTCAGTACTATCCTTTAAACACTCCTATATAATTTCACATTATTGTTAGCGCTCCCGAAGTAGGTGACCTATTCAGCCTCTCCTTACTCAGTACTATTCTTTAAACGCTCCTCTATAATTTCACATTATTGTTAGCGCTCCCGAAGTAGGTGACCTATTCAGGCTCTCCTTACTCAGTACTATCCTTTATACGCTCCTGTATAATTTCACATTATTGTTAGCGCTCCCGAAGTAGGTGACCTATTCAGCCTCTCCTTACTCAGTACTATCCTTTAAACGCTCCTCTATAATTTCACATTATTTCTAGCGCTCCCGAAGTAGGTGACCTATTCAGCCTCTCGTTACTCAGTACTATACTTCAAACGCTCCTCTATAATTTCACATTATTGTTAGCGCTCCCGAAGTAGGTGACCTATTCAGCCACTCCTTACTCAGTACTATCCTTTAAACACTCCTCTATAATTTCACGTTATTAGTAGAGCTCCCAAGGTTGGCGAGCTATTCAGTCAATCCTTACTCAGTACTATCCCTTAAACACTCCTCTATATTTTCACGTTATTAGTAGAGCTCTCAAGGTTGGTGAGCTATTCAGTCAATCCTCTCAGTACTACTCTGTATACGCTACTTAGAGTTTTCAAGATAGGCGAGGTATTCAACCCTTCCTTAAGCAACATTACCCTTACTAAATCCACGTTCCTTATTTACTTTTTTAAAAATTTTGCATTCTTCTATAATATTCAAGAACATCACATACCCTTTTTTAAAAGGAACATCTAATACGTAAACGGTAAACCGGAATTATACGTGTAATAACGTATTTGTCATAGCGTAGCCCCTACCGACTGATGTTCGCATAAACCTGCTGAGTGCCGAGTTCCGCTGCTGGACACACCGCGCTATTATTTATTACTTGGTGATCGCTGAAGTGCATTTCCCAATCGGAACCGACATTGCACTCTGCCTAATGCAGCTGCCTGTACAATTAATTACGTTCTACTGAATCTGTCCATTATTGGCAATTTAGAACTAGTTTTCGTTATTCCTTTTCATTAACTAACTGCATATACTGGAGAATTAGTAGAATTATTCACAATGTAAACGTAATTATCATTATGTAACCGGAGACACTTCGTGGGGGGTAGAAGTAAAGTTGTTCCTCTACATATTGGCAAAGTACAGAACAACGAATCTTGATCTACATAGAAAAACTACTCTGAAGATAACAATATAATAAGCAATCTCAAAGCGGAAACAACCTAACGGAATGTAGACGTAATACTTTTTACATATTGGCAGAGAACAGGAAAAATATTGCTTGATTTACGTAGAAAAACTACTCTGACGATAACAATATAATAAGCATTCTCAAAGCGAAAAAACCTAACGGTATGTAGACATACTGTTGTTCTACATATTGGCAGATTACAGAATCATTATAGCTTGATCTACATAGAAAAACTACTCTGAAGATAACATAATAATAAGCAATCTCAAAGCGTAATAAACCTAATGTAATGTAGACGTAATTTCGTTCTACACATTGGAAGAGTACAGAATCAATATAGCTCGATCTATTTCTCAAAACTACTCTAAAGATAACAATATAATAAGTAATCTCGAAGCGGAAAACACTTAGTGAAATGTAGATGTAATTTTGTTCTACATATTGGCAGAGTACAGAATCATTATAGCTTGGTCTACATAGTAAAACTAGTATGAAGATAAAAATATAATAAGCAATCTCGAAGCGGAAAACACTTAGTGAAATGTAGATGTAATGTTGTTCTAAATATTAGTAGAGTACATAATCAACTTTTCTACATAGCAAAACTAGTCGGTAGATGAAACTAAAGTACCTTTAAATCGTCACAAAAGATATTGTAAATTATAAATTATTTATAATTTCCAAATGAAACATTTTTTAATCTTAAATCTCTGTTAACGTAGTCATGGATATTTAAATATGTTTAACTATAAATAGCCTTAAAGGCTGAACCGATCTTGACAAATTGTCCCTAATACCGCTCTTTTATTCCCGGTCTGTCCTCAAGATCGGCCATTTGTGAAGCGAGTCGCAAAGTTAAACCAAAAATTCAAATTGTTATCCGTGTCAACTTTAATTCAATAGAAAACTTATTTTCATTTGTATTATTGGTTAATGTTGCCTTATGAAATAAAATGAAATCTGTCAAAATTTTGACGTCATATCTTGTGAAACCGTAGATTAAACACAATAAACGTATTCCATTATAACTTTCAACTGAATCAAACCTCCACCTCTGAATTATATATTACCAAAATCGAAGTTAATTATTATCTTCCAATTTGCAGTTGAAAATCTATAAAATTGATTTACTCTTTGGTATATCTACAGTAACTGAAAGAAGAGTGGATAATTGAGAAAATATATTTTCTTTAGTTACAAATATTACACTGGAATATAACATTCAAAAATTTACTGTATATAATTCTATTGAATTATCTTTCATGGTTCTGAGCGCACCCTTTTTATTCATCCAATTAAGTTCAAATACATTTTTTTTAAACAGTCGTGGGTGACTATTGATGTTAACAAAGTTTTTCCAAATATTTACTCAATAATTAAATTATTAAAATTTGGGTATCTATCCAGATTCGAACTATAAATATTCATGTTCAAAGTCTACTGCACTTTGGCACTGCGTCAACTTTTCAATACCAAGAAATGAATTTCTCTAAGAATAATATGAACGTTTTCCCCCATCTGGTTTCCGCCATATTGGCAAAGAACAGGAAAAATATTGCTTGATCTACGTAGAAAAACTACTCCTAGTATACCTATGAGCATTTCTATTCCCTTCAGGGCTTTTAGCAAACCACAAGTGACCTACGTTTATTAACTCAGTGATGGATTCATCTGTGATTCCCTTTGAACCGTTAGAACACTGGAAAAGCACTAAAGGCAATAAGCACATTCAATCCAACAGTTTTACTGAACATAATTAAACTGAAGTTCCACGCATGCAGGTTTGGTGCAACATAAGTTGAATTTCGTGTATACAGTAAAGATAGAAGTCTCTGTGACTTCTGCCTTCGCCGTAACGCCGTACTTTCGCCGCCTCTGCACAGCTGTTTGCATGATTTCTGCATACACAATATACGCTCTTTAAAAGGGGCGTGCTAATCTCGATAACTATATCTTTATCGATTATATAAAACATAGAGCCGGTAAAATCACCCTGTTAAACCCGTGAATATTTAACTGTATCATGTCGTTGTTGTTTGCCGCTAAAAACGTTGCCTCTGGCATGAAGGCATGGAGGACGTTCCTAAGCAAAGAGTTGTATGTCTGTTTGGGGTTCAACTAAGAACTAAAATGTTTTTACTCTTACTATAAGCGGAAACCATTTACTAATAATTTCTAACACAAGATTTTTATCATAATTATCAAAACAAACCAATAAGCCAATTAACAAATTACAATTGCCCCCAATAGGTAAACCGCAGTTAATTATAGTATGGAAGTCTGTCTATTAACAAGTAATATAGATAAAACTTGTTTAATCTCAATTACAAAAAAACAATTAATAAATAAAAACGTTATTTTAGTTACTTTTTATTACATAACTACAATTAATATAAATAAAGTAACATAACCTATGCATTAAAACAGCTGTTGTACCACACAACCTATAACATAAAATGTCATCTTGTGCTATCACTTTTTTTAAGCCGAATGGGACAAAATAACTATATTGCATACATTACCCCTTCTGTAAAAAGTTTTCCTCCATATTAATTTAAAATTATTTCATTATTAAATTTAATTAATAATTTAATATTTTAAAATACTGTATTGAAGTCAAGTGTCATCCACTACAAGTTTAAAACATGTATTTGTACTTGAGGGGATGAATAAAATAGTACTGACAATAAACAAAGCATATTTATTCTTTTCAAATAATTAGGTACAAAGAAACTAACATAAAGCGAATTTTATAGTCTATTCTAACAGTGTATCTAAAGGATATATTTTTCCAGGTAATAAGAATTAAGTAATATAGTATAAAGCATGTATAAAGTGTAAGGCTAATACAGCTGTATCTAGAAATGCCACTCGAAGCGAGATTAGCAGACAATGAGAAACTTGTGTTGCAGAGCGATACGAAGCTCGGGAGATTATGATGCATCTGTTTAGGAAAAGGGTACGTGAAGAACGTAGCTAGCTAAACCGTAACATCAAAGATCTCGACGGAACCGGAAGTGGATAGAGGGAAATAGGTCGACCTACAAGGACATGTGTTAAGGCATCGGTAAAGTACTAGTTTTATAAAATTTGCGAAAGCCTGCAATTAGTATTTCTCTCCATAGCTACCAAATTCTAAACCGTCACGAAAAGTTGTCTCACTTGAACGTATTTTTCAACTTTAAAACTGTATTTCTTAAAGAAAGCAAATATCTCGCTAGCCAACTTTTACCATAAATCGCAATAATGTTTAAAGTTTATAATTTATAAAGCGTAACGGATTTATAACCGTATCTTTTTCATAAAATCTCGCCATTTTCAGAATAAAATATTCTTGACCTACAAACCTTTCTGCTATTTATTAAAGTTTTATAAAAGTTTATTTTATGTGCTCCAAATACAAGTTTTATAGTGTTTAATAACTTATTGGAAACAGGTTTAAACCATGATCGACTGCCCGGTGATTTTAACGTCTAGAATAGTTTATATTTTATAATCTTAAATTATTAATGCTATTCTGATAGGGTAAGTTTTATGTTCTTCATGGGGTTTTCATTGAAAATTTATTTGAGCATATTATTTATATTCTGTTTTCTAAATTTTACTATAAATTGGATGTATAGTTTTTCACAGTAAATAGGAAATCATCAACTTCACTGCCCAACAACCAACCTTTCGAGAACTGACTAAAAAATTACGATTCTTTTCGACAATTTACTAGTCCAAAACCATACTTTTTGACTACTAACTAGCAAATAACCGTTTGTTTTCGATAACCTAATAGCCAATAATTGTCATTTTTTATAACTAACTAGAAATTAAACCATCTTTTCACCAACTTACTAGCCAATAAACTTTCTTTTCGACAACGTACTAGCCAAGGGTCATTGTTTATTTTTTCTTGCCTCCGGAGGTAGCATCCAGATTTAAGAGTAAATAGTTAAGCAATGCACTAAGTGGGAAAAGGATCAGATTAAAATATCATCAGTAGGTGGTCGTTTTTTCCAAGTGATATCAATAAAAAGGTGTTTATTCTAGTTTGTTTTCAGAAGAAGCAAATTTTTAAAAAGAATACTCAATAAGGTGTTTAAAATTAAATACATATTTTATTTAACGTCTTATTGCGGCCAGGAGCTGTGACTATCGAACTATCGCAAGGTCCTGGATACATTGAAGGCGCTCGGGGTAGTGCATCTACTTGGAGTACAGACATTCCCTACCAGAATTATTCGGGTGTCCGGAGAGTGAGAAATGTAATAGAGCCCGAAGGGTAGTGACGTTTAATGAGACATAAAGCCCTTAGGATGCACTTAAAAAGAGGCATATATGTTTATGTGTTCTCTCACGCACACCGCATGTTTGTTCTATAAATGTTGTCTAATTGTAAACAAGGGTTGTGCGATCCTCTTTGTTCTTGTGCTCTGGCTCCGGTGTGGTTCACTTGGTTACCAAGTGACATAGGAACTTCTTAGCTTTTGGTCGGTCGAATCTCACTCCTTCGGAACTAGTAACTTTCTCGACTTCGCGATTCAAGTACCTCTTGCACAATTGCTCCTAGATCTTCTGCTCTCTCCATACTTACAACTAATGATCTCAAAATGTCTACATATATCCATGGAGATAATATATACTACTTCATAAGAATTGAAAATTACTAAATTTTTGTATGTATTACATTTATTGTTATAAATAAAACCGTTTATAATAAAATCAAGTTTAAAATGAATGTTTTTAATAAAATGTTTGCCGTGTTATTTGAATGAATATATCACAATCCTGACGTTCCGTGGTTACAGCGCATTGTTCCAGCAGTGACAAGTTAAAGTACTGCGTGCCTAGGTAGCGCCACAAGGCGATCAAGTTCTGCAACGTAGTTATTCCGTTTGTTTGCCGGTTGTTGTCTGGTTAAATTATGCGCATGGGATTATCCTATTCATAAACTCTAGGGTTTAGGCGCAAAATGTTTCAGACGATATAACGGAATGCATAAATTTTATTGTTATTTTCATATTTTGCAAAGATGAAAATTATTTCTTCAAAATACCTTTCATTACAATTGTGTTGATTTGAAAGACTTATATTTAATTATTTTCGAAATTTTCTATGAAATCTCAGACCATTTTAGCTTTAAATAACACCTATGTTGAATACAATATAAAGCCTATAAACTGTAAAACTATGAGATAACCTTATACGAAGCTAACGAAAGGTAGAATCCAAACTCATAAATTTATGCAGAGTATCTTAGTTCTAAGTTAAAAACTGTACTAACCAAAAGTCAAGAAACGTTATCAAATACCTTAAGATGGAATTTCTACAGAGACGGACATGAGTCTAAATAACGTGTTATGCGTTTACTTTTATAATGTAAGTGCACAACTCGACAGTGTGTTTTGGGGAAAGTGTAAGAAAAAGAAAGATGGTGGAAAAAAGAAAGGTGACAAGGTGTTTTTATATGACTGTCCACTTTGTCAAAAACACAAAGATCCTTATGTGGAACAATCTCTATTCTATCATAATAAACCTCCATCTCCACGAGCCTAACCTCAAACTCGTGACTCCCCCCCGAGTCACTAGTGTCAGGCTTGTGATGGAGGGGAGGCTTGTTGCCATGACCAGTGGTACCAGTATACAAGTGTCGTTCTACCTCACTGTAAAGCCTGGATTCGTGACCGAGCCGCCCCTGTGACGAGACGAACTGCAACAAGACACTACGTTTTTTAGTACTTGGGACCAGTAAAACCTTCAAAACGGCTAGGTTTTTTCCTCACCTTTATCCCCTCTCGGTTGGGATTATCAAAAGGCCGGGCACTCAGATCCAGGACTTAGTCCTATACGGGAATAAAACTGTACCGATAAATCTTTCGAGAGCTCGGAAGTTCACAAATCACCGTTAGATCTTCCGAGAGCTCGGTAGTGCGCAAATCTATCTTTTGGATTTTCACGGATTTGGTGATTTTACACATTTTGAAGCAATTCTGTAAATTGTACAAGTAAGGTGCGTTAAGTATCTATAATATAATTTGAGGTTGTTGATGGAATAGTTTGAGGTTATCTATTTACACCAACTAATCATGTCGCTTTTATTCTCATCCGCTTTATTGTCATCCCGTACCAGAAATAAAACAAATAGGCTTTAGTTTCGCTTTAATATGAGAGGATAATGCAAGCGAGCTACAACATGAGAAATGCGTGTGCCAAACTGTATGTAGACGTATTTACTTAACTTTCCAACCCAATTCTCAGGAGCTAAACGTGCAACCGTCACATCGTATCGAAAGCTCTGAAATCTTTTTATATAAACTCAACTGAAAAGGATAAGAGTAAACCCGGAAGCCGTCTACCCCGGAAATGTAATAACAAACACACCCTCTTACATATAAGCCATTGCCTGTAATTTGTGTTTACCCCTAGAATCTTAGCGTTTACCAATGCCACGTATCATCCAAGGTAGATACGAGTAAATTTTACTCGCTCTTACAAATTTATACGAATTCATTAAAATAATGATTAATAGGTAATAAACGTTCAATGATTGGTTTTAAATGTTTGTTACGAATAGCTTAAACATGATAAAACAAAATATAAGCACTGGGTAAAACCGAACGCTTCCCGATTACACAAACATTATTCTTTAACCACCCATATTTGCAACTATGAATGTTTTTTGTCTTAGACAACATGAAAATGTCTCAGTTGCAACAAACCCTTAATATTTAGCACCAATTTATAAATTCCTAGTCACGGAGTACAATGTTTCTTTATATCATCAAAATTATTATTGGTAAAAAATTAAATTAAAACTAATATTAAACTATCAAACTATTTACGACTGCTTACCGCGATATTACGTCAGAATGTAGTGAGGATATCATTGCCCCTAACTTTTAGACAATGCCATGATTAAAATTGATGAGTAGACCAATAGAGATGAGTAAAAGTTACTCTTAAAAATTGATAAATAATAAAGGTAGATAAGAGAAACAATTACTCAAAAAAATGTTTTCCCAAGCCCACTTTCGAAAAATTAGGTTTCCCAAAAAATATACTCTCTTTTCCCCGTTCCTTCAACTCTACCTTTTCGTATTATAATGTCACACTACTGGATCCTTCTTTCCATAACCCTGATCTACCTCTTCTTTGAATGATCGTCCTCCGAAATATACACTTTATACGTATACGTAACTCGACATGTCAGTATTAGACGCTTCCTTTCAACATAGGCGCCCTCTTCTAGCACCTTCTATTTTCTAATATCCTCATTACAGAGTCTTTCTACATCCTCTGATACTCGATCTCTCAAGCTGTAGTTTCTTTTCTGTCCAGTTTCTCTCTCGTCTCGCTGGTGTTTTTGTTGTTGTTCGTAACTGTGTGATCCAATGTGTACGACGATTCTAGCCTAACCTTTATATTCAGCTCGTGCGCAGTGACACTTATATGAAACGAATTCATAAAGAAGTCTACTCTTATTATTTCCGAAGAAATGGACATAATGCTCCCCTGGTACTGGAGAAGGGATAATATTACTGAATCCTTTGGAGATTGTCGCTTGTGGAAGTAGACTTGGATCAACCGAAAGGAACAGAGGTTACCACGATACTCAGATATGTTTTCATACTTTGCTTGACGTCATGGTGACGTAGACGTTTTTAAGGACCTTGAACACCATTTCCGAATCACCGCTTGTAGGTACAATAAAGTAGATTGATACGTTAGCAAATGCAGGCGGTTGGTGATATAGCAAGAATTTGAAAACAGTGAGCAAGAGGTTTGACTGAAATCTGTTATGGGAAAGACTACCCTTTATAATATGGTTAATCTACTTAAACGTAGTTTGTTTTTACATACATCCATCAAACGTATTGCTAGGTAACATGAGGGTTGAAACTTTGCACGGATGGGTGAGAGCTTGTGTATTCAATGAACAAACTTCGGCCGCTGAACTTATAAAACCTTGTTGTACCCTAGGCAGACTTATTGCTGCTCCGTATGTGCAGCATTACTCTATGAAACACTATCTGGCACCCTCAATGTTACACAATCTATTCAAAGCTTTTTTGAGCAAGAAATATTACTATATATTATTATATTATATGATGAAAATTCCCATTGCCGATGGAAACAACAATAAAAGCCATTACTTACTCTAGCGTTGATACACCTATAGAACAAACATCCATCATAGAATATCTAACCATCCAACATAGCTGAAATGTCAGTCAGACAGTCAGAGAAGGAGGGGGTTTGTGGCCTCCGAGGTTTTTGGTAGGGATAAATTGTATTTTCGGATCAGGGATTTTGGTTAAGGTTGGGTCTGAGAAGGGGTTTCTGCAGGCAGGAAGTTTTATTGTGTGGGACGGAATACTGTTTTTAAACTGGGGGGGCAACGTTCATTTATTAAACGTGGGACTGGCTGAGTCGTTCTATAATACAATAAATTACACACTAGGCCGAAGCCAACCGTATTTATAAAAGTATTTTTATAGTTAGATCGTATAATAAATTAATGAATATAGATAAATAGCCTATCCCTGACTCACTTCTATATTCTTTGCTTTAATAGTTATATTTTAATACAATGTATTATTTTAATTAGTTTTTATTTTTTTATTTTATTTATTCTTGTTAGCTATAGTTTATAATACTTATTTATTATTATAGTTTAGTTATTTCTGACGTGGCGTATATGGTTCAAGTCGAGCGCGGAGAGAGGGCGGAGCTTACCATACGCTTATATATAGCAACAGTAAGAGAAGGGTTTATAATTTATTGTATTCCAGATTGTAATTTTATAATAAGACCCTCTGATGTTGATGATATGGGCATTGATATGTAGATAAAGGTTTAATCTTAGGTAACTTGTAAATGAGTTATTTCTGATTACTTTTGTGTTATTGGGAGTTTTACTAATATTTTTTATTGTAATTTATTGTACCACTGTGCCCTTGATTTGGTATATTGCATTATGTAGTTAATTTCGTATAGTGATTCGAAAAAGTACGGTATTCATATGACACATATGTAGTAAATAAATTAAAGCTATATACATAAGGACCATAGTGTCTCACCTCTCGTAACGCCCAACTCCAACATTCTCATTAAACATAATTAATTTTTTGGATTATAAAAAAATCTTTAAAAAATATTATAGATTAACATGAAAGTATAAATTCTGAGCTGTGTTGCATATTTTTTATTGTATTTAACAAAAGGTAAATTATTGAATTTACTAAAAAATTATCACTATCTAAAATTGACAATGTCGGACATCGATAAAATACGTCCTCCCACTGTAAGTCAGGTTACGAGGCGATAAAATATTGGCTGGCTGGGTATAAAGTAAATGCTGGAGACAACATCCGATTTGAAACAACACGAGAACTTTACCTGAATGAGTCCGAAATAAGTGGACTGCCTCAAAAAGAAATTTATATCCGTACTTAGGCTGAGAACCCGGCAAGCTGGCCTGAGCAACCGGGCGGGTCCACAGGTGGCGGATAGTGGGACGGCCTACAGAAATGTAGGTTACCTGTGAATAAGGATTCCGGAAGGTTTCTGAATATGCAGGCCTGGACCAAGGCTATGGTTCAAAGGTGAGGAATTATCCCTCCTCGTCAGTCTACCGGTTGGGGGCGGTAGAAATAACTGCTCTGACTGGGGAGACTGGGGTAGTTGGGAATTAAGTCCTCACAATGCTACTCTCACCTCCCGGGTGAACCAAGGGCAATGCGACAGTGAAGTATGGGTGGGAAACTACCCTAACGACACAGTTGTAAAAAAGAGAGTAAAGCAGGCTGTTCGCTTCATGAGCAACAGTTAATAATGTCCTGAATTTGGAGTGTGCTTCAAGGTCAGTGACTGAATACCCAATCCAAGGTGGAAGGCATCGTGCCGAAGGATGAATGGCTGCAGTGTATAAAATGCAGTTGCACACGATCCCCTTGAGGAACCAGACAAAACTTCATTGTATGTTGTCTTGCCAGGGCAGTGGGGGCCCTGCTCTGGTCGACCGTTATTTCTCCCATACTCGTGGCACTTTAATGGACCAAGTAAGTAAAAGAATTGATTTCGAGACTGCACAGACAGTGGGAGCCAATGAGACGGCAAACCGTGAGTCTGTAGCAGATGTGTCAACGGCAACCATCACTGGGGGTGCGGGGGCGGCTGTCAAGCTGCCGACTGCAGAAACCGGTGAAGTGGCTGTAGAGTTGAGCACGCTGTCTAGTCCTGGGGCTGCTCTGCGGACCCAGGCGACTGCAAATTAAGCAGAACAATGATCAAGATCCTCCAAGTGAACCTACAGCATAGCAGGGCGGCGAGTGCTGTCGTGTGTAGGATGCTGGACAGAGGAGGGGTGGACTTGGTTCTCATCCAGGAGCCATGGATTTCTGGAGGACGAATATGCGGGCTGGCGACATCTGGAGGTACGTTGTTGTACGATAAGGACTCCGGTGTTCCCAGGACGTGTATCCTGGTTAGGAGGGGGATGAGTGCTTTTGTACTAACGGACTTCTGCTGCAGGGACTTAATAGCAGTGACGGTGGAGCTGCGGGCGGAGGGGAGGATGAAGAGGCTGAACCTTGCCACGGCATATCTCCCCTTTGACTACGCGGGGGCTCTACCAACACAAGAGCTGAGGAGGCTGGTCGAGCACTGCGGGGCTGTGGTTGAGGAGCTGCTGGTGGGGATGGATGCTAACTCCCATCACACTTCGTGGGGAAGTACAGGTACCAACACTAGAGGTGAGGAACTTTTAGCTTATCTTAGCTCTAAGAATTTACTAGTCTTAAATCAGGGGGAAGAGCCGACGTTTGTCACTAGGGCCAGACAGGAGGTCCTGGACATTACGGTGGTATCGAACCAGACGGCTAGGTATGTACTAAACTGGCATGTGTCGGATGAACCATCTTCTTCTGACCACAGACATATTAGGTATGATATCTCTCTAAATCCAGCCATGCTTCGGCCAACCAGGGATCCAAGAAGAACAGACTTTGACTCCTACAGGAGGGACCTGGGAGTTCGGATTGAGGAGGCTGGATTGGAGTATGGTGGGAGGAGAGAGCTAGAAGACTCTGCCGCATTGGTTGGCGAGGCTATAGTAGAATCCTTTATTGATAACTGCCCTCTTAGTGAGGGGAGAAAAGTAGGGGATCCGTCATGGTGGAGCAAGAAGCTAGCCAAACTTCGGAAGACCACCAGGAGACTCTTTAATAGAGCAAAAAAGAACGGGGAGTGGGACCAGTATAGGAAAACACTAACCGAATACAACAGGGCAATTAGAGAAGCACGCAGGAAGTCCTGGAAGGAGTTTTGTCAAGAGATTGACAAAACTCGGGAAGGGGCACGACTGCATAAAGTGCTATCTAAGGACCCAGTTAACCCGGTGGGGATGCTAAGAACCCCACTGGGAAATATAACAAAAACTGCAGGGGAAACTGTGGAAGAATTAATCAGAACACATTTCCCTTCCAGTACCCTGAGGGAACTTGGGGGAGCAGACACTGAACCAGTTGCCAAACTCTCCACAAGACGTGGTAAGAGGGAGGACTGGGAAGTGGCAAGGAGGATAGTAACTCCACAAAGGGTAAGATGGGCTATTGGCACATTTAAACCCTACAAATCTCCAGGTCCAGATGGGATCTATCCTGTGCTGCTGCAGCAGGGAATGGATTTGCTGGTACTGGTACTTACTAAATTATACAGGCTAAGCATTGCTTTAGGGCATGTGCCGGCAGCCTGGAAAGCTAGTAAGGTGGTCTTTATACCTAAGCCCACCGGTAACCAATCGGAAGGGAAAGGATACAGACCTATTACACTCATGTCCTTTGTTCTTAAGGGACTTGAAAAACTGGTTGATAGGTATATTAGGGGGGGGGGTGCTTTGGCCATAAAACCACTGCATTGGAACCAGTATGCTTATCAACCGGGGAAATCCTGCGAGGGAGCTCTCCATCAAGTGGTTGGTAGGATTGAGCAAATGATCGCCAAGAAAGGTTGTGCCATAGGTGCCTTCCTCGACATTGAAGGGGCTTTCAATAACCCCTCAGTGGAGACAATGGTAAGTGGTGCAAGACGTCATGGAGTGGATGCAACCACTTGTGGTTGGATAAGTTCCATGCTAACAAACAGAAGCATTTCTGTAGAGGTGGCAGGCGAGGTCAGAAGGGCGGAGACAAGTCTGGGCTGTGCACAGGGGGGGGGGGGGGGTTCTCTCTCCTCTGTTGTGGTGCCTAGTGGTTGACAACCTTATTGAACTCCTGAATGAACAGGGGTACTTCTGTCTAGGATATGCGGACGACATAGTTGTTTTGATCCTGGGCAGATTCCCTGATACAGTCCTTGAGGTAATCAGAAATCCTCTACGACTGATCGAAGAGTGGTGTAAAAAGGAGAACCTTAGGGTAAATCCAAAAAAGACTGCTCTCATTAACTTCACCAGACAGCGAAAAGATATGACGACCAGGATGCCCCACTTGTTTGGTGAATACCTTGAGTTTGTGGGGGAGGTGGAGTACCTGGGAGTTACTCTGGACAGGAAACTCTCCTGGAACCCACATCTTGAGAGTACAGTTAACAAGGCCAAAAGGGCACTGATGACTGTGAGAAGAATGGTGGGGAAGAAGAAATGGGGACTGAAGCCATCAATGATGCACTGGATGTATCTGAGGGTGATAAGACCTATGATTACCTATGGAGCTCTGGTGTGGTGGACAAAGGCCAACCAGGCACAGACAAGAGCTAAACTGAGCTCTATCCAGAGATTGGCCTGTCTGTGCACATTGGGAGCGATGTCAACTACACCAGGCACAGCAATGGAAGTAATGCTTAACCTCCCTCCCCTTGAGCTTGTCCTTAGGGGAGAGGTGAGGCTGGCGGCATGGAGATTGCGCAACTCGAGCAACTGGGCTAACCTCCCAGATGTCTCGGGACATATGAGTATCGAGTGCGTGGTCAAAGAACCCGTCTTGGAAATGGGCAGCGACCACATTACTCGAATGTTTGAACCTGACCAGGTCCACCAAACTATGATGGAATGGTCAGGGACACTAACATCGGGAGCTCAGATCTGGTACAGAGATGGCTCCAGGATGGACTTCGGCACTGGAGCGGGGGTGTATTGTAAAAACCCAAGGGTAGACCTAGTTTTTTCCTTGGGGAGGCATACCTCTGTCTTTCAGGCCGAAGTATATGCTATAAATGCCTGTCTGGGAGAGATAGCGAGAAGGGAAACACACGGGACACGGATTGCTATTTTCTCCGACAGTCAGGCAGCAATTAAGGCACTAAACGGACACGTGGTCACCTCGGCCATAGTCAGGGAATGCCTAATTAACCTACAAGCTCTGGCAAGGCACAATCAAATCATGATAGGTTGGGTGCCAGGGCATAGGGGAATACTTGGAAATGAAGCCGCAGATGCACTGGCCAGGGAGGGGTCTTCGACTCCCCTGATTGGACCGGAGCCTGCGGTAGGTATTTCCAAATCCATGGTCAAGATGGCAGTGCGAAGGTGGATGGCTGAAAGACACTGTGAGCACTGGATCAGGGCCGAAGGGATGAGACACAGTAAGCTAACCCTTAGGAAACCTTCCTTGGGGCTGCAGAAGAGTCTCATCTATCTGTCTAGGCAGGAATTGAGGATAGCCACAGGTCTACTCACGGGACACTGTGGACTAAGGAAACATTTGCATAAAATGGGTATCTACAAAGATGAACCAGTGTGCAGATTATTCAGGCAGGAACTGGAGACTGCCACACACATTATTTACAGATGTGAAGTACTCTTTGGTGATGGAACGACTTTGGTGGATGCTGAAGGTAAAACTCTAGTCAGGAAACTCCTAAACCTGGTAAGAGGGAAGGGGCTATTAGACTAGACCAGGGAGGTAAGTACAATATACCTTAAGGTAGCAGTGCTTCGGGCAATTCAAACCCGCTCCCAAGTTAAAAAAAAAAAAAAAATAGGCTGAGAAAATCGAGATGCAAAGTGGCGAATATCTGCGAATGTGAGGAGGCGCGTTGTCGTCGAAACCTACAAACGTGGTGTTTTAAATGGCTTAGAACGTTTTCTAAAAATACTAGCTGAAAGAAGGATTTACATCGAAGATATTATACAAAAATATAGTCTATACTAAAAAACAACTAATTAGTCTAAAAATAGCAGTATCTTTCACTTCAAAAAACCTTCAAGAATTAAAATCAAAACGCTTTAACTTCGTTTGAGGTCAGACATAAAATTTTTAAAAGGTCATATAATGTCAGATGACTGAACGCATTTGAATAATAACCAAAAGGTTCTGGATTCGAACCCCAATAGCGGCAAAAACATTGTGTCCTTCTTCTTCCCCACGTCCCTTTATCCTATAAAAAATGTGTGCTTCGGATAGCGGTGTTCACATTACCGTCCTAGAATACCATGAGGCCCAATGAGGTATTTCTTTGGAATACCTTATAACCGCATGAGGTTTTTTTCTTTGGAATACCATGTGGTTTCATGAGGTCTTCCTTTGGAATACCATGCGGATCAATGACCTCTTTCTTTGGAATACATTGAGGTCCCATGAAGTCTCCCTTTGGAATACCATGTAGCTTCATTAGGTCTTCCTTTGGAATACCTTGTGGCCCCATGACGTATCCCTTTGGAATACCTTGAGGCCTCATTAAGTTTCCCTTTGGAATACCTTGTGGCCCCATGAAGTCTCCCTTTAGAATACCTTGAGGCCCCATGAAGTCTTTCTTTGGAATACCATGTAGCCCCATGAGGTCTTCCTCTGGAATACCTTGTGGGCCAATGACGTCTTTCTTTGGAATACCTTGAGGACTCATTAGGTCTACCTTTGGAATACCATGTGGCCCAATGACGTCTTTCTTTGGAATACCTTGTGGCCCCACGTGGTCTTCCTTTGGAATAACTTGTGCCCACATGAGGTTTCTTTTGGGATACGATACACCCCAATGAGATCTTCTTTTGGAATACCATGTGGCCCATGAGGTTTTGCTTAGAAATACTTTGTGGCCCCATTGAGTCTTTCTTTGGAATACCTTGACACTTCATTAAGTCTACCTTTGGAATACCATGTGGCCCCATTAAGACTAACTTTGGAATACCTTGTGGCCCCATGAAGACTTATTTTGGAATATCTTGTGGCCCCATGAAGACTTACTTTGGAATACCTTGTGGCCTCATTAGGTCTTCCTTTGGAATACCTCGTGGCCCCATGAAGACTTACTTCGGAATACCTTGTGGCCCCATGAAGACTTCCTTTGGAATACCTTGTGGCCAAATGAAGACTTACTTTGGAATACCTTGTGGCTCCATGAAGACTTACTATGGAATACCTTGAGGCCTCATTAGGTCTTCCTTTGGAATACCTTGTGGCCCCATGATGACTTCCTTTGGAATACCTTGTGGTCCCATGAAGACTTACTTTGGAATACCTTGTGGTCACATGAAGACTTACTTTGGAATACCTTGTGGCCTCATGAAGACTTACTTTGGAATACCTTGTGGCCCCATGAAGACTTACTTTGGAATACCTTGTGGTCTAACTAGAGCTATTATGCCTATCTTGTCATGTGAAGGACATAAAAGAACCATTACTGTTATTAGAATTGATGGTTTATCACCGCAAGTCCTGACGCCGTTCTTGTAAAGTGGTAAGATTTCATAAGTAGACTTCTAAAGTAGTTTTAAATTTCTGAAACTAATTTCCATTTCTTGCAGTTTAATTTACGCCACTGAATTACAAGTTTGTGAGATAGAAATATATAACAAATTAAATTAAAAGTTAAACTACTGGATGTTAGCTGATGTACGCATCTTAGGATGCTTCTTCCGCCCGCTCATCTTCTATCACAGGGAGACCGCGTAGCAATTAACGTGTTCCCTGGCACTCAGCAAGCGATGAATAAATAATAAGCTTGACTTCTCCATTAACTGTATTTATCCGGAATTACGTCACAACTTGCAGTATGTTTTGCTTTTCAGGTTCAAACTTACTTAGTAAAGGTTAATTACCTCTAACGGTGAATAGAAGAATGGGACAGAAAAAAAATATATAACATTAGATAATTGACGGGCGGAAACTGGATGGTCTAACTTGCCCAGAATGGTTACCAGACCTTGCGTCAAAGTCCTTTCTAGTAGTTTATCTGTATTGTTAAATACTCTTAGAAATTTTAAAACACCTGATAAGTTTCTCTAAAATGGTTTAATAACCCTTATTAAAACAACCAATCATAGGTTACCTATTCAGCCCCTTCTTACTCGTACAACCCTAAAAGACCTCCTAATTAATTTTCAGTTTTTGGTTGAGCTCCCAAAGAGGATGAACTATCCAGCCCAACATTACTCAGTACTACACTTAAAAATGCTCCTTCATAATATCACATTATTGTTAGCGCTCCCGAAGTAGGTGACCTATGCTGCCTCTTCTTACTCAGTACTATCCTTTAAACACCTCCTCTATAATTTCACATTATTAGTAGAGCTCTCAAGGTTGGTGAGCTATTCAGTCAATCCTTACTCAGTACTACCCTGTATACGCTACTTCATAATATCACATTATTGTCAGCGCTCCCGAAGTAGGTGACCTATTCAGCCTCTCCTTACTCAGTACTATCCTTTAAACGCTCCTCTATAATTTCACATTATTGTTAGCGCTCCCGAAGTAGGTGACCTATTCAGCCTCTCCTTACTCAGTACTATCCTTTAAACGCTCCTCTATAATTTCACATTATTGTTAGCGCTCCCGAAGTAGGTGACCTATTCAGCCTCTCCTTACTCAGTACTATCCTTTGAACGCTCCTCTATAATTTCACATTATTGTTAGCGCTCCCGAAGTAGGTGACCTATTCAGCCTCTCCTTACTCAGTACTATCCTTTAAACACTCCTCTATAATTTCACCTTATGAGTAAGAGCTCTCAAGGTTGGTGAGCTATTCAGTCAATCCTTACTCAGTACTATCCTTTAAACACTCCTCTATATTTTCACGTTATTAGTAGAGCTCTCAAGGTTGGTGAGCTATTCAGTCAATCCTTACTCAGTACTACCCTGTATAGGCTACTTCATAATTTTACCTTATTGTTAGAGTTTTCAAGATAGGCGAGGTATTCAACTCTTCCTTAAGCAACCTTACAAAATCCACGTTCTTTATTTACTTTTTTAAACATTTTGCATTCTCCTATAATATTCAAGAACATCACATACCCTTTTTTGAAAGAACATCTAATACGTAAACGGTAAACCGGAATTGTACGTGTAATAACGTATTTGTCATAGCGTAGCCCCGACCGACTGATGTTCGCATAAACCTGCTGAGTGCCGAGTTCCGCTGCTGAACACACTGCTATTATTAATTACTTGGCGATCGCTGAAGTGCATTTCCCAATCGGAACCGACATTGCTCTCTGCCTAATGCAGCTGCCTGTACAATTAATTACGTTCTACTGAATCTGTCAATTATTGGCAATTTAGAACTAGTTTTCGTTATTCCTTTTCATTAACCAACTGCATATATTAGAGAATTAGTAGAATATTTAGTAGAATTATTCACAATGTAAACGAAATTAACATTATGTAACCGGAGACACTTCGTGGGGGTTAGAAGTAAAGTTGTTCCTCTACATATTGGCAAAGTACAGAACAACGAATCTTGATCTACATAGAAAAACTACTCTGAAGATAACAATATAATAAGCAATCTCACAGAGGAAATACACCTAATGGAATGTAGACGTTATGTTGTTCTACATATTAGCAGAGTACAGATTCTTTATAGCTTCATCTACATAGCAAAACCACTCTGAAGATAACAATATAATAAGCAATCTCAAAGAGGAAATAAACCTAATGGAATGTAGACGTTATGTTGTTCTACATATTAGCAGAGTACAGATTCTTTATAGATTGAACTACATAGCAAAACTACCCTGAAGATAACAATATAATAAGCAATCTCAAAGAGGAAATACACCTAATGGAATGTAGACGTTATGTTGTTCTACATATTAGCAGAGTACAGATTCTTTATAGCTTCATCTACATAGCAAAACTACTCTGTAGATAACAATATAATAAGCAATCTCAAAGAGGAAATAAACCTAATGGAATGTAGACGTTATGTTGTTCTACATATTAGCAGAGTACAGATTCATTATAGCTTGATCTACAAAGAAAAACTACTCTGAAGATATCAATATAATAAGCAATCTCAAAGCGTAATAAACCTAATGTAATGTAGACGTAATTTCGTTCTACACATTGGAAGAGTACAGAATCAATATAGCTCGATCTATTTATCAAAACTACTCTGAAGATAACAATATAATAAGCAATCTCAAAGGGTAATAAACCTAATGTAATGTAGACGTAATTTCGTTCTACATATTGGAAGAGTACAGAATCAATAGAGCTCGATCTATTTATCAAAACTACTCTAAAGATAACAATATAATATGTAATCTCGAAGCGGAAAACACTTAGTGAAATGTAGATGTAATGATGTTCTACATATTAGTAGAGTACATAATCAAATTTTCTACATAGCAAAACTAGTCGGTAGATGAAACTAAAGTACCTTTAAATCGTCGCAAAAGATATTGTAAATTAAAAATTATTTTTAATTTGCAAATGAAACATTTTTTTATCCTAAATCTCTGTTAACGTAGTCATGGATATTCAAATATGTTTAACTATAAATAGCCTTAAAGGCTGAACCGATCTTGACAAATTGTCCCTAATATCGCTCTTTTATTCCCGGTCTGTCCTCAAGAGCGGCCATTTGTGAAGCGAGTCGCAAAGTTAAACCAAAAATTCTAATAAATTCTGAACCCAGTTCACAACACTGCTTTGATAACACCGGCTGCAAGATATCTCGCCACAACTTACCTCGCAAAACTTTTAAAGAACTTGAACGAAACTTTACAGGCAATATTTCCCGATCATACTCCCCGTAGAACAGACACGGACTTTTCCAACTTTAATTAAATTTCAATACAATACCTTAAACTGCTTGGAAAGAAAACGTCGGCCGAAACTTATACCTTTCGGGATACAAATAATAAACTTTACTCGTTCGCTTTAACGGTGAAGATAGCCTACTTACAGCTACAAACGTGTGAAATGTAATTTTAAAAGTGTGTAAATATACATTTATAAAGAAGTTTAAGAAAATAACTTTATTGGTCAAATTGTTATCCGTGTCAACTTTAATTCAATAGAAAACTTATTTTTCATTTGTATTATTGGTTAATGCTGCCTTATGAAATAAAATGAAATCTGTCAAAATTTTGACGTCATATCTTGTGAAACCGTAGATTAAACACAATAAACGTATTCCATTATACCTTTCAACTGAATCAAACCTCCACCTCTGAATTATATATTACCAAAATCGAAATTAATTATTACCTTCCAATTTGCAGTTGACAATCTATAAAATTGATTTACTCTTTGGTATATCTACAGTAACTGAAAGAAGAGTGGATATTTGATAAAATATATTCTCTTTAGTTACAAATATTACACTGGAATATAACATTCAAAAATTTACTGTATCTAAATCTATTGAATTATCTTTCATGGTTCTGAGCGCACCCTTTTTATTCATCCAATTAAGTTCAAATACATTTTTTTTAAACAGTCGTGGGTGACTATTGATGTTAACAAAGTTTTTCCAAATATTTACTCAATAATTAAATTATAAAAATTTGGGTATCTATCCAGATTCGAACTATAAATATTTATGTTCAAAGTCTACTGCACTTTGGCACTGCGTCAACTTTTCAATACCAAGAAATGAATTTCTCAAAGAAATATATGAACGTTTTCCCCCATCTGGTTGCTGTCGAAACCTCCATTGTAAAATATTAAACTGTTGCTATGGTTACCACACAACATCATAAATAGTCCTGTTAAGTTAAAAATGAATGAAACCAATAAAATAAACTAACAAACGGGAAATAATCAAACAATGATAACATTTTTCTTTTTTGTTCTCAATGGAAATTGACCTATTTTTTTATGTTACTTGTTTTCCCTACTATGTTTGAGTTATTTTATTTTTTCTCCTTAGTATCTACATTACTACTACTGAGTAGTAGTTTTTCTACTCAGTATTTACATTTTATTATAGTATATCTTCTCTTCCGTATCTAGGTTTTTCATAAACCTCTTCAATCGTCCGTTTAGTGGATTCCTAAACGTAAAGGGAATACTACGGTATGTAATTGTCAGCAAATTTTCCAAATCTTCATCAGTTTGGCAGTAAAGCACATAGACTAAGGTATCACTTGGTTTGCCTCAACCATATAAGACAGAACGTAAGAGAGAGAAACTATCTTCTCCTCCCTCCACGCCTGAACATTACTTCACGAGATTCATTAGGCTCCTCGGCGCGCATGAATCAATCTCCTCTAATTTCGCTTAGCAAGTCTCTCTCGTGCCGCAATTATAACGTCTGATTAGGAAACGAATTAGTAATGAAAGCCGACGTCACAGATTTATTGAAATTTTGTAATTTTAGTTACATCAACATATATTTATCCAAGAAGATCAAGATTTTATTTTTGAAATTAAAAATATCAAACCACAAGTGTTATTTAACATTACTCAAGAGATATATTGCAATAGAAGCGCGGTTAAACTACAATGTTTTTTTTAGACTGAACACACTTTCTTCACACTTCAACAACGTGCTGATTTATTGGGCCGGGAAGTGGGCACTCAGCAGTTTGATTGTGGGCGTGACTGAATCAACAGCTGAGATGGGCCAAAGTACTGTTGGAACAACGTCAAGTGACGCATTGATTTTTCGTCTTTACTTACATTTGCACGCTACTTTTACTAATTTTATGTCTGCGTTGCGCCTGCTTTTCCAAAACCTTTTATTAGTTCACACACTTCTTATATATATATATATATATATATATATATATATATATATATATAAGTTATATAAACATTTTATGTGAACATTTCATAATTAAATGCGTGCTAGGAAAATTCCTGCTTACGCAGCTTTAGTATTATATAGGTGTGAGAACAGAGCCCCGGCAGTGTGTAAGTCGCCTCTGTATCGCACAGACGTTTTCCACTCCGATTGAGTGCATATCAATTGTATTGTTTTATTAAGTAAAATTTATGTAACAGTTTTCTAAATTAATTGTTTATTAAATTCAAAGGTTTGTAAAAATAAAAATCATTTTTAAAAACCTTTCTTGCTTAATATAAAACGTAACTGGCGCAGTCGGTAGGACACCTCAAGGAAGTTAGTGAATATAACGTCCGTCGGTTTTAACCGTTAATTGAGGAAACTTTAAGTAGAGTGAATATCTACAACCACTTAATAGATCGCATATCTATTAAGAACACGAGCGAATATCGTGTAGGTGAAAAGTGAAAAGTGAAAGTTGTTCAAATGAGCAAAGTATTTTGGATCAACTTGTAAGTAGATCTTAAGATATAGAATTAAGAAAAAGTAGAGTAAATACTTTTTAATTTTATATAATTGATTTTTAATTTTATTATTTTAAAGAAAATAATAATTTAAAATGGCAACGCCAACATTAAAGAAGGAATATCTAGATATGATTCCTGAGTATAGTGGAGAACCCACTATGCTCCACAGATTTATCTCAATATGTGATAAGATAGTAAATAAGTTTTATGTAAGCGAAAATCCAGAGGATTTTCAAAATGAGTATCTGTTCTCCTCTATTCTTTCTAAATTAAAAGGCCAAGCAATGGAAATGGTTGTAAACTCTAACTCTTACAATTGGCACGAAACTAGAAAAGTATTATTAATTAGTTATTCAGACAAGAGAGATTGTTTCACATTAAACTTAGAGATGTCAGAATTAAAACAAGAAAGTAACGAATCACCATTTCAATTCTATGAGAAAATTCAAAAGTTACTAAATTTACAAATTTCATTTTTTATGAATAAAGAGCCTCAAAGGCAGATGGCTAAGGACGTTTTAATAGAATACGTTCAGAAACTAGCTTTAAGAGTTCTCCTTAAGGGTTTGCATGAACCCATCGGGTCACTAATGCGTACCAAGAACCCTAACACTCTTAGTGAAGCACTTAATATGCTCACTAATGACTTTCAATTTAAAAATAACAAATTATTTCAAAATATTAAACAGAACATTCCACCTAGGGCCCCACAATACCCGCCTATTCGCAAACCCCTTCCTACCAAGCACACCTTCCAAAATTATAGGCCCAACTACCAAAATAATCCTAACCAATTTACTAAACCTAACTCATACGTACAGCAAAATCAGCAACCGAGACAGTCTAACAACTACACACCATTAAAAGTTCATCAAAAATTTGAACCAGAACCAATGAGCATTTCCACACGTCAAACAGGGAATACAATTAGACAAAATAGACTTTATCAGATGACAGGGAAACCAATAGAGGAGGAAAATTACGATCAAACTATGAATCGATTGACTGAACAAATGACTAACTCTTATCTGACCGAACAAACAGATTATGAACCGCAAGAGGACCCTGACAGCTACATAGACTTTGATGATTCCACGCAAGAGGAAAACGCATGCGGATTCACTCAAGAGGACAATCACACCCAAAATCATTTTTTAGGACTAACCACATTAAAAAGACATTTTCCATAATGCATATAGAAGACGACACAAACGAACTACCGTACATCCACGATCCCAAGACCAATTTAAAGATGCTGATTGACACTGGAAGCACGAGATCATTTATTAAAAAATCAATAGCTTTCCAATTTTTCAAAAACACTCTAAAACAAGAACCATTTGAAGTGAGTACAGCTCATGGAGTATCAAAAGAAAAATACAGTTGTACGCTACCACTTTTAGGAAAAGAAACAACCAAATTCTATTTATTTGATTTCCATAAAGATTTTGACTTACTCCTTGGATTAGATAACATAAAAGAATTAAAAATTAATTTAAATTTTGTGAGTGATAAATTAATATTTCGCAATAAGCAAATGCAGATTAAATATTTTAACACAGAAGAACAAAATAATAATAATAATAATAATAATAAAAGCGAATGTCAGGAACAGAAAGCAAAAAAGGGAACAAGTTATGTTATACAAGCCCGCGCTAGCCAAATGATTAAATTTAGAATGCAAAATATTCAAGATGGAGAAGGACTCTTACCATACAAAAACTTAAATGGATTAGAAATTCCGCAGTGTATAGTCTCAGTACACAAGGGAGAAGCCTACTGCCCTATAATAAACAACACAGAAGTAAATGTAGAATTAACAGTAAATGAACCATTATAATTAAAATCTTTAGAAGAATACAATATCCTTAGACCTGATGCAATGCAAATGAACGCTAATTTCAATTTATTAGATTATAAACAAAAAAATTCGAGAAGAAAAAATTTAGATTTATCAAAATTTAGAATGGAACATATGAACTCGGAAGAAAAATCCGCTATAACAAGTTTAATAAAAGATTATGCAGATTTATTCCATATTGAGGGAAACGATTTAACTTTTACCAACCAAATAAAACATGTTATTAGGACTACTGATGAAATTCCCGTATACTCCAGAAATTATAGATATCCAGAGATTTACAAGAACGAAATTAATAAACAAACTGAGGACATGCTTGAACAAGGAATTATTAGACCTTCAAATTCTCCATGGAACTCTCCTGTCTGGATTGTACCCAAAAAACAAGACGCTTCTGGCAAAAGAAAATTTCGATTAGTAATAGATTTTAGAGGATTAAACAAAAAAAACAATTGACGATAAATTTCCCTTGCCAAACATTACCGACATATTAGATAAATTAGGACGATCTCAGTATTTTACGACTTTAGATTTAGCCTCAGGATTTCACCAAGTAGAAATGGATAAAAATAGCATAGAAAAAACAGCGTTTTCAACAGAAACAGGACACTACGAATTTTTAAGAATGCCATTTGGACTAAAGAATAGCCCCCCTACATTTCAAAGAATTATGAATAATATTCTGAGAGGCATCCAAAATAAAACATGTTTAGTTTATTTAGACGACATTATAATTTACTCCACTAGCCTCCAAGAACATATACAAAGACTTAAAGAAGTATTCGACAGATTACGCAAAGCCAACTTTAAAGTACAGCTGGATAAAACAGAATTTTTAAGAAAAGAAGAAGCGTATCTAGGGCATGTTGTTACACCGGAAGGCGTAAAACCTAACCCAGCAAACATTTTGGCAATCAAAAACTATTTAATACCCAAAACCACCAAACAAATTAAAGGATTTTTAGGACTAATAGGCTATTATCGAAAATTTATTAAAAACTTCGCCAAGATAACAAAACCGTTTACTAACTGTTTAAAGAAAAATGCAAAAATAAATATAGAAAATCCAGACTTCATAGAATGTTTTGAAACATGTAAAAATATATTGACTAACGAGCCCCTTCTACAATACCCAGATTTTGAAAAGGAGTTTACTCTAACAACAGACGCTAGTAATTTTGCACTAGGAGCAATTTTAAGCCAGGACAAAAATGGAAAGGACCTTCCTATAGCGTATGCCAGCAGAACTTTAAACGACAGCGAAACTAATTACTCCGCGATTGAAAAAGAGTTATTAGCGATCGTATGGGCAACTAAACATTTCAGGCCTTATTTATTTGGAAGGAAATTTAAAATTTATACAGACCATAAACCTTTACAATGGTTATTTTCAGTTAAAGAACCAAATTCCAAGCTTTTAAGATGGAGATTAAAATTAGAAGAATATGATTATGACATAAGATACAAAAAAGGCAAATTAAACCAAAATGCCGATGCTTTGTCTAGAATACTATTGAATGTTACTGATAAAAGGTCAACAAACACCCAACACACTGTAGAACCAGACCTTGAATTATCTCCAGCGTACTTACTGAGTCGTTACTTCCCGGAATTGAATGAAGATAATGAGTCTATGGTCGTACAACTCGACGCAACAGATAATGCCAACTTAGAGTACGATCAAGAAAGTGACAGTCAAACCGTGCATTCCAACTTCGAAGGGAACACCCAAATTGGAATACCAATTTCCGACGAGCCTGTAAACTTTGGAAAAAATCAAATATTTTTGTCATTAGTAAAATATGAGCCAAAGAAAGTAAAAATTATAAAACTATTCGGAACTTCAAAAATTCGTTTAATAGTCGAAATATCAGAAAATAATTTTAAAGAAGACATAGTTAATTTTGTAAAATCATATTTGGTACCCAAAATAAAATATAATCTATATTTTGAAGACGATTTTTACGAGAAATTTGCATCATGCGTAGCCAAAAATTTCAAACAAACTGAACTAAATTTGGTTAAGTGTAATAACAAACTCTTAGACCTAACTTCGGAAGAAGATACCTTAGAAACGATAAGTAATTATCATGTCAGCAAAACCAATCACCGAGGGATACAAGAAACATACGAACAAATTAAGCGAAGATATTATTGGCCCAATTTAAAATCACTAATCCAAAATTTCATAAATCAGTGTGACATATGTCAAAGAACCAAATACGACAGAATTCGTTACAGCTAGAAATGAACTTGACACCAACAGCTGCAAGGCCTTTCCAGATAATTCACATCGACACTATCTCTTTAGAAAAGAATTCGTTTATCAGCATTGTCGACAGTTTCACAAGGTATGCTCAAGCTTATCGCTTGGGAAGCTCTCAAGCTACAGAGATTGCAGACAAGTTATTAGATTACTTTGCGCATTTCTGCTTACCAACAGTTATTATCTCAGACAATGGAACGGAGTTTAATAACAGAATTGTGAAGGAGATATTAGACCTGCATAAAATCAAAATTCATTTTATCAGTACACAAAACCCCCAATCAAACGGATTATGTGAAAGATTTCATTCCACCTTAATAGAACACATAAGGCTGTTAAATAATCAAATCGAATTTAAAAAAGACAGTATAATTAAGAAAGTCAAATATGCTATAATAGCCTATAACAATAGCATTCATTCAGTCACAAAATTAACGCCGTGCGAAGTCTTATTTGGACACATAAATTCAAACTCTTTATTAGATATAGATTTAGAAAAACAAATTGTAAATGACTACGTTTTAAACCATAAAGAAAAGACAAAAATACTTTATGAAAACATTAGGGATAGCAATCAAAGAATTAAAGAAAAAGTTTTAGAAAAAAGGAATGTAAACAAAGAACCACTTCCAGAAATACCATCTGAAGTTTATATAAAATCAGTTCAGAAGCAAAGCAAAACTAAAAACAGATATAGCAAGGAAGAAATAGCTTCGATAGATAAAGAAAGAAAAACTGGAAAAATAAAGCCTAGACATCATAACACAAAAGACAAAATACATTTGTCGAAAATTAAAAGGCCTAAGAAGATAAAAAATGTAATTAATGACCAAAATCCTTCTTGTTCATATTCGACACAATCAAATTAAAATCCCTACCATATCTTTGTCCACTAATTCTATGCAAGAAACTTTATTAAACTTTAAACAACATTGTTTCATTAATTGTATGTGTTACAAACTTTTGTAATTTATTAAGTGTTATGTAACTATTTATGGTAATAAATATTGTTAATTATTTGAAATATGTTAATCACAAAAAAAAAATTGTAATTGAAGAAAATTAGAAACTATACTCTTAAAGAGATAACAAAACAAAAAGAATTCTTATAAACTGACTAGAATCCTTTATCAAATCTATAGCAGGCAATTTGAATGTAAATGATGGTAAAAATTATGAAAAATTATATAAAACTTTTATTGTAATCAATGTAAATTTTGTAGAACAAAAAAATTAGATTCTGATAACAATTGTATATGTTATAAACATTTTGTATCTATCCTATGATAGAAAAGACTCATTATAAATTGTATTAATCAATTCCAAATACTTTTGCTCAGTTGAATTATAATGAACAGAAAATTAGACTGTAAAATGCCCATCACCAAAAACAATAACGCCTACAAACTATGAGGATACTGCGTTGGAAATCGCACACAACCTATTTAACTGGATCTTGGAAATCAACCTTTGCCTGGTGACTTTCTCCAGTGAAGAGGACTTCAACCGATGCCGAAAATTGCCCTTTACGGAGGCCTATTCAGCAGCTTATATACTTCGCCCTCATCAAGCAGATTAGGAGGACCTCAACCGATGCCGAAACTTCGCCAACCCCCGAAGTTCTCTTTAGGGATGGAGGAGTTATATAAACATTTTATGTGAACATTTCATAATTAAATGCGTGCTAGGAAAATTCCTGCTTACGCAGCTTTAGTATTATATAGGTGTGAGAACAGAGCCCCGGCAGTGTGTAAGTCGCCTCTGTATCGCACAGACGTTTTCCACTCCGATTGAGTGCATTTCAATTGTATTGTTTTATTAAGTAAAATTTATGTAACAGTTTTCTAAATTAATTGTTTATTAAATTCAAAGGTTTGTAAAAATAAAAATCATTTTTAAAAACCTTTATTGCTTAATATAAAACGTAACTTATATATATATATATATATATATATATATATATATATATTCTTATATTATATATATATATATATATATTCTTATATTATATATATATATATATATATATATATATATATATATATATATTTATTTATTTATTTATAGGTTAGTTTTGGTTGGTAAAGATTATTTAGATTTTTTGGACTAGGAGACTCACAGACTTACCTTGTTAAGAATTCACTCTGTAGTCTTGAAATAGAAACACATAAAAGCACTTAAACAATGATATATTTCAACCACACAGTGGTCTTTGTCAATCAAAGAGAAAACACAAAAAGAAATATGAGAGAATGAAATAAAATAATTATAAATTGTATCACAGATTGTGTAGAGTAGAAATCAGATGTCACAGATGCACAGATTAATGCACAGATGCGCGATTTTCCCTAATAGAATCAGACGTCTCTAATCTCTTTTCCCTTGACATACTTATATAAACTATAATCACTCATATTCTCATGGAAACAATATATATATATATATATATATATATATATATATATATATATATATATATATATATATATATATATATATATATATCTTTAATCTGTGCATCTGTGACATATGATTGTATATATAATGTAACTATATATGTATATATAATACGTGTTCTTGTTTAAAAATTTCAAACAACATAGCCAAATTATAATGTAAGCTTATAGCTTATATTATTGTAATTTTCATTCCAGATGATGTTGGTACTGTTTACCAACGAAAAGCTATGGATATAAATTAATAAATATTCTTGTAAATCTATGTTGTTTTAATATATATATATATATATATATATATATATATATATATATAAAATTATTAGATTATTAGATAATTATTTTCCTGAAATGCTGGTATTATTTCTACCTGATGCTGGTAGAATTTTATCGCCGAAAAGCTTTGAATAAATATACTCATTAAAAGTATTCATGTTTTTGAAATATTTTTAATTTATTGTATGTATATGTATATATATATATATATATATATATATATATATATATATATATATATATATATAATTTATTAGCTTTAGTTTTAAATGGGAGAAAAAATGTTCACAAAATGGGCAAGGTATGCAACATGGTTATTTCGTCCCGTTTGACTTAAAATAATTGATAACATATGATTTCATAAAAGTGCTGATTTTATAAGTTATGTGATAGAACATGCTATTTTATCGCATAAGTAATGTCCCAATAATAATTGTTATTTTTTTATTAAAAAGCAATTTAAAAAAAAATAGCCTTAAAATAGGAATTGGTTTTAAAAAATATTGTCTATTTAATTTGTTGAATGTTAAGGTTTTCTTACACAAAGGTTTTTTTGTAAATTAAATATACTTAACCATCGCGTTCAAAACAAGAGTTGAAACGATGTATTATTTTTTCCTGCTTTAAAACGTAGGTAAGAATACCTCGAATAGTTGAGGACTAATATTTTGTTCTGTGTTTAGGCCGAAATACAAGTAAATTTCACATGTATAGACATATAGCTTCTATCAAGAATAAACTGCATTTAGTGTAGTTTTTAGGTAATAAAGTTTTGATACAGTGTCTGATATATATATATATATATATATATATATATATATATATATATATATATATATCAAATTCAAAGTTGGGATAGTCATAAACTATTGTTTAAGTGATTAATAAGATTCACCGAACGTAATGGACTACAAAATTCAAACATTTTATAAACTAACATATAAAGTAACAATATTAAACGAGTGTGGGTGAAGCCGCTATGCGGCGCTAGTACAGTGTATCCTCCATATCTGCAGAATATGGAAATTTTTGTCACTGTTTTTAGCCCTTAGGGTGTGTATATGTACGTAATTCAATAAAATATATCATTGATATTATATTCTAATGCATTAGTAGTTTATCTATGATATTGAATAGAGATGTTTTTATTAATTTGGTTAATTTATTAAAGCCTGTTAAATTAAGCTCAATAATCAAATATAAATATACATGATGTAATTACAATAAAAATAAACTTGTTATGTTTCGTCCATTGTAAGAGTTGTATGATTATTTTATAATAGATTAGAATTTAGCCTGCAGTTTATACCAAAGGAAATATATGTGTTACCGTCTTATTATTATACGAATGACTCGTAGTTCTATGGATGAAAGCTTCCACTATCATAACCTTTACGTATCCTATATTTTCTCAGGTGTGGCTGTCTCCTTATAGACTTCACTCCCCTAAATGTATAACCCACGCTACGAAAAACATTATTTGCCTTGTAGAAGAATTAGTATTGTAGTCATTTCCTCTGAAGATGATTGCGTTTCAATCGAAACATGCATCAGGAGATAAAAAAAACGTTTTTATGATTTAAGAGGTTTTATTTAATTATTTGGTTTCTTCAAAACGTTTACCTAAGGAACAAAACCAACAAGAAATTCATTTGAAGTATTTTCCGAATGTAGACAGAAAAAGCTAGAGTTTATCACAACTGTTCTCTACAAAACCAAGAACTAGAAATATTGTCATACAACTGAATAACAAAAGTGAGCCAATTTAATCCTTAAACGTTTCATGTGCAGAACCAATCACACAGGTGAATGTTGTTATATACGAAGTTAAAGGTGGAGCGAAAAGGAAGGGAGAGAAGAAGTAAAAGACAGGAATAGAAGTAGAGAATTAATGACCGAAGGAAACCGACACATTGAGAGGTAAATATTGTTCATATTATTCAAGATATTGATGACATTTCGATTTCAGAAAACAAATCATTAACATTAAAAATGTTTTGTATGTACCTAGTAATTAAACTATTTTCAAAGCTGGTTTAACATAAGTGAATTGGTACTTACTGGATTGCATTAAGTGTCTAGCTCTAATATTCAACTCCTCACAGATTTCTAAGTATCAAGACTCTCCCAATATTAAAAAGACTACAATGATTCGAAAGATTTGTGTTAAACACACTCTGTGCCCCACACAGGAAACGTGGCTTTGATCACAGTTGCAGATACCGCTCTTGTTATTGCCGCAGAAACGTAAGACGAGCTCATCTACAACCCGTTATTATTCATTAACAGCGCTCCTGGTGTGGATATGCGGTACTTTGTAATCAACCCTTTCTTGTTTATTGCTTCACACCCTGTGTATTTCCAGACACTCTACTATTTATTACAGGTTCCTAATTCGAAATTATATTTACTATTTTTACGTGAAGTTAATACAAAAACGTAAGAAAATAAGTTAAGTTTTTAAGATATTTACATATTAAAGCTTAGTATAGCCTTGCAAAAACGTTCTTATTTATTACTTTATAAAATAACCGACAGTTAGAAATTGACTTAAAATATAACGACCTCTTATATTACATATGGCTATAGCTATGTGACATGTCACATAAGAGTAGCTATTTCTCTGATAAACAAAGCTACAAAAATATTTATAAGAATCTTGTGATTCTTCATAAGATTACTCATAAAATATGTTGTTCATAATATATGTTAATTTATTTGAGTATTGTTAACTAACCAGAGGCCAACTGTCTTTAGAAGTAAAATATACCAGGCAATGTGTGAAATCCTAATAAAGAATATAACTAACAAACAAACTGAATTAACGGTATCAAACCTTGCATTGCACACGGACAATATGAAAGGAAAGTGAAAAGAAACTGTAACACAATGCAAGAGACAAAAGAAAGTATAAATAGTAACAAACAAAAATATCGATCTAACACCATAGATTGAAAGGGAAATGGGAAATTGAAAGGAAATTCACTTTCTATTTTGCCACTTGATATTGTTATGCTGACATATGTATATACATATTTATATAATTGTAATTATAAAATTAAAAGAAACTTAAATAAATTTTCCTTTCTTGATTTAAGTAGAAATTGACATTAAAAAAAAATTATATCACTTGCTTACAACACGGAGTACTATGTTACACCAAGTTTGAATATAATTGTAAAAAAATACGACAACGAAATTGTGTAAACACTAGAAAGGTCTCTATATCACTTGTAAAAATCGCACCTACTTGAGTAAGCGACCCTCCTAGTGAAGGTAACACTTTCTCCGCTCAGACTTGTAGGACTCGAATAAAGAATAGGGTAAATCTTCTAGAGTACGCAACTATCCACACGTGAGCCACAAACATCCCTATATCCCATACGACGGAAATTTAAGTCCTATTCAAGTCCTGTTTTTTAATCCTAATCTATATTTCATATATGCGTCGTAGAACTAACTTTTACCCGCAAATTCATTAAATTCCATGTAAATTTGTTGTAATAATCGTGACCAGTTAATCTTTTATTTCGCAAATATATTTTACATATTTAATTATTTTTGTTCAATTAGCCCTTAATGGCATAACATAGTTAAATAATTATTCGAACTAAATTGCATGTTAAGTACCGATTCCCTATTTCATGGAATATTACGTCAGAAAAATAGAACTGTGAAATAGCTCATTTTAAATATATCACAAGAGTAGGTAAAATTATATTAAACATTTTTTTTATATTACAACTACGAATGAGTAACTGAATGGTATTAGTTTAACAGTTTTCCTCTGTTTAAAGCATTTTTAACTTTTGGGGAATTTTATTTTGGCAAAAAGACACGAATATTTAATCATGTTAAACTTGAGAAAACCTTATTACTTTATTTCCAAAGTAAAATCATCTAGATACCTTTATATCTAAGTACTTTAAAGTATTGCATCGAAATTTAATTAAAGTTGCAAAAGTGCCTGTGTAACCATACACTCAGGAAATATTGCTTGTAATGTTTTGTTAAAGTTCTTTATATCCTTAAGGGATTGGGATGGGAGCGCCTGTATTGTGTACACAAGCCGACAACTTAGTAAATTGTTAGAGACGTAAATTCTATCTCAGAAACTGACACTGGAATCACTTTAATAAGGGCTGTAGCCTGCGTAAATAGGAAGACATTTTTAAATTCAAACTTCAGTTTACATGCTACAGTGGAAATGGCCTGCTAAATCTTATCCACCAACAATTCCGGTAAAAATAAATTTGAATGGAAGCCGTGAAGTTTAATTCCTTTCTACACGTAGTCAAGATTGGCAAAAAATTTTTACCTGGCGATGAAAATGATGTTCAGAAACACGGAAAAAATAATACGACTTGAAGGCGACTATCAAAAACTTTAAAATTACGAAAACATTTAAAATACTTTATCTTCATAATACCAGCAAATTTTCTTTCAAATAAAATTTTCTTATTCTCGCGTAGAACAAAAGGCTATATAACATTGCATTAGAATACAGGTACGATGCATAAAGCATATTTTCCCAGTAATTCCAAAGGACGAATTTTAAGAAAATACTCGTTATATATTTTTAGTGCTGAAGCAGAATTAGACAAATATTTTTGCACAGGCTTCTCATGGGTGATTCTAGGTAGGTGGGGGAGGGGTTGGAGGAAGTACTGTGCACTGTAAGAGGGTGAAATTCGTAGCGAAAGGCTGAAAAGTTTTATAGTGAGAGATGGCTACTGGGTTGACAGTTTTAGAAAAGGCTCTATCAGCTACAGACCTTAAATATGGATATGAAAGAAAGTGGATATAAGTTACAGAACCTAGGTATTGCAGCCTTATTTGGCTGTTTGATACGGGGAATACAGTTTACTACAGTACCGGTCAAAATTGTGTTTAAGAAGTGCTCCCAAGGTCAGAAAGGTTTTATGACCACCCAAGACCATGGCCTTAGTCTGAAAGTATGACCCTTAAATAAGGCCAACAGAGAAAGAATACAGATCCTGAATAAAACCAATCAGAAAGGGTACCGAACGTATGGAAGACCTGATGGAACTTAAGGCTCTTCTAGTTCCGAAAAGTTCTAGGAAAGCGCTCTAAACTGTAGTGTCTGGCTGGAGTATCGTCTTGTCCCATGATCGTGCTGGTCTCTTGTCTATGCCTCACAGCAATTCCTTTGAGCTCTTACAGACTGATACCACCGGTTATTGCACCAAGTCCCCCTAATAGCCTAATGCTAGTCACCCTCCCGGGAGCTACGAGTTTGAATCTACGGGCGTGGTTTTACATGCTGGACTGCGGATAATCCACCTGTCGACAACATATGCCATGTCGTTAAGGGCGTAGGCACTTTATGAGGCAGCAATTACTACATCAGCATTGCCATGAGTTTACACAATACCAATGCTTTAAAAAGAAATGCAAGTGGGATAAAAAGACTGGGCTAATGTTGGGACATAATGGTTCTATGGTTCTTGGAGTAATAATGTATCCTTCGCGTAGGAAGAATCTACTGTAGTTACTGAATCTACTGTTATCTACTTGAAGTTACCTGTAGATAAAAGAAAGAATATCTACCCATAACCTGCACGGAGAGATATTCAAAGATTGTCCTTATTTATGAGAAAGTTTAAAATGAAAGCACGTACTTTGCAATTATAGAAAAGAATATAACTCTCACCCTCATGCATACTCGTATTTGGTGCGTCGTTTAATAATTAGTATTATTTGTCATTTACGTAAATAAAAACAAGATAAAAACATTTTAAATATTCAAAATATGTTATTGTATCAGAAATACAGTTATGCTAGAGTGTATAGTAGAATAATCTCAACGCATATTGTTGCGACACTGTGGTTGGCCGCTTACGGAACCTATTTCTCTTACAACTATACAAATCTTAACTGGATACGTCTTATTTATTGTATAAACCCAATATATCTATACAGTATTGTAGTGTAACATAGACCTCGTGCAGCGATACATGGAAAATTACTCGTTTCTGACAAGAGGGCTTATGTTTGTATAATTATTGCTAATATCGATTAATTACTATTTATGGTTCGCGATATTTAATATGACATCAATCAGGTTCGGAATATATTTTAAAGTAACAGATGCTAAAAATCCTGTGTTAATCAGGCCCTAACCAAGTACTGCCAAAGTAGGTTTAGGTAACATACTTTAATAATACATAATAAAAAAATCTTCTAAAAGTAGCTTCAGATATTCTCTTTATTTCGCATTTAATTTTAAGACACACTATCTATAACACTAGGCTAAGGAAAACAAGTGGTAACAGAACCGCTGATATTAAAGAAACTTTGCTTACTATTCAGCCAAGTAAAGCAACATTTAACCATTTTACTGCTATTGTCAAAGGCAGGAAACTATAATATATCTGAGGTAATTACACGCGCGTCCCAGGAAGCAATAACCAAGTGCAAGATTTATTGCAAGTCGGGTAGAATGTATGCGAGGCTTGAGAACAAAGGTTTAAACACAGACTACCTCCAGCCTTACCTAATTACACGGACGGGTCATTAGGGGGCACCGGAGTGCCCGGGCCTTTTATCTCGGCCATAATGGAGTTAAGCTACTTGTATATCCAGTAAAACTATAGCTTCGGGTCTAATAAAACCTGCAAAGTGTGAATCACTTTTCACAGCGTTACCGGCGGTAATTTGGATGAATTTGGTACTGTACTCGATATCACACTCATCTCCATGCTTACGTGAGAAATGAAGGGGGATAAATCCTCCTTCACTATAAGCATTAAAGTAAATCTCTCTCTCTTTCTCTCTCTCTCTGTCTCTCTCTCTCTCTCTCTCTCTCCCCTCTCAGTATGTGTGTGTGTGTGTGTGTGTGTGTGTGTACGTGTGTGTGTTTGTTGAATGTGAGTGTCTGTGTGTGTTTATTTGTTGACTGTGAGTGTGTGTGTGAGTGCGTGCGTGTGTGTGTGTGTATGTATGTCTGTGTGTGTGTGTGTGTGTGTGTGTGTTTGTTTGTTGAATGTGATTGTGTGTGTGTGTGTGTGTGTGTGTGTGTGTGTGTGTGTATGTGTTGCAACGAACCCCCCTTTTACCCTGGGCTACCAACGTTTAACCACGTGGCTGCTGTTTAAAATACACTTGAACGCATGCACTGACACGCCGACCTGACTTGCTGTTCTTAAGTACTCCCTACTGTTTACTAATAGTGTGAGAGCTTCACTCAATTTTTGTCTTTCTAATTTTTCTTCCTCCCTTTTTCTATCAAACATCTCATTTTTTCTCTCTTAGTTGTCTTTTCTCCTCCTTCTCTTTTTCCGAACATTTCCCTTTTTTTTCTCTCTCCGCCTCTCTTACTGCATTATCTAGTTCTCTTTCCTTCATTCTTTTTTCTTCTTGTGTCGTTACCCTGGTTGCATTATCTGTCTTTCTTTCTTGTTTTTCATGTTTCCTCCTTTTTTCTTACAATACTTTTTCCTTTTCTCTTCGTTATTTTTCCTCCTTTTTCTCTCTTTCTCTCCCTCTTTTTTTCCTCATGTTTCTCTCTCTCTTTGTTATTTTTCCTCCTGATTCTCTCTCTCTCTCTCATTGTACTTTTTCTTGTTCTTTTTTCTGTCTTATGTATTTATATGTAATTTGGTTTCCTTAAACAAGATTCCACTTCTACTTACGTTTTAGCTTATTTTTTATCATTTGTTTATTTACTAAATTATCGGCACTACACTCCCGGTTTGTCAATTTGATTTGTTAATTACAATTTTTTATTATTGACTATAAAATATTGGCTTTTTCCACTCTGTAGTTATATGGTATGAGGTACTGAAACCTGCGCGCTTGGAAGGTTCTACTGGTCCCGAGTAGCTCTGGTAGAGTGGAAGGACAGCTATTACTGGGGGGTTCATCTCGTCTCAGTGGCGGGCCGGTGACCAGTCAAGGCCATACAGTAAAGTCGAAAGAATCTTACATACTCGCCTCGGGCTTGAAGCTAGTCACGATTTTGAGTTTGGTTTCGGGGGGGCCAAGGACTCATTAACTGGACTATAGATTGGCCCACTTTCTTGTTAAATATGTGTTATTTGGTAAGGGAGATAAGAGCGGAGCGGCTAGGTCCTCACTTGCCACACTTCCGTTTCAACTTCTTTATTTTCTTCCGTCTTTTCAAAAAGCACAACCACACTGTCACAAAAATGCCAAGTAAAATTATTGTAATGAAGGGGAGTAAACGCAGGGTAATCATTAACGAAACTTACATAAATCGCAAACTGCATTTATATTTAATAAGCGGAACCGCACATTTCCCAGTTTCAACTAACTTCCTCACAGATGACCTCGACCTAGTGGTTCATGTTGTACAAACAGAGGAGAATATGAAGCCAATCCAATCCGTACCACGTGAAAGCTACTCAGGCAAAAAGGGCCGAAGGAGAAGAACTACAGGAGACTAGAACCAGCAGAACTACAATATTTTAATAGTGATTATAGTTTATAAAAAGGAGATAAATGCAGAGGCCCCTTTAGATAGCCTAATCGGTACCTTTATCGCTACAGGATACAATAACTTAAAATGTTCCCCAAACATATGTATGTGATTTGACAAATTTTAAATAATGGCATTTTACTTTAAGGATGTTGAGATATTTTTTAATCTCAATTTTTTTTCTCAAGTCCATTAAAAGTAATATGACATATTTCTCCGACAAAAATAAAATAAAACCTTTTCCCATTTACTAATAGCTTGATTTCACCCTACAATTATATATGAGATATACAAATTAATGTTTTGGGAAATATTAACGGCATAAATCTCCTTAAATGTATTGTTATTGCAACCACCAATAGTTACTGAAGTGAATTCTTCTTTTGCCCACCTAACGGAAACATTGCACTGAAAATGATCAAAAAAAAATTGTACCTGGTGTTGGCATCAGGATACAAATGTCTGGTTCTAATACAACTACCTATACTGTACTAAAATATTGCAGCCTGAATTAAATGGAAACATATGATTTCATACAGCAGCTTATTTTGTATTATTTTGTTCAACATCTATGTAAAAATGTAGGATATATTACTTTATTTGTTGTACAATATTAAGTCAAAATGTCAGTATTCAATAATTTGTTTTATTAGTGTACATATCATTTTTTTAAAATTATTTGTCTAAAATTGGGTCTACGTCTATAAATGTAAAAGTTACAGTAAAAGCTTGAAATACCTTTAGAAAGATTTTTTTGTATCAATAGGTGATTTTAATATTTTGTATACAATATCAAGAGCACATTAGTAAAATATATTATAATAAATATATTACAATAACCCCAATACCAAAATAGTACAACATAACTGATAATATAAGTTATCTATGATTAAACCCTTATGTGAAGTTTGATAACGATGTCATTCATCATCAGAGGGTCTAATTACATAAATAGAATTTCGAATACAATAGTTTACAAAATAGACTGACTGGTTGTATTCTAATTGATTGTATTGTAGATTATAATTTTGTAATAAGACCCTCTGATGAAAATTCCATGCTCATCAAAACTCCCATAAGGTTGTAATCTAAGGTAACTTGTATTATTATTATTATTATATTTAAATATTTTTGTAGTACCGAGGTTTTTGCCAATATTTCTATTGTAATTAACACTTTGTGTACAATGGTAATGGGAAATATTTCCCATTAGGTTAAAGGGTCAGGCGTTAAAGATCTTGATTGTGTCCCAAATAATGACCTCTAATTTAATGTTGTTGTTTTCTATGGGGGGGGGGCAATCTATGACTGAACGAGGTAAACAATTTAAGTTACAAGAGCAGTGTCTTGATTTAGAATCATTTGTAATTAAATATAAATGTTTATACTGATTACTCGTTCACCGTATAGAAGGATACCTTCAATGGTTCAGAGTATATCTGCTTTGTTTATTCCACAACACAAAGACAAGCAGTAAGTTGGAAATGTATGAAGATACATAACATGTGTATTAGTGCAGTATCACAGTAGAGCACTAAACTGTGATTCATTAGATACAACAAGTAACTCTAAAGACCCAGCTCATAGCTGTAGCTAATAGGTTCTAGAAAGCTTTAGTTTGTAGTTGCCTATTATATTCTGTATAAATAGTAAGCAAATTCGAAAATAAATTAACAAATCCCCTTTTAGTGATATTCTTTCCGAACACAAAATAATCGGCCAGAATACGTTTTATCAGAAGAGAAGTCGGAAAAGACCAAACCGCAAAATGCCAGGCGTTCACCGAGAAGGCCAAACCGCCAAAATGCCCGGCGTTCTCCGAGAAAATCAAACCGCTAAAATGCCCGGCTTTCTCCGAGAAGACCAAACCGCCCCAATGAAGGCGTTCTCCGTTATCGTTCGGTAAGCAGTACCGGGTATCCTTGGTTTAGTTTAAGGGCACTTCATATAAAGTGTTGCTACTCTCGCATCCCTTACACATCAGTTTCTCACAGTAATGTTCTTACCCGCCTCATGTTTCCAAAACACACAATGATTTCTGGTTCCTTCCTGACTATGTCTGGTTATAACGACGCACAGTTGGAACTTTGTCCCGCTGGGTGAAGTGAGTTACAACGGAACCTAACTCGAAGCTCCTGTCGCCATATATATATCCACTCGCCGTTTTACAAATCCAATGAGAGTGCCCGGCCCGAGTACACGGTGTAAGATATGTTATTTACACAACACACGTCAACTTTCGACTAGCACTGTCCCATCGATCTCAATTTTTAAATATGGGTTCATTTCTGTAAAGTAACCATGATTATAAAGTTGTATAGGGGTTTATAGTTTGTAGAACAATTTTATAAATTAAATTTCACAATATTAAACAAACAATTATTGAAAACAAATTTTTATGCTAACATTTAAGAAAATCAGTAAGAATATTAATGTCACATTGATTGTTAAGTCTGCACGTTGCATTTACATTGGCAAAACTGGAGTGACTTTTTAACGTTCTCTTATAGTCTACTAGCATAGTACCTGTCCTTTGTACGGGATTGAAGAATATTTGTATTCCTTTAATTTGTATTTGTATTTGGGTTGAATTTAATTACTGAAATAAATACCACTAAATATATTAAAGTATAGTTTATAAACCTAGCTTAAGGGAAATTCCAAGGCTAGTTTGGCGATGCCTTGACGAAATTCCTAAATAAAAATAGGCAAATGTGAAAAAAAGGGATCCTAAGAATGTCTATGTAAAATGTCAGGTATTTATTTCCCGTTCCCACGAGTTCGGTAAGGGAAACATTATACCGGGCGACTCAAAAAGTCATCAGGAATACAATAAATAATAAAAACTCTCACTGAAGGAAATCAATAATTTTTATAAAATTAAAGTTGGATAAAAAATTCATTGCGGAGTAATAAGAAGTACTACATCCGAGTATCAACGGCCGAACTACGTATACATATACTTAAATATAGGCCTAACTATAAAGTATCCAGTAACGATAGATTTGGTTGTAATTTTATACAATACTTTATACTTATATTAAAATATACCTGTAAAGGGTCCAGTAAGGATATTTGGTTCTAATTTTATAAAACATTACCTAATTAAACGTATACCTCCTGATACTTCGTCTGGTGATCTCTACTCTAGCCTTAAATATATACATTTGGTTAAACGAATAAAATTACAACCAAATCGATCCTAACTCTAAACTTCATAGGTATATAAAACTAACCTTTAAAGGCAATAACAAACAATAACTACAATATAGCTTCAGGACATGTTATTGATTCGTTTTATATGTATTGTAGATATATTGTAAATTTTTATATAATAGTATAGATTAGTTACCAATAAATATATCAAACTGTAAACTTACAGATTATGGTCCTGAAAACCCAGGGAATGAAAAAACCTCTGCTTGTAACACAACATTTGTAAAGTAAACTAACCTAGAAAGATGCATAACAAACACATAATAATAGCTGTTTAAATGTGTTTAAAAGTGACTGTTACAGGTAATTATCAGCTGTTTAAATCAAGTTAATTAACAAATTGAGTATAGAAAATTGAGTGCTAAGTGGGTCTTTAAGGCCCGTGTAGCGGTGTCTTAATGGAATTTTTAAATACAATTAGGGCTATGTGTTAACAAGGAACCCTAAGAACGTCTATGTAAAATTTCAGCTCAATTGGTACAGTAATTTTGACGTGATTGAGTAACAGACAGTCACACATACCCAGACACCATTAGATTTGTATATATTAGTAAAGATTAAATACTCTTCCCATGTACTAATTCAAGGTAAAAATGCTCCACTAAATCTGATTTCGCTGTTGAAATATAATCTAATAGAAGAGATAAGCTAAAAAAAAGGGAAAAACACAAATGTTTTAAAGTTAATTTCTAATATAAAAGTGAATAATTTTGCCAAACATCAGGAGTAGTAATGGGTATACTTTATCCCCCCAATGAGAGAGCAGTATTTCTTACCCCCACTCCTTCCTAAGCCCCGCCCCTTTTGTTTGATAGGTCGATGGTGATGAAGATGGCGTCGACGCCCCGCCCCTGGTGCTGGTGGAGGAGCGGAAGGGCCATCTTGTTCTGGTGATGACGTTTGGAAAAAATATAATTCTTGGTTGGGGAATGGAACCTAGGACGTTTGGTTTGCTGGCGTGTGACGCTAGCGACTGAGCTACGAGTCGTTCAGTTGTGTGTAACTGTATGATGGGGGTACAAGTAGGTCTTGGTTGGAAATTTCGGTTAAATAAGAGTAATACGTGTATTTTAATAAATATGAATTTATTGTCTCAAAAAATAAAAATATATTGACAAGGGCAAATACGTAATTTAAATACAATATATATATATAAATATAACAATAATTTTAAGTCTGAATTTAGAGGGAAGACTTCATTAACGAATACTATGATAATTTAAACAATTATTCCAGGTTCAGAAATAGTCGGTAGCGTCTGTCAGCAGGTTTCCTGCATATGGGACACCTCTGCACCCTTTCCGCACACTGGTTGCAATACACGTGACCGCAGGGTATGATGGCAGTGCATGGTGGTCTTTCTAAGCAGACAGTACAGTCTGCTATACGGTAGCCGCTGTTTCGGTCTCCGTCGTTCTGCTCTTCTGATGTTCTCTGTTTCAACATACAAGAAGATAATTTATATTATTGTAAATGAATAGCATAAATATCAGTTTTTACAAATTGTAACACTTACGGCTACGAATGAAGGGATTCGATCGGCCATTATAGCCTCCGCTTCAGCGACAGCCACTCTTCTTCGACCCTCTTCAAGACGTTTGTCCAGATCGCTCATCATGATCCTCCATACGCCGACTGCGTAGAAGTTTTGTTCATATCCGTCTCTTTGAAACGCTGTCTCTAAGTCTGATACTAGCCTTTTTAGTATCTGCAGTGCATCAGCCGATACGTTACGAGCTGCAGTTGCACGTGCATTTCCCACAGCCGTCTAAGAAAATTAGAAATGAAATTCATTTATAATCCTTTGATAGTACAGCTATTATCATCGTACAATAAAACTTACTGAATATTGAGGAGGATATCTTGTCCTACTTCCTAAGCAAAGGAAACAGTCAATACGAGAATGCTCGTGTCCTTGTATGTGTTGCAATTCCTCCTCTAGTTCACCCGAATGAGACGCTCGATCTCTGAGTCTATTTACAACGTGATTTAATAATGCAGCCTATAAAATACAATTTATTTTAGTAATGAAAAATAAGAAGATAACAGTAAAAATTCATTAAGAATACAATAATCACCGGTGTTGGGTGGTCGGTGTTGCTACGATCAGCCAAAGGTCCTCTGGTTCTAGACGGAGTGTTTGTTCCCTGAAAGAAAAACGCTTATTAGATGAAACTGTTAATAATCTAAATTGTTTGGAAACAGTAAAGGCAGTTCATTAATAATCACCGATGTTGGGTGGGCGGTGTTGCTACGATCAGGTACTCTAGGAGGAGTCGTAATGTGTGTTTCCTGAAAGGAAAAAAGCTTATTAGATATGAAAATGAAACTGTTAATAATCTAAATTGTTTATAATTACCTGTGACGTAGTCTCCCTGCTCTGATCAACCATCGATTGGCGTCTATGGTACGGTGTCCATGCAGCCCTTCGTAATATTGATGGGCTACGTCTGTTACGATCGATTTCGTTAGTATGATTGTCTAATTCTTCCCAAATGCCCGTTTCATCGTAGCTAGAATCATCGTTGTTTGTTGTGTCATTAGACTGAAAATCAATGAAAAATTGCAATAACGAAACATAAAAACTTTAACAAAAAAAAACACGCTATTTCATACTCACCTCTGATTGATTTCGTCTATCGGTCATAGTGTTTCTGAAATAAATCGATAGTTTCTGAAATATATCGATAATTAAGTATTTGTTTAAAAGAGTATTCGTTAATCAAGTCAGCTCCCCCCGTGGGATGAACTCTAATAGTTCGTCCCAGTGAAAACATCGTATTTCCATTATCACCATGTCTTACCGAAATTTCTCCAACTCCGGAAGAATCATTCACTATAGCAGTATCGTTTCGGAAAAAAGTAGTCTTTTTTATATCGTCATCAAAGTCAACTTGAACAGATTAACGGTTGTTACGAGCACAGGTAATACCGTATTCTTTATTCAACGCCAATGACTTTAAAGGCACCAAAATTCGCTCGTAAACCGGAACCGCTCAAGCCAGCTCCCCGTGGGACGAACTCTAATAGTTCGTCCCAGTGAAAACAGCTCCAGCCACGCTGTGATCAGTGGTGACCACTCCATTAAAATATGTCACCCCCTTGAAAATAAATAAGATTTACGGCCGTATTTCCATTATCACCGTCTTACCGACATGACGTGTAATGACAAATTTGCATTTCTCCAACTCCGGAAGATCGGAATCTTGCACTATAGCGGTATACCGTTTCGGAAAAAAAGTAGTCTTTTTTATATCGTCGTCATCAAAGTCAACCTGAATAGACGAGCCATGAATGGTTGTTACGAGTTTCGCACAGATAATGCCGTATTCTTTATTCAACGCCAACGACTTTAACGACACCAAAATTCGCTCGTAAACCGGAACCGCATTGAACCGGTTAACTGTCGAATTTTCGGAGAGCTGACTTGCAGTATTCATAATTAAGATAAAACACTCACAACGCACCTAACTGCAAAGCGCTGAAGACTGATGCTCTCTGTATGTTGGTACCGGCTTATATACTGTGCAACTCCCCACGCGTCCTCTGTGTAGTTGCCCAAAGCGGCTGTGTCACGCAACAGAAAGTTTAGAAATCATTGACCTTTTCCCACACTCGAGGTTGTGCCGTGTGAAATCGTTGAACTTTCACTCCCACTCGCGGTCGTGCAGTGAAAGGATTAGAAATCGCTGACCTACTTTCACTCCTACTCGCGGCCGTGCAGTAATTAGAAATCGCTGGCCTATGTCTCCCACTCTAAACAGGTTGCTATATAAACCCGTATATTACAGGTAGGACAGTATACTCCGGTGTCATTCAGACTGCAAAGAGGTAAGTGTGATTGTTATTCTATCTCTGTTTCTAATAAACAGTTAGCTATATAACAGTTAGCACAGTATACTCGGGTCTCATTCTGACTGCAAAGAGGTAAGTGTGATTGTTATCCTATCTCTGTTTCTAATTTGACTTCTTAAAATAAAACCTATATTATGGCCGTGTATATTTTTTCTAATGTGCAAACCTATGTAAAGAAATTCCGTTTATACGGGAATAAAATTGTTTTTAAATTCAATACACCCCCTGAAGGTGTAGGAGAGATTGAATGGGTTAGACAGGGACTTCAAGAGTTGGTTGAATCTGTGACTAGGGGTACAACAGACGAAGATCGACTTGGGTTTACTATGACTAGCATAAACTTTAAGAATCGTACACCTGGGTACGTAGCCTTCAGGCCTGCTTCGGAATTAACGTCAGACATTCTTTGGGACGTTTTTGGTGGAATAATCCAGAGTAACGCTGAGGGATTTATGTCAGGGGATACCTTCCAGGTATCGTGTACCAAGGTTAGAGTACCTGTAGGGCGGGGTCGAAGTAGGCGTGGGATTTACAATAACTTTGGCGAAGAGTGTCACAGCAGAACGGGAATCGTTGTAATTAAAAATAAAGATGCTTTGTGCTTGCCTTGTGCTCTTGTGGTTGGCATTGCTCGGGCGCAAAATGATAAAGAATATAAAGCTATAATACAGAACAAAGGTAAACGTCAGACCGTTAGGGCACAGCAACTAATGGCTGACGCTAATGTAGAAATTACCGAGTCAGGTGCGGGTGTGAATGAGTTACAAGCGTTTCAAAATCATTTAACTGAATATAAAATCACGGTGTTCAGTTACGGTAGTAGAGGTAGGCATGTGTTTTTTGAAGGTAATGTGAACAATCCCAAGTATAAAATAAATTTGCTATTTCACAAGTCCCATTTTAATGTGATTACCAGTTTAACTAGCGCGTTTGCGTGTCATTTCTACTGTGAAGCATGTCGGACACCGTACAACACTTTAGGCAAACACAAATGTTCAGCTACCTGTTATTCATGTAAACGGACTCCACCGTGTGTGCTAGACGACAACGGTGGTATTCAATGCGGTGACTGTAACCGTCATTTTATGAACCAGCAATGTTACAACACACATTCCGTAAGCGTTTGCAAGTATATTAGAAAATGTCTAATGTGTGAGAAGGTAATATTTACTACAGACCGTAAAAGCACACATCAGTGTGGAGAGGTTTATTGTAAAATGTGCTTAGAGTACAAGCCGGCTAACCATCGGTGTTACATGAAAATCAATACACAAAAGCCTCCAGTTAAAGATTTCATGTTTCTATTTTTCGACCTGGAAACGCGTCAAGACGAAGTCCTTGATAGCACTCACGTGCATAGGGTAAACTTATGCATTTCTCAACAGTACTGTTGGAAATGCGTAAATGGCGAACGTTGCCGTAATTGTACGCCACGAACTCGTGTTTTTAAAGAGAGTCCAGTTGAAGGGTTCATGGCCTACATAATGGATGCGCGTAAAACGTTTAAAAAGGTGTGCGTTATCGCTCATAATGGACAGGCATTTGATTTCCAATTCCTTTTGAAATACGTTCTGGAAGAAACTCAGTTTACACCTGAATTGATAATGCGTGGAACTAGGATTATAAAGATGGAGATCGATAACATAAAGTTTATTGATTCTCTAAACTATATGCCAATGGCATTGTCTAAACTCCCTGAAGCGTTCGACCTACCTCCCGAAAAAAAGAAGGGTTACTTTCCCCACCTTTTCAACACAGTGGCCAATGAAAATTATGTAGGTCCTATTCCAGCAAAGGAATACTACTGTCCTGACTCAATGTTCGAAAAGAACAATACAAAATTCTTACAGTGGTACGATGAACAGGTCTCCAACGGTTATGTATTCAATTTTCAAAGGGAAATATTCGAATATTGCCTCTCTGATGTTGATATATTAGCTCAAGCCTGTATAAAGTTTCGTGCTTCGTTCTTGCAGGAATGCAATGTAGATCCGTTTCTCGAGGCCGTCACTATTGCTAGCGCGTGTAGCCTAGCGTTCAGAAGAAATTTTCTCAAGCCAAACACAATAGGCATACTGCCCAAGAATGGATACAGACTCGTCGATAAGCAGTCCACCATTGCTCTACAGTGGCTCGCATGGATCGAAGACCAGAAAGGCTATCGACTGGAGCATGCTGGTAGAGGTCGTGAAATTAAAGTAGATGGTATAAAGGTTGACGGACTATGTGACCAAACGAAGACCGTATATGAATTTCACGGCTGTTACTGGCACGGATGTCCAAACTGTTACACATTTGGGCGTGATTCACCTCTAATCGACGACCCGTCAGACACTCATAGTGCTCGACTGACCAGGACTAAAGCTAAGACGGCTAAGTTGTCCCGTCATTATAATGTTGTCGAGTTGTGGGAGTGTGAATTTTATAGGATGAAAAAAATAAACAAAAGGATGGCATACCTTGATTCCCACCCTCTAATACATCTCACACCACTAAACCCTCGAGATGCGTTTTTCGGCGGTCGTACGGGGAATGTAAAATCGTACCATATGTGTCAGGAGAACGAGAAGATTCGGTACATTGATGTTTGTTCCTTGTACCCCTGGGTGTGTAAGTACCGAGAATATCCGATAGGACATCCGCAAATACACGTCGGCAATAATGAGTGTAGAGCCGCAGGAATGTCTGCTGACGGCCTCCTGAAATGTACAGTCCTACCTCCTCGGGATTTGTATCATCCAGTGCTGCCGGTCAGGATGAACGATAAATTGATGTTCATCCTATGCCGTACATGTGGTGAGAACCTTATACCTGGAGACTGTACTCACTCTCTTGACGAACGGACGTTGACAGGAACATGGACTATGGACGAGATACGCAAAGCTGTGCAGAAAGGTTACGTGATATTGGAAATGTATGAGCTCTGGCAATACGAAATGGCTTCATTTGACAAAGGGAACGGACTGTTTACCGACTATATTAATAAATTTTTAAAAATAAAGCAGGAGGCTTCAGGTTACCCAGAGTGGTGTCGTACTGAACAAGACAAAATAGACTATGTCCAAAGCTATTTCGACAACGAGGGGGTTAGACTTGACCCGATGAAAATTGAAAAAAATCCTGGTGCCAGGTCGTTGGCTAAATTAATGTTAAACTCCTTTTGGGGTAAGTTTGGACAACGTGAAAACCAGCCAAAGACTACAATAGTAAGAGAGCCGAATGAACTGTTCAACTTGTTAACGTCACCGTCAATTGATGTAAACAATATACAAGAGGTTAACGAGGACGTTGTCGTAGTGAACTGGTGCTACACCGACAACACCTGTGATGTACTACCAACAGTAAATGTCGTTCTCGCTGCATTTACTACAGCCCATGCTCGTCTTAAGCTCTATGAGTATTTGGACGTGTTGGGATCACAGGTCCTCTATTACGACACAGATAGTGTAATTTATCTCCACAAAGACGGTACGCACGATGTATCGACAGGAGACTACTTGGGACAGATGACAGACGAACTGGCAGACTATGGTCCTTCTGCATATATAACAGAATTTGTTTCGGGAGGTCCGAAAACGTACGGTTACAAGGTAATGTGTCCGGAAAATGACAAAACCGTTACAGTTTGCAAAATTAAAGGACTGACTTTAAATCTCCGCACCTCGGGTTATTTGAATTTCGATTCTTTAAAGAAATTAGTATTGAATGAACAAACAGAGGAGGATAGCATAATGGTCACTGAACCGCGTATACGTCGCAGAAAGGATCATGATGTTATTACTGTGTGTGAAACAAAAATGTTCAGAACCACAGGTGCGAAAAGAAAACGTAACGGGGGTTTTGATACGCTACCTTATGGGTACTGTAAGGTTCCACGCCTAGAATGATTCCCATCATTCTGAACGGTGTTGTGAAATCAAGTCGTTCCATTTTAGTTTTTGTATGACCTATGCTGTGTGGAGATCCTAGGTTGAATGAATGGGCCCTCTGTCACGGTCTAAACGCCTATAAGGCTGTGTGAATAGCTAAGTGTTGTAGCAACAAAAGAACATAGCTTCTGTGGTGGCAATGTCAGACAGATTGTGTTTTTGTATTGAATAAAATACCTTTTTACAAAAGGTATAAAATATTTGTTGCACGAGTGTGTGTGTGTGTGAAACCTAGGTTGAATGGTCCTCTGTCTCGACTTAATCGTCTATAAGACTGAATGTGTGTGTGGATGGGGTTTAAAGTAAAATTGAACGACAAAAACTGACCGCCAGGGAGGATAGGCCTTGGAATGCTTCCCGGGTACGCTTCCAAAAACAAGAACGACTGTACCTCCTGGGTGTTGATGGAAACCTAGTCAGTTGGTTTAAAAGTACCAAAAGTAAAATCAGGGTGGTCAGTTTTGAAATGAACGTTAGACGTGCTATTGCTAACGAGCTTCATAAGCCGGCTCGTAGAAACTTTAAAACACGTAGTGTTACTTTGAAAGGTGTAAACGATCTTTATCAAGCTGATTTAGTTGAGATGATTCCCTATGCAAAGGAAAACAAAGGCTATAAGTATATATTGACTATGATTAACTGTTTATCAAAATTTGCGTTTGCGGTGCCGATAAAATCTAAAACCGGTTCCGAAGTAGCTTCAGCATTAAAGCCTATACTAGAAAAACACAGTATGAAGCATTTTCAGACCGATCAGGGTAAAGAATGGTTTAACAAATCTGTTCAAAACTTATTGAAAACCTATAAAATTAATCACTATCACACTTACACCGAGAAAAAAGCTTCCATCGTAGAAAGGTTAAACAGAACTTTGAAAAGTAAAATGTGGTTAGAATTTACGGCTCGCGGTAGTCATAAATGGACTGATTTTTTAGATGATATTGTGAAGTCATACAACAAAACCGTACACAGTACTATTGGTATGAAACCGTGTCAGGTGAGAAAAAAACATGAAGCAATGCTGTTGGCTAGAATAAACGAGAAAGTAAATAGTCGTACTATACCTCAATCGCGATCATTCCAGGTAGACGATAGAGTTAGAATATCCAAATACAAAAAAGTTTTTTCGAAAGGATTTTATCCAAACTGGACGCAAGAAGTATTTACCGTGTTCGCTGTTGTACCGTCCACACCTAAAACCTACATTTTACAAGATTCGAGAGGTGAAATATTAAAAGGTGGGTTTTATGCTGAAGAATTAAGTCGAACAAATGTTGGCGACGTTTATTTGGTGGAAAAAGTTTTGCGCCGGAAAGGAGATAAGGTTCTTGTGAAATGGCAAGGTTTCGATAAAACCCACAACTCGTGGGTAGATAAAAATAAACTTATACTGTGAAACATTGTACCACATCCGGCAAGCCGCCCATGCGCATCCGGCCATGTGCAAGCGCTGACGTCAATGGAAAAGTACTGGTCGCGATTGCTTTGTCCGCATCCGACCCCGAGCATGCGATTGGAAAAGTACTAGCTGCAGAGACAATGTGTCACAATTGCTTTATACTGCAATAGAATATATGTTTCGAAAATAAATATTAAGTCTTTCGCACAATTGATTCATTCTGGTTACGTCTTTCGAGATGCGTGTAGTGATTGCTCCATATACGATGCAGCTACATAATTTCGACGCTTATGTAGGTGAAAAGGAGAAACGAATTCGTCACAGTCCCCTATTGCCCAACACTATTAGAGCAATTGTGTGTGGTCCTTCAAATTGCGGCAAAACAAATGTAATTTTCAATCTTTTGTTCGAGGCAAACGGACTGAAGTTCGCCAACATTTATATTTTTTCAAAATCACTTCACCAACCGAAATATAAGTTTCTGTCTAAGGTGATGGAAGAATCGGGTATCGGTTATTTTCCGTACAGTGATAACGACAACATCATAAATCCACATGAAGCGGAACCGAATTCCATTATGATTTTTGACGATATACAGTGTGAAAAACATGATAACATACGTAATTACTTCAGTATGGGAAGACATAGCTCAATTGACTCTTTTTATCTCGGTCAAACGTACAGTAGGATTCCCAAACATTTAATCCGAGACAATACCAACCTGATTGTTGTATTTAAACAGGACGATATGAATTTAAGACACATTCATTCGGATCACGTAGGCACGGACGTGTCGTTTAACACTTTCAAAAAGCTCTGTGCAACAGCCTGGAAAGACAAATTCGGTTTTATAGTAATAGATAAAGACAGCGATATAGATCAGGGTCGATACAGAATTGGGTTCGATTCCTTCGTAAAAGATTTATAATGCGTATATACACTTATAATGATATTTCGCCATATGCTAATAGCGGCACTACCAAAACACCAAAATCAAATTTGTGTTGTTTCTATTATCCCGATAAGAAGAGGTTTTGCGGGAACTACTGTAGCCGGACGAATAGACATGGACATGTATTTAATAGACGCTGCTGGAGACATAAGCGGTTCGGGTCGTACAGCAAGAGTTTGCCGCCTATAATTCTGTTAATGATCACATCCGCAAATAGAATTTATAATCGAGACATTTGGATTAGGTTCATGCACGAATGTGATAAAGGAGGTGTACCATTTGAATTGATATTATACAATGAACACATGTTGAAAGGAACTGTTCGGCATCCGCAAAACTTGGTATCCAGATTCCGGCCGTTTCCTGATTTTTTCAATCGGACACTGACTCCCAGTCACGGAGGCATAGAGTACACGCAAGTATACCTCGACATGTTACAGTACAGCTGTTCATTGCCGTACGCGTCCCGTTGTGTAGTAATCACGGAAAGGACAATTCCCATAGTCGGTCCTATAAAGGCGTAGAAGCTTATCAGCAGTGTAAAGTGTTGTGTAGACATTAGCTACAATGTGAAATACGGTCCTAGACCTTCGTCGCTACCTTTACGCAGTAGAGGTAAATTTTACGAGGCTGTAAATAATAAGGCACAAGGTGTGTTTACAACCGAATTTCTAAAGGCCGCCCTGCCGACGGTGCCTAATCAGTGTCATCATTTCGGCTTGTCTTTTGACGGATCAAAATATACTGTTGTCGATCGTAGGCAACTTCAAATGTGGTGCACATACACGGGGGCAAATACTGATGAGTTTCTGCTTTTGAATAGTTATCTTCTCGAAAACTCTATACCGACGCTAAAACGGTACATGCAAGATATGCCTAGAGATGATAATCTAATAGTAGCCGAAATACCGCAATGGCGTGAAAATATAAAACGTACCTTTGTCTTTAGAAGCGCCGAGAAGGTGGAAAGTATACCATATTTTGACAACAACATGTACAGATACTGCCGAGGTTTATCTTGGAACAATTCGAAATTGATGAAAGCGTCCGCATCACAGGTTGTACAGTACCTATTGCGTGAAAAGCGTTACGCTGTGTTTTTTCGATCTTTGGAACTGTCTTAAAAGCTATTTGATAGTCGAATTACTGTTCATTTCGCAATATGACACCAAAGGAGGAGCAAGTTATCTCTGAGATCGCCCGTTTGAGGGAGAACATCAAGAGAAAGTATCTGCAGATAAAATTCGGCGATGCAGATGCTGAACGGATTTTGACTAAACAATATAGCCCTATCATTAAGGAAATTTCGAAAATTCGTCGTCCACAGCCGAAAATGGAAATTAAAAAAGAAGAAGAAATGGATGTAGACATGGAGGATGATGCTTCACAAACCAATGTTCCGAAATTCATCGATACCGAAGTAATAGCTGAATCAACAGATGAGCCTGGACCTTCAGTTACACCGATGCGCCAAAGTAGTGTTGTTAAAGAGCTACTATCAACACCGGCGGGCCAGGAAGATAGTGTTCGTTATGTCCATACAATGTTCAAACATCGTCTACCGCGGACCTACGTGTTGAGAATGATTAAAGACAATAGGAATACAATTGATAACACATACGGTCCTCGAATAACAGGAGACGGTACTGTTATGATAGGCGATAAGTATATAAGGTTTGACGACGAAAACGGTGACATCATCATCGACGCGGACACTTACAAGGGAACCGAAGGGCTCTATGAATTGATATTTATGCGCAAACCCAATGAAACATTATACACAAAGGCAGACCTGAACACCTATAAACAAATCTGTGAACAAACCAGTGCTCATAGGAAAGGTTATAATCCGCTCTTAGCCATAAACCGTGCTAGTAAATCCGCCAAGTACAAGGCAATTATATCGAGATTATTTCCGCCGACCGGTTTGCATAGCGGTAAAGGTTATGCGTATTGGGACAACCCTAACGAACTCTGTGACAGGTTACGACTACTTTTGTCGTCTCAAGAGGTAGGTCATACAGGTCATGAGAACGAAATTGCCTCCATTATAGAAGAGCTGAGGGAAGCGGGTCTTATAAAAGGCAGTGGAAATAGAAAAATTAGGACATTAATAAGATGAGCGTCGATAAGTTTGGTCGTTTTTCGGACCAGATTAACGCTCCGCACCCCCATCATCATCAGCACGGGATAGGTCTGACTCCCGATGGTAATCATTATGACGCGATAGGTAAGTTATTGCGCAATGTTGGTGATCCTATTGAGGACAGCGATGCCGTCAATGCGGGTACGATAGCGAAAAAATGTTTAGGTTTCGACGAGGATAGGAAAAAATACTACACTAAAGGCTTTTCTGTAGGCGGTCTAGGCCAACCCGTTGAGGACGGCGATGCAGTGTCCAAAACGTATCTCGAACAAAACTGTTTGACTCGAATAAAGAATAGATATCATACAAAAGGCTTGCCTTTGGGAGGTCTCGGAGAGCCGAAAGAAAAAGATGATGCCGTAACGAGAGCCTACTTGGAATCGTTGGTTCCTATTAAACTAGCCGATTGTTCTTCCTTTGGCGACCAAAGGGTGTGCGGTGTATCGGCACCTATGAAAGACTCTGACGCTATTAACATGAAGTATGTCAGAGATAATTTCTTATCGAAAAACGCAGAGGGTAAATTTGACGCTCACGGAGTGGCCATATGTAATGTTAAAGCGCCTTTGTATAAAAATGACGCCGCTACAAAATTATACGTGGACGATAGGGTGCCTCGAAAAGACAAAACTGTTTGGAGTTTTCAAAATAAGCGGCTCGCTCAGGTCGAAGAACCTTTGTACCAACAAGATGCGGTCACACTGGGTTTTCTAATGAAAAATACGCTGTTTCTCACCCTACTGCCGATCGGTGAAATGTATAACGCAAACGGAAAATGTATAACTAATGTTCGAGACGGTTTCACCGATGTCGACGCAGTTAACGTTCGTCAGCTTCATGAAATTAAATCTTGGATAAAGAAATACACTCTGCATTCCGAGGAGACGGGCGACTACTACTGGTTAAACTCTAAGCGGTTATCGGGGATAGCCGATGGTATAGCTGATAACGATGCTGTTTCGCAAAGGCAATTGAATACGGCTATTCAAAGCCTACGAGACACGCTAATGCGAGAGAAGCCTGTCGAAAAATAGATCGACAAGGTCAATAGGCGATAATAAATACGGGAACACTTTAAAAATAATTTTCGATGTTTTGAAAATACGATGCATGAAGACGACTAGACTCCGAGAGTTATATGCAATCTTGAAAGACATATTTTATAAGTAGGCGTAACAGTGACTGTTATGAATCATTAATAAAATGGGTGTCAAACGGAAAACAGCTGTTAGTCGTAAACGCGGTGTCGTAAAGACAGGACGTGGACTAGTGTCTGGTGTTTTGAATAAGGCCATCGATTTACTTCCAGTCGAGTTACACTTACCTTCGTACAATTATTGTGGACCGGGAACAAAATTGAAGACACGGTTGGCACGCGGTGATAAAGGTATAAATCCGTTGGACGAAGCCTGTAAACAACACGATATCTCATACAGCAACTACAGTGATTCAGATAGAAGACGCGTAGCCGACGAAATCTTAGCGGGAAAAGCTTGGAGCAGAGTCAAAGCGGGTGACGCATCGCTCGGTGAACGCGCCGCTGCTTTGGCCGTAACGGCAGCGATGAAAGCTAAGACAGCATTTGGCGGCGGTAAAAGACGTCGTCGTCGAAAGCCTACCGTTCAACACCTGTTGAAACGTCTGCAAGGCAAAGGGCTTTACTTGAAACCGTACAAGAAACAAGGTAGCGGGAAGAAGAAGAAAAGATGTACGAAAAAAAAACGTCGATAGATTGTATACCCATTAGACCGTTGACTAATATAGAACTGGAAAGATACGCTTTAGCATTGGGAGTACCGTGGTTCAGAGGTGTATACATGAGAGATACATTACCTGCACGACCTTTAAGAAACGAATCGGCTATCGTGAATTTGGATAGTATAACCGGTCCCGGCACCCATTGGGTATGTTACAAAAAGAGAGGAAACTCTATAGAGTACTATGATAGTTTCGGGAATCTGCGACCGCCAATTGAGCTAAGTAGGTATTTTGGCGAAAACGCTAACGTACACTATAACTACAAGAGACATCAAAAAGACAACTCAGTCGTTTGCGGTCATTTGTGTCTAAAGTTTCTAACGTCATGAGCATAGTTCTATCAGATCACACTGCTGTTTTGTCTTGTGACTTTTTCCCACCAATTGATGTATCAAAAGGCGAGTGGGAAATAGCTTTCATCGATCTGGCAACATACAACTCGATACCAAATATCGTTGAGGATGTAAACAATCTTTTTCATTACGGCGATGATAAAAACGTTCACACGATTTCATTACCGACCGGATCGTACGAAATATCCGATATTGAGAGGTACATTAAAACGAAACTAGTTCCCGATACTGTTTTAGTATTGACACCGAATAATAACACACTCAAAGTGGAAATAAAATGTTCGCACGCAATCTTTTTCGACAAGGCCATGTCTATAGGCCAGCTGATGGGGTTCAGTAAGAAGAAGTTAGAGGCAAATCATAAACACTCTTCTGACCGGCCTGTAGATATCATCAGGGTTAACGTGATACGCGTGGATTGCAATATAGTCGCAGGATCGTTTCAAAACGGCATAGAATGCCATACCTTGCACGAATTTTATCCGCAGGTACCACCCGGTTATAAAATTGTAGAAGTCCCTCAGAGCGTAATATATTTACCTGTCAACGTAAGCGTCATTCATAATATCACTGTAAGTCTACGAGATCAGAACGGTGATATAATAGATTTTCGTGGAGAAAACATTTCCGTACGATTACATTTACGTAGACGTCGAGATGGGCCTAATATTTAACGAGCGCTTCTATAAGAAGGGCGGCAGTTTACGTCCGACGACGGCACAGTTAACACTGCGAAACGTTAGGTTCCTCAGATCTTTGGGTTTTAAAGTGAACAATGGAAAACCTTTTGGCAATCGACTCTAGCGCCGAGTACGACAACACCCTCAACGGACTGGAGTACCATACTCATCGACCGTACTCCTCCGCTACGCTTGGCAATAACGATGAAATTCGTATTCCCATTCATCAACAAGATGTCATTACGATACCTTTTCAGAGCACGCTGCATATAAAAGGTACTTTGACAGCGACAAAAGACGGAGGAGCGGCCGCTGACGTGTCTTTGATAAATAATGCTATAGCTTTTCTTTTCGACGATATCAGATACGAAATCGGAGGCAACGAAATAGACAGGACCAGGAATGTCGGTATAACGACCACCATTAAGAACTTGCTTTCTTTGCGCGAACACGAAAAAAATAAACTCGGAAATTGCGGTTGGCTAGGAGTGGGTAAAACAAATAACGATTGTAAAGAGTTCAACATAGTTATACCGTTGCGTATGTTGATGGGATTTTTCGAGGATTACAATAGAATTGTAGTCAACGTGAAACAGGAGCTTGTCCTTTTGCGTTCATCTTCAAATTTAAACGCAATAGTTAGCACGGATGCGACAAATATTGATCTGAAAATAAATACTATCTATTGGCGAGTTCCGCACGTCTCCGTAGCCGATCCGATAAAATTGAAACTTTTGAAAATGATTGAACGCGATGTCACCGTTCACGTACCACACCGGAAATGGGAACTAATAGAATATCCCGGTTTACCGTCCACGAAAAAACTCTCTTGGACTGTAAAGACATCTTCGCAACTGGAAAAACCTCGTTACGTAATTTTCGCGTTGCAAATCGATCGCAAAAACAAGATTAAAGCAAATGCTTCAGAGTTTGATAGCTGCAAGGTAACGGATGTAAAATTGTATCTCAACTCTCAGTACTTTCCCTACGATAATATTCTCGGCGACACCGCCATTTTGTATGACATGTACGTTAGATTTCAGCAGTCCTATTATTCACGCGAACCATCACCATGTCTAGACTTGTCAACCTTTAAGCAAAAAGCACCGATTTTTGTAATCGATTGTTCAAAACAAAACGATACGATAAAATCAGGGCCTGTAGATGTGAGACTTGAAATCGAGGCGTCTGAAAATATTCCGCCTAATACTTCCGGTTACTGCTTGATTATTCACGATTCGCATATTGTCTATAACCTGCTAACAGGTGTTGTTAAAAAGATTACGTAATCTGTGACCACACCCTGTGATATATTACCCTATTTGTTCGCATTTAGTCTCAGTTGTCGTCATGGACGCGATGGATGTAGACCGTACCGCTCGTCCGTTGGGCATATTTCTAAAGTCTGTGTATTTTCTGAATGACCAGTGTACGAAGTTTGTCGCGACCGGGCTTTTTCAGCACACCGTCTACGAACTAGGCGTCCTTATACAGGCTGGTAGAAAATTTGTTTTTTTCACGTACAACGACTTTAATGATTTCAAGACACGACTACCGCTGCCTGAAGGAGAACAACGTAAGTTTACACTAACTAACGGCGATATCACAATAAAGACTGTCTTCGGTAAACGTTATATCGCATTGTTTGACGGAAAACACAGGGTCACCTTGGGCCTACCAGAATGGAATTTATTAATGGATACCATACCGCTCGTAAACCGGCGCATCAGCGAACTGTTTTATAATGAACCACAACTAGGGTCTTACATCATTGAGTGTCTAGCCACGGACGAGATCGTGTCCAGTACTCTCCCCGAGGCAGACAAGTTGTACGAGGAAGTTGTTTTGTACAAGAAGCATGCAAGCAGTGGTTGAGTTTCATGCCTAATAATATATATACGTTACTTTCTACGATTTATATATTTCTTGCTAGGTACACGTTCGTATGTTACTTCATACCATAGCGGCTCTTTAAATTACTTCATATCTTACGAATTTATTTAGTATTAATTTTTTATTAATATTAATTTTTGTGTAAACTTTTGTTGGCAGACAAACATGCAAGCAGTAGTGGAGTTTCATGCCTTCGTCGACAACGATGGCAAATACGTTGTGAAGGAACTGGCTGTGGTGTCCGAACACTATCAAAGTGTTACCATTTTCAAACCGCCTTACAAATTTCATAATTTAAATGATTCGTCACAAAAATCTGCTAGATGGTTACAGGCAAAATATCATCGTATCAGCTGGTACGAAGGTAGTATACCTTTTGATGAACAACTATTGCGAATCATGCTAACACCGTTTTCCACCATTTTCACAAAAGGTTTGGAAAAGGCTCAATATTTGCGGCAGTTCCATCCACATGTGATGGAATTGCCTGAGAAATACTCGTCTAGCGACAACAACAACAGCCCTATTTACTTCAAATGCATACTACCGCAACACAACACTTATGCAGACTGTAAATGTGCACTACGCAGTGCAAGATATTATTATGATTTGCTTATCGCTTAGAGTTTAAAACCGGCTGTTTGCATTGGGAACTGCATTTTGTCATGGAGTGGCAGTTACAGGAAATGGCGATGGTTGGAGCCATTTTCATTCGGGTAATCGACCTTGAATGTCGGGGTAAACACCCTACTTGAAAGTCGATTGCCCGTCGCAACACAACATTTATGTTATGTAGATTGTAAATGTGCACTGCGCAGTGCAAGATATTAGAGTTTAAAACTGGCTGTTTCCATTGGGAACTTCATTTTGTCATGTTAGGCAGTTACAGGCAATGACTGTGGTTGGAGCCATTTCGGGTAATCGACCTTGAATGTCGATTCCGAACACTATCAAAGTGTTACCATTTTTAAACCGCCTTACAAATTTCATAATTTAAATGAATCGTCACAAACGTCTGCTCGTATCAGCTGGTACGAAGGTAGTATACCTTTTGATGAGCAACTATTGCGAATCATACCGTTTTCCACCATTTTCACAAAAGGTTTGGAAAAGGCTCAATATTTCCACATGTCATGGAATTGCCTGAGAAATACTCGTCTAGCAACAACAGCCGTATTTACTTCAGGTGCATACTACCGCAACCAAACACTTATGTACATTGTAAATGTGCACTGCGCAGTGCAAGATATTATTACGATTTTGCTTATCGCTTAGTATAAAACTTGATGGTCACTGGCGTGGGTTAACTCCCCGTAAACCTTCAAGAAAAATGTTTTAAAGGTCCCTGGCACGGGGTAACTCCCTGTAAACCTTTAAAGCTTCAAAAAAAATTTAAAAAAAAACTTGATGGTCACTGGCGTGGGTTAACTCCCCGTAAACCTTCAAGAAAAATGTTTTAAAGGTCCCTGGCACGGGGTAACTCCCTGTAAACCTTTAAAGCACCAAAAAAAAAAAAGCTTTGCCTTTGAAGGTCCCTGGCGTAGGACAAGTCCTCCTAAACCTTCTTGGCTGTTTGGGAACTGCATTTTGTCATGGAGTGGCAGTTACAGGAAATGGCGGTGGTTGGAGCCATTTTCATTCGGGTAATCGACCTTGAATGTCGGGGTTAACACCCTACTTGAAAGTCGATTGCCCGTAGGGACTGCATTTTGTGGTAGTCACTGGTAAATAGCGTCGGCTATTTCCAAACTTGTAATGTGGGCATAATGATGACGGTTTCAACCCCGTATGAGACACAGAGAACAAGTGTATAAGAATACAAGACATTTAAGATTTTCAGTCATTCCACAGACAGACATGGTTTGGCCCGATTCTCTTACAATTGAGAACCCAGTTCATCGACGTTATTCACTTGCGAACAGCAGATTATCCTCTTTTCGTAATTGGAAGGGTGTGGAAAGCGAAACATTGAATCCATATACTCTAAGCTTGACCGGTTTTTTCTACACCGGAGAAGATGACCATACTGTATGTTTTAGTTGTGGGGGAGGTCTCAAAGGTTGGGAACCTACAGATGACCCGTTTGTCGAACACGTTGAATGGTTTCATGAATGTAAATTAGCATGGATTGTAAAATTTAAAGTAGAAGAAATGAATATCGATATTAGAACTGTTTTTGATGACGATGATGACGATGATGATGATGATGATGATGACGACGACGACGACGGTGATCTAGTGCAACGTAATGAGGATGATCGTTTGAAATGTAAGATTTGTTGTGCAGAAGAATTGCAAGTTGCAAGTCTACCATGTGGACATGTGTTTGCCTGTCAATTGTGCTCGCTTAGCCTTGAAGTATGTAGCGTGTGCAGAACGCCCACATCCGCCACTATACGTGTTTATCTTTCATAGGCTTGCGAACTGGTAAACCTTGAGAACCGGACGTTGCGGTCGTGGAGCCAGTGAGAGTTGTTGAACTCGGTAGAAGGCGTGGGAAGCTGAACCAGTAGACCTTGACAACCGGATACCAACTGTGAGAACTTGATACCCCTACCAAACGTTGGGGAGAAGAGTATATATCAACAACACACTAGTAGATCTCTCACAGTAGCTTCAGAGTGTCAGGACACAGTTGCTTGAGATGGTGCCTGGATTCAACCTCACTCGTTATACCGACGACATGCTGAGGGAGCTGATCAGGTCTATATTGCCGGGCTTGGCTGATGACTTATTTAGGTAAGTGACAACGAATATTTATTTAAAAATACTTTATATATGTGTGTTTAATTTTGAATAACCTTCATTTCATATTGCTTTTTACAAATTTCACAAATAATTATACTGTCGTGTTTTATTAACTTTAAGCGAGCTCAAACAGTTGGATATATTATGTGCTAAACATATATCGATTTTTAATAAAATAGTATAAGTTCTTTTTCAGCATTTCATTTTACACTAGATTTTGTTTTGTATTACCTATTTTGGACATATATTTTCATAAACATTGTATTTATTCATTAAATTAATTTTTAAAATTATACTATGAATTAGTCTTTCAGATTTTATAGTATTCCGTGTTTTCATATTACTAAATTGTGTTGTCGGTATTTCAGTCAGATGCTGAGACTGAGATCAGAGGCTACGGCGGCGGGGTACCCGTTGGTGACACTAAATATTTCGTCGGGAGTATCCTATCTCCCATGCACAAACGACGGTCGAATTATAATCAGCCAGTCATGGGATAGATATCTGAGGACGTCCCGCCCGTACGACGGCCAGCAACCACCACCAGCGCATACCTGGACATCGAAATCTCTGCCTTCAGCATCCCAACCACCAGCATCCAAGCCACCGTCCACCGCAGCGCCAAATGAGGTGGCACCACCATCAACATCTCTGCCTTCAGCGTCCCAACCACCAGCATCCAAGCCACCGTTCACCGCAGCGCCAGATGAGGTGACACCACCATCAACATCTCTGCCTCCCCAACCACCAGCATCCAAGCCACCACCGTCCACTGCAGATGAGGAGATTGCTCAGAGCCTGGATATTGTGGACTATATTATATCCGACATACGGAGACAAATGACGTCTGAGATACCTCCTGAGCCGCTGCCAGTCACGCTCGAGGATCTGGACGGAATTGACGTCACAACTTTATTGTCAACTACTGACGAAGAAATGCGGAGTCTAGAGGAATAACACTTCTCGCAAAGCGGTAAGATTATTGTTTTCATGTGAATATGATAATAGTGAGCAGTATTTTAAACCTTGCAGTGACACTTGTTTTAAAATATTACTTCCTACATTCATTTTCACGTAAAACCAACAGTTTTCCTCATTTGAAGAGGTGTATATACCATATATACCCGCATTTCTTTGTGCATGGGGGTGGTATGTTGTAATGGATGACCACCACAGAAGGCAGCGATGGATGGAGCTGCCTTCCGTAGCCCTTAAGGCAGCTTACGCACCCGGTAAGCTCAGGATACATGCGAATGCCGGTCTTGCGTGGTAATATCGGAAATAAAAATAATTACGATTTGGAACCCACAGCAACGTCATCAAAGATTCACTACTAGAATTGACCTATATTGTAGTTCAATTCTGATAGTGAGTAATTGCTGATGTTGCTGAGATCCCAATCGTAATTATTTTATTTCCCCTATATTACCACGCGGTCCCTGCATTCGCTAACCTACTTACTGTGTGCGTCTGTGTGTGTGTGTTTGCTTGGGGGTGGCATGTTGTAATGGAATGGCCACCACTGAGGACAGCGATGGCTGGAGCTGTCTTCCTTAGAAAATATTTTACCCACAGCCAAGGATACATGCGAATGCTGGTTTTGCGTGACTTTAAAATCGGGTGTGTAATATTTGTACTCTGACACCCACAGCAACATCATATTTATGCACTATCGCAATCGACCCACACCATCAAAGACTCGTTACTAGAATTGACCTATATTGTAGTTCAATTCTGATGAGGAGTAATTGATGGTGTGGTTCGACTTCGATATCGCATAACTGTGATGTTGCTGTGATGTCACCTACAAATATTGCACCGAATTTTAAAGTCACGCGAACCCAATATTCGCTAACCTACTGTGCGTAATATATTTTCTAAAAATATTTTTGTGTGACTGTTGGTGTGCGTGATATATTACTCTTATTTATATTTAGTTTTATCATTACTTAATTTTAATTATATTATATTTGAAATATGTATTGATGAGTTGATTCTAGTCTTAATATTATTATTTTTTAAAATTATTGTTAGATTTATAATATTATTATTTTTTAAAATTATTGTTAGATTTATATATATTGTATTTGTTCTTGCTCATATATTTTTATTATTCGTATTTATTCTAGTCTTAATATTATTATTTTTTAAAATAATTGTTAGATTTATATATATATATATATTGTATTTAAATTACGTATTTGCCCTTGTCAATATATTTTTATTTTTTGAGACAATAAATTCATATTTATTAAAATACACGTATTACTCTTATTTAACCGAAATTTCCAACCAAGACCTACTTGTACCCCCATCATACAGTTACACACAACTGAACGACTCGTAGCTCAGTCGCTAGCGTCACACGCCAGCAAACCAAACGTCCTAGGTTCCATTCCCCAACCAAGAATTATATTTTTTCCAAACGTCATCACCAGAACAAGATGGCCCTTCCGCTCCTACACCAGCACCAGGGGCGGGGCGTCGACGCCATCTTCATCACCATCGACCTATCAAACAAAAGGGGCGGGGCTTAGGAAGGAGTGGGGGTAAGAAATACTGCTCTCTCATTGGGGGGATAAAGTATACCCATTACTACTATCAGGTCTTAAATGTAATATACATTTTTAAGTTGTAAGATTTTCAAAAAATATGTTTTTTACCAGTTTTAAATTTAATTTACCTCTATATGCGAATCACAAATTTATACATTTCGAAGTCTGCTTATGCTTGCCATACTTAGAAATAGGTCCAGCAATCGTCGACCACCACGGCGCTGGGTCGACAAGATGAGCTTATATGGATAGTACAGACTCAACGGGATGAGTGTCATTGATTTGTGATTCTGTATTGAGTATCGATGGGAAAACATTTAGTTTTAAAGTCTTACTGAAGCTAAAGATTGCGTTGAACGTAGATCATGCACCCTCCCTACGCGGCCCGCAGCCCGCATGCGACCCTGAGAACGATTTTTTGTGACCCTCAGAATGTCTTATGAGAAACGTTGTTTAGATCGTAAATTTTATAAGGTCAATGGAAATAAACCTCAGAATGTTTCGAGAGGTTTTGAAAGAGCCTATATCACAATACGGTAACTTGCTTTATCACACAGAAGTAAGATGGCTGAGTAAGGGTAAGGATTTGGAACGTTTCTTCCGACATGAGATTAATGTTTTGCGTTACAAAGAGTAAAGACTGTCCAAAAATGTATAATTTTGCGATTAAAATAATAAATAATGTGTTTTTATAGAAACAAAGACTAAATTTGTATATTGAAGAATTGTCAAACAGCTATTATTCCAGCGTTCATTCAATTAATGGATTCTGATGAAAATCCAGATAAAAGCCAATAGGTTTCTGATTTCATAAGGTGTTGACAGACCTAAAGGACGAAATGTTTGTGAGGTTAAGTGACATCAGAAAGTATTACGAACCATCGCTTGGTGTAAAATTCATGGCCAATAACAACAGCAAATGTAGCTCAACTTTCGGTTTCTGGATACGAAGCTAAGGCTTTGAAAATATTAGTTAATATGAACCTACATTCATTTAACTGAAATTCATTAAAAACAAGTATAGATCTAAGTTAACAAGTGAAAACGATGAAAGCATTTTGGGAATTTCAGTTTCTTATCAACCTGCTAACATAGATCTATAAGTGAACTGTGAAAGATTTCGCCCATCGCCTTCAAAGAATTAACAAACTAAATTATTCTTGCAGTTTAGTGAAATACATTTTCCTACAGCTCTACATGCAAAACAATTGATTTATTTTAGTGATGTAACGAACTTACTGTTTGTAAGTTAAATAATACCACTTGTACTTGCCGCTTTGAGGTAAACATGATGCAAACTATTTCGCTCTCTTAGTAACCCTAGTGAAGATCCCTTACAAGACCGAGTAAATGTGCAGTTATGCAGGAGATTTTGTCAGAGACCAGGACAGAAGATTTCAGAAGATACCACAATGGTTTTCATGCTTAAGAAATCCAGAAACCATGTCATCATCACTACACTAGACCAATAGCATTAGAATATCCTCAATATTATTGTCAATTGACATTCGAATTACGTTTTGAGAAGTTATTACTAATATATTTTATGGATATTTCGAGGTTTTCCATTTACAAGACATTTGCAGAGTAACAAGGTTGCTGGCTTCAACGTCACACAAAGATGAGCACAATATTCCCTTACAACGTAAAACGGTTTTATATTAAACCCGCAAAACCAGAAGTTCGTCTTATAAGAGCAGATACTGGCGCTCCGCCTACGTCGTAGAAACTTAAGACAAGGTAATCTAAAACACATTATTATTCAGTAGCAGCGCTCCTGGTGGGGATATACCGCACTTTGTCCTCAACAATTTCTTGTTTATTACTTCACACCCCGTGCATTACTCGACAGGTCGTTAGTTAAGCAAATTTACTCTCAATTTCACTTTGGCTTTTTATGGACTTTTTTTAATAAAAAACACTTCATGTAATATTAAATTTTCAGTTAAATATTGAAATTACTGTTTAAATTCAAACTTTTTAAACAAGTAAAACTTCTTTAACTTAGATGACGAAAAAGTTGTCCTTTTGTTTAATCAAGCTTGACAGTCCTAATAACTTAACAAATCCCCTTTTAGTGATATTTTTTCCGAACACAAAATAATATTACAGCTTGGCTACTGACCTAAAATATTCAAGTTTGATTACAGGTTGCTTTAAACAGTTTCTGTGAGCTTTATCAGAGCTCGGGTTGACTCAGCCTAAGGAGACGCATAAATTGCGTCAAACTTAGGATCTTATTGGGAGCCCAAAGCATAGTCTATTTTAAGGTAAGAAAATTATGCTCTAAATCTGATTTCGTTGTTAAAATATACCTTAATAGCAAAGAAAGCCAAACAAATCAGACACACAGATGTTGTAAAATTAATTTCTAATATAAAAGTGCATATCCCTGCCTAACATCAAGGCTTGAAGGTGTTATACATGTTTAAAATTGTTAGATTTTCAAAAAATATTTTGCTTAGCCATTTTAAATTAAATTCAGCTCTATAGGCGTAACACAAACGTATATATTTCGGAGTCTGCTTATGCTTGTCAAGCTTAAGAAATAGGTAAAGTAATCGTCGACCTCCACGGCTCTGGGACAGCCCTATAACAACAGTTCAGCTGATATGGATAGGGTTGAGATAACATGATATCAACTGGTTGAGAGTCATGACACTGTAATTTTCTCTTGGGTAGCGATGGTAAAACATTTAGTTCCAAAGTTTACCTGAAGCTGAAGTGGTTGCATAAATTAGACGGAGATAAAGTAAAGCAAGCAGCAGATATTGTTATCAGAGAGCAGAACAGAAGGTGCAGAAATACTGTATCACACTGGATGCCATGCTTAAGAGGTAACTCCAGGATCTACCGACACTACGTAGCTGGATAGGCACTACAACCCAAGGTCAATAGAACTGAGCCGAAGAAAGTTTCAAGAGTTTTTGAAAGAGCCTATACAACAATACAGGAACGTGCTAACTCTCCTAACTTAACTGACTGTGCTCAGAAAATATTATTTGGTTTTGTATCTACCTATGTCTGTGAACCTTCATTAATTTAACTGAAGTTCATTAGAAATAGGTAAAGATCTAAGTTCACGAGAGAGAACGATGAAAACATTTTGTGAAATTCAGTTACATCCCAACCTGCTAACATAGATGTATAAGAGAACTGTGATAGATTTCGCCCATCGGCTTCAAAGAATTAACACACTCCTGAAGTTTAGTAAAATATATTTGACTACTTCTTTATATGCAAAACAGTATAACTAACATAAAACTAATTATTGTTAGACATATAAATAATGCTTGTAACTATATAAAACGGAATACAATCGAATTACGTTTTGAGAAGTTATTACTAATATATTTTATGAATATTTCAAGGTTTCCCATTTGAACAAGACATTTGCAGAGTAACAAGGTTGCTGACTTCAACGTCACACAAAGTTGAGCACAATATTCCTTTACAACGTAAAACGGTTTTATATTAGACCCGCAAAACCCGAAGTTCGTCTTATAAGAGCAGATACTGGCGCTCCGCCTACGTCGTAGAAACTTAAGACAAGGTAATCTAAAACACATTATTATTCAGTAGCAGCGCTCCTGGTGGGGATATACCGCACTTTGTTCTCAACCCTTTCTTGTTTATTACTTCACACCCCGTGCATTACTCGACAGGTCGTTAGTTAAACAAATTTACTCTCAATTTCACTTTGGCTTTTTATGGACTTTTTTTTAATAAAAAAAAACTTCATGTAATATTAAACTTTCTATTAAATATTAAAATTCAAACTTTTTAACAAGAAAAACTTCTTTAACTTGGATGACGAAAAAGTTGTCTTTTTGTTTAAACAAGCTTAATAGGGTTCTAGAAATAATGACTTAAAATTGAAAATTATCACAAGTTGAAAATTATTCATAAATAAATGCATGTGTAAAACAGGCAATATATTTATTTTAGTCTATGTTTCATAACATTCCGTCTGAGAACCAATACAATTTTATTAAAGAAAATATGAAATTATACTAGACAATCTACGGCAGCGTATAGATAAATTCTTAATTTCAAATAAAATGTGTAAAACTTTATTAAAAAATCAAATATTATCTGAATACGAAAAAACAAAAGTTTTAATTTAAATCTTTACTTTTCTTTATTCTAAACTGTGTACGTATTGTGGCTACTTAACAGTGTAGCTAGTTAGCTGTGTAGCTAATTAGCTTAGCTGTGTAGCTACTTGTTTGTGTAGCGACTTGGATATGTAGCTGGGTAGCTGGATAGCTGTATAGCTACGTAGCTGTGAAGCTACTTGGCTGTGTAGCTATAGCAGTGTAGCTACTTAACCGTGTAGCTACACACTGTATAGCTTTTTAATTGGAGTTAGCTCAGTAAATAGCTATTGTTTACTTCTAAATTATCACTTATGAAATAATTTATCTCAGTTAAAATGTATTATTTTCAAAAGTAACAACCATTATCGTGGTTGGAATACAAATAAAAAGTATAAGAAAATAGGTTTATCTGAAGTGGAAATGTGTTCCTGACGATTATAAAACGCCACTTCCATTACTTCCATGAAGCCAGCATATTAGTTTTTTTGACAAATGGCAATTGACACATTTTCGGATGCTTCAACTTTCAATATATAGGTTTAGGCCTTATTCATGACATTTTTAATATTAACAATTTATCTAAACAAAAGAGAAATTAAAATTCTGTGTTAAAATAAACCAATGAATATTTTGGTATTTTATTAAAGTTCTATCAGTAAAACAAATTATCCTCTACGTTATGTAAATGGGTATACTATAATAGTTGTCACGTATTATATACAAACGCACGTGATACTTTCTGTGGCGGTGTTCTCCCTGATTGCGTATGAGGATTGTATGAACAATAAACACAAACACATTAGAGAAAGATTCATTTCACGTTATTGCCTAAAACGTCATCATTTTTGTGCGTTGGAAGCGGTTGCACTTAAACTCGTTCTCTTAAAAATTAAATTTAATGCACTATTTATTTCATCCTAAATGGATAGTTTAATAAAACTCATATGTACGGGTTTCCCTCCAAAACCCGTAGACATTCTAGACATGTGTACATCCTGGCCTTTTGCGTCCTGCCGTCACGTGGTTGATATCGTGCGATACCTTCGCTGTTCCGAACACCTCATATGTTAACTATTTCCTCCAGATCATCGTCAGGTCGACAATATCTTCTTCAAATAAAATACATTACCATCTGTTTCTGTATCGCAGCCACGGGTACTTTCTTGGGGGATGTTGGTGGCTGAGATGGGTTTTAGTACCCCAACTTATTCCGAAATATTTTTGACATTAAATAGTTGATTTAAATTTCATCCGCATTTGAATGCATTATAAATTTAAAGTGTACACAAAGAATGGTAAAATTAGCCATGTGTAAAGTCATTTTCACAAACTACAACTAAGCAGAGATATTTTGAGTCTAAGAGAGTTAGGTGAATAAGTATCAAATATTTCATGCTGTTACTGAAGTATTAGAGAGAGAATGATAGTTCGGCGAAGACTATTTGACTCCCGCCATCACCTCCTCACCCAAAACTATACTTCCATAGATCCTTAGAAGTGTTTACACTAGCGTGTGAACCTTTCCTTAATCCATGTACCCGTAGGACAGAACATCCGTGGGCTAAGTACATCACCCATGGGACTGCTTTTGGCAATCAAGCCCCGAGGACCGCTCATAAGAGATTAGTGGGACCACTGCACCTTGCCACAACCTCCAACACCGATTGAGATTTACCGTATCTTACAAGCATAGCAGGATCTCGTACCCCTTTTCGCCCCACTCCTTCAATCCTCCTTTCTCACTACAATCTTTCTGTGCCCTACCTTATAACATCATTCACTCACTGCTCCTAAGCCTGACCTCAGCCGCCCCACACAGGCACGCTCTTCTTCAACCATCACATTCTTCACGAAACATTCAAACACCTTATTCAATACTCTTTTAGAACAACATTATGGTGGATAAAACCCATACCATAGCAGGTCTTTCCATCGCTTTTCTAATGTATTAATTCGCAAATATACGACATTCGCCAACAAGACTAACCACGTCCATTGTACAACCAACTCTATTAACAGCTCTCTAATTAGTGTCAACTCATTTTGTAAGAAACATGTGTTAAAATTATATTATTCGAACTATTTTATTATAATTTGAATTTATATAAAATTTGTTATAAGAGTGACCAATTTGAAGTTATTTTTTAACCCTTTAGATGGTAGAAAAGAAACATGCTAATCCTACGGAAAGAAATTACCCTAAACAATTCCCCTCTCTGCGAACTCGGCTCTAGGCAACTGCCAATATAACGTTCAAACCATAAATTAATTGCGTAATTTATTCACTAATTCAGATCCGTTCTTTTCATTGATCCGACATACGGTACCTTGTAAAGTACCTGTCGAGTTGTAGCTGGGTGAGTGTTGGATGCAGCTAGGTGAGTGCTTCCGGCCAGTGAGTGAGTGTTTCAGGCAGTTGGGTAAGTGTACAAGAAGGTGAGTAAGTGCTACAGACAGGTGCGTGAGTGTACAAGCTCGTGGGTGAGTTCTACAGGCAGGTGGGTACGTGTACAGCAGGTAGGTGAGGGCATCAGGCAGGTAGGTGAGTGTACAGCAAGGTGAGTGAGGGCTGCAGGCAGCTGGGTGACTGTTTCAAGCCGATGTGTAAGTGATTCAGGCCAGTGAGTGAGTGCTGAAAGATGCTGGGTGAGTGTTGCAAGCAGGTAGGTTAGTGCTTGAGCCCAATGATTGAGTATTGCCGACGCGTGAGTGTTGAAGGGATATGGGTGAATAATTCAAACAGGTGAGTGAGTGTTGTAGGTAAACTCGTGATGATATACAATACCTTGTAAATATAACAGTTTACGACAGTTTGAAAATAACAGAATGAACAATCAGAATGAAAATATTGTGTGTAGTGTTTTTACGTCAAAACGTCCACAGTCTAATAACTGAACGGACGGTGACGTAATCAAGCGATTTCGCTAACCGAATACTTTAGCATTGACAGCCAAATTAAACAAAGGGTGCTGATTGGTAAAAGCCAATTCAGCAGTTCTATTGATTGCTTTACGTCCATCCTAGTAAAATAATTTGAACATTTTGCCCCCTTTGTTTAAACTACGCAAAGCTTCAATGCGTTTCCACCAGTAGGCTGAGTGCATTCGCAACTTGGAATTCCTTTACATAGACTTTGTCGATGGCTGAGACGAACTCGAAAACATTTTCAGCTACTTAGAAGCTAAGTCTGTCAGTTATCTAATAGAACGACCTGAGTTGCAATAAAGGGACAGTGTAACGATGTGTACTCTCTCAATCGGTAATGTGAGCCTACAATCACGTATTGAACTACTTTACTTATAGAATCCCTATAATGCAAAGAACCACCGACAGTTTCCATGACAACCGGGATCGACAATGTTACCGTTTTACTACCGCAACCATTACCTTGCTGCCATGCAGTCCCATCTACAGAAATATAGAGCAAATATAACGGCATATAAGTTGTAAACTAAATGGAATGAAAATGTCATTGATTTAATGCAAGCATTCATTTCTTTCAGAACATATAGGACTAACAAATGTACTTGAATATGCGTTAAACTGCAAAGCGCTTATATAGAACGAACATTCCACCTTCTTCATGTAACTATTAACAACATTTTGGCAATGACTGTGAAAATAAAACACATCTTTCTTCCTAAAAAAAGTGCTGGAAAATTCCAAGTCACCAAATTTCAAGATCAAAGGCTAAGAAGCTTTTTCAGTTAATTAAAATAATTTTTCGTAAAGTGGGATTTTCTTGAAACAAAATATAACTCATGATATTAACGCAAAGTTTTTTCTGATTACATTTTAAATGAATTGATAGATTTACGTTAAACTTTTGTAGTCCTGGGTTTTACATATCTTATCCTTTCTTACACTCTTCATATATATTATAGCATAAAGTACGAGCCTTTAGATTAAATTAAGTTAGTTGCTAAAATAATCATTTATAGAATTTAAAAAAAAAAAGAAACAAATATTTTCTAGTGCGGACAAAACAGGTACCATGTCATTATCCTTTCCAGGAAAGCTATAAGTTGAGTGCGGCAAATTGACAATAGAAGGTCCAAAGCTTGTTAAGACGGGAAATCCAGCGGCCAATATAGCCATGGGAAAATAACCGTGTACCATTAGGTTTAGCTAATTGTAGAACTGTGGGAAACGTACAAAGAACGTACTGGTGATAGTGGGAGGGATTAGATTTTTAATAAAAACTAAATGATCGGAAGTTTAAGGGACGTTTGAACAGGGTCTCAGGGAGAGGAAAACAGGTTGGTGGGGACAAGGATGGAAGTGTTGTAAAGGGAGAAATTAATTAAATTAAGTAGTTTTTTTATAAGTAAATTTTAAAAGTGCGACGTAAAAGTTTTTTGAAATATAAAGTAAGTTTTTTTTTGTGTCAAGTGTAAGCACTGAAGTGAACAAAGCCAGGATTCCAGGGACTCTTCAGAACAATAAGTATATTTGAATATAAGTGTAGCCAACAGACATCTATCTTTTAGTTACAAAACCAATTTTAATTTCATCAAAATTAATAAAAATTATTCTAGTTTCTGGTTTAACTTAAAAGCAAAGTTCCCGTAATATCGACCCTGAGAGCAAGAATAAACTTTTAATACTGTTTTTTTTTTTTTAATGTTATTCTATTAGAAATCTAAAGCCTCAGAAGTCCACCTTTTATCATTGTAACTTTAGTTAAGATATCAAGCCTGTCACTGCACAATATTAATATAAATTTGGAATAATGTGTAGAGTTATTTGAAGAGAATAAATGCAAGTGATGTTTAAAAATTAATAAGATTGTTAATTCTTTTATAAACCTGAAGGTGTGACATTAATAGGTAAGGTAAATAAATAACATTTAAAACATAAATTTAATTATAACAAAAGTCAAGTTATCATATATATATATATATATATATATATATATATATATATATTTAATCGCAACGAGGCAGTTGATAACAAACCTCATGAGACAACTGTTAAGACAAGTCTATATATTACTAATGTTATGAGTGTCATAGTTTCTTGCTATTTCTAGGATTGTAATATTAAACCATGTCGACGAGTTTCGGAGGGCTCCAAAATCCACCCTTACGTCATAAGTATACACATGACAATGCTAAGAATGTCACATAACTGCAAGTATTCTATCTTATAACTTGTGAGTAAACAACCTGTAGGAAATGAAGATTATTATAGCAATTTCAGCACTGTATTGATCTTTCAGATTCTGTTTAAGTTTACAATAATATCGAAATATATGCTATTGAATTTTGTGTTTAAATAAATTTATATTATTTAACTGTATTAAAAAGCTGGGAAGTTAAATATAATAAATCGTAGTAAAGAAACTCTCTTACCCTCTCACTTTTTCCTGAAACAGTTTACAGGTGTTTTATGTTTACTTAATCTTATTGTTTACCAATGTCTCATATTACCGAAGCAATATATCCATGTTCCAAATACACGGCAGGCACGCGATCACACTAAAGGTTTATTTGATTTCATCTCGTCAGACTAAAACAGTTTCACAAAGCAGAAAAATCAAAGCGAATATATAAAAAGCAAAGCAGAAACTGGCGAATATATTAGGTTCTGCAAAGCTGTGTTATTATTCCTCTTAGGAGGAAGAGGAGACAAAGCTTTTAATCTCGCGAAGTGCACTGGTGTCAGCTGGGAGGGACAGACGGACTGAATATTAAATTAAAAGCAACCCCCGCCCCGAGCTCACTCTCCTCGCATATACATTTATATTCAATCTAAATATAAATGCGTTCATGTTCGTCGAATTGCTTTGTTTGAAGCGTAAGTCACTTAGAATAGTCGATTACCTTTGGCTCAACACATTGTGTTCTTAGTTGTGTAAGTTAACAATGGTAGACCATTGTTTTTGGTCAAACTGTTGCGGTTTTAGTTCCGTAAGTTACTAAGTATAGTCGATTACCTTTGGTTCAACAAATTGTGTGTTTAGGCGTGTAAGTTACAAATGGTAGACCATTGTCTGTGGTCAAACTGTTGCGGTTTTAGTCACGTAAGTTACTAAGAATAGTAGATTACCTTTGGCTCAACACATTGTGTACTTAGGCGTGTAAGTTACCAATGGTAGACCATTGTGTTTTGTTAAACGGTTGCGGTGTTAAGTACGTAAGTCACAGGATAGTCTATTGCCTTTGGCTCAACAAATTGTGTTTTTAGGCATGTAAGTTACGAAGGTTAACTTTTTGGTCAATCGGTTGAGGTGTTAGGCAATATATGAAACAATTTGTCATAATTTTTGTATAAAAATATGGTACTTCCTCGTGCGAGTGTGTGTTTTTAATGCTGGCTTCCCTCGTAGGCCAATTCTATATTGTAGTTTTTTCGGTTAATTTTATAGGCCTGCATTTTATAGCTGTCTTTTCGTTATATTAAACCATATATATAGTTAAATCTTACATTTACAAAATCAGTGAAAATACAAAATAAATTCGTTAACCAAGTTTCAAAATATCGGAAGTGCAAAACTGTGTGCTAAATGCAAGGAGACGCCAGGCTGAGACGGCTCAATTAACACACAAAACCCGCACCGCAGTAAGATCGCAGAATACATCCAGAGAGAGACGGTGATAAGGATTGTAATTATGTAAACGCTACTAATTGCGATGGAAGAGAGAGAAAACTTTAGCACGCATGTTAATTACGAGTGTTTACCGTTGCAGGAACTTCTTTAGCAAAAGTATTTACCAAGGTTGGAATAAAATATAAGCAAAAGATTATACCCACTCAATTGGGTATTTTTCTCGGCCACGTGCAGGAGCAGCCCTGTTTTACCTTAGACTATTTATAACGTTATAAACATTCTCAAAAACTGTATCTTTCTGGGGATTACTCGTTAAGTAAACTAACTATAAACACTGTCAACGCAACAAATTAATTAATGGTGAATATCAATGTATTCAAATAAATAATTAAAACACTGCAATAGCAAACATGTGTAGCATATGTTGAAGCGGACATGCTAAGTGTGGCCAGAGTACCATGGAAAATCTACACACCTTAGTAATATATGTCGACCTATTTAATCGCTAAAATGTCATCAGCTAATACACTTACTATTCTGGGAAGTTTTAGTTGTTTTTCAGTGGACACTAAATCTTCTCAGTGACAACTGTCAAAAACAATATGAATCTATCAATTTATCAATATGTCGCGTAATGAATGTGTTGACCAACACTTACAGTAGTACAATCAATCATCCTGCCCATCGATAAAGTCAATTAATTTTGTCCGACTGGTAAAATCCGTATTGCAGTTGACTTATTCGCATTATCTGATGCTTCTATTGAAATCTTTAGACACGTCTCTACAAACAGTCGATTGTCCAAAGCAAGATTTGTTATACAAGAAAGAAATACTTTGCTTAAATTGGATTACGTGTATAAAGACCACTGCTATTCAACATGCATTTCCGAAAGTTTGCAAAACATCCATCCCACAGTATTTATTTAGAAATGTATTCATTCCAGGTATTTTGGGCGTGAACATAGGTTGGCGCATTACATAAACTATAATCCAACCTGGTCAACGTAAGTGAAGTAAAATACTCGCGCTAAATTTAAGTCATAAAATAAAGACCTCTGCATTTAATGAAATACCAATCCTATTGATTACATTTATATATAATTGGAATCAGTTGTTCAGTGTGAAACTAATTACTGGTATTCATTCCATTCATATACACAATTCATACTGTGAACTGTTTCCAATTATTATAGCAGGCCTATGGATTTTATCTGAATTGAATTAGAAATACAGAAAGAGGTACAAAGGTTCTAAACTTTACTTCAGAACTCAATATTCTTATTAAGATTAAAATAATGAAACTAATGATAATGTAACGTAAACAAAATAGAATCTAAAAATACAGTAAAGACTATTTTAATTGCTAGATTTTAACAAGTAATATATATATATATATTTTTTTTTAAAGTCAGTTCCTACTTAAACCAATAAGAAAAAATTTTATTTGATTTTCATTTGATTTTATAATTACAATTAATATAAATATGTACATACATATGTCATAATAAAAATATTAGGTGGCAAAATAGAAAGCAAATTTCCTTTCTACGTACAGTGTTGGACAATTATGTTTATGAGTTACTATTTATACGATTTCATGTTTTTCGTCGCTTGCATTGTATTGTAGGTTCTTTTCACATTTCCTTCGCGTTGACCGTTTGTGAAACCAGGTTCGATACTGTTAATCCAGCTTGTTTGTTTATTTTATTATTTCCATTCATTTTTAATCCTAAAGTATTATTTATGATGTGTTACCATCAATTGTCATCCCCTATGTTAAACAAAATCGTATTTGAACTTGATTGGATGAACAAAAACGTATTTTGATTCCAATTGAAAATTTTACAAGATATATATCTCATATATCAGAAGAGTGTAAGCTAATTGAAGGAATTTAAAACCCAAACTGTAGCTGTAAATCTAGTTTGTTTTACCAATTAAGTAGAATTTATTTGTTTCGTTTTGGCATAATTTCATATATTTATAAACTCATTTCATTATTTGTAAAATAAATTCATAAATTTCACAATTTAATATATATATATATATATATTTCTATTGAGACTAAACGTAATTGTAGTAAGTACGCATTATAAAAAATGTTATCTGCAGAACACAGTGGTCAACTAGGGTTTACATGTATAGATACACTGGAGACTCAAACACGAAACACGGCGTTATGTAGGCAGTATATCTTCAACGATATCCATTGAAAAGTGGAAATGTTGAACTATGAACTATGCTAAAGAAGAGACTTTAAACAATAAACAATTTATTGGAGAAATTATTAATTCATAATATATTAGAATACTATTAGTTTATTTGCCTTTTATTCATACGCTAAAAATATATTGTTATAACAATATTAATAGCAACATACAATAAAGAATTCGGCGCCGTAAATCGTTATGATTTCAATATACGTTGTGACTTGAGGAGTAAGCGAAGCCTTATATTGCCTTATGAATAAAACATGGAATCATTAACACTGCCTCCTCTACGTCATATATATACTCCTGCATTATATTTCTGGCTCTATCACAGAGGCACTGGGTAAAAGATCATCACAATAGGATGTAAAACCAAAGTTAGGTCAGTAAAATTATATTATATTTTCTTTCACTGCATTGTGTTCGAAAGAAATTATTTTTATTCTGTTTGTTTGCGTTTGCTTAGGGTAGTTTATCCAATTGTAAGGAGAAAGAGTGCTTTCGTTTTATTAAACAAATGTGCAACAAAATATTCTGGAAAAAATGTTGTGTCAATAGCTCTCTATATTTTCAACGGAAATAATTACTATTAAAATTTACTAGTGTTAAAACCGGATCCATTTAAATATTCTCAACATAATAAAACACCATAGTAAAGATTCAGATCTGACGTTTTGTTGCATTTCGAATCTAACAAAATATTGTGTAACGCAGAGGTATAGACAGAAGATATGGAAGCTAAGGTAAAAGAAGTGGAAAGAACAAAACTCATCCATAGTTTATGAAGAAAACTTTATTTTAATTTAAATATAAACTAGCATTTAGTTTCAATATGATGAGAAGTCATAAAATGTAAAACAGGTGATTCATGATAGCGTATTACCCATGATAGAACAGCGTTGTCGCTTCGGAGTCTACGTCCAAGTGTTATCGCAGTTTGGACTTGTGTTTTATCTGCGTGTGAATATTCATAGCACGGAGAAGGTAGCCAGTCTTTATGGCCCCGCCAGGAAGCAGGTCGACTTTAAGGGAGCTGTCATGCAAATGCAACTGTAACTCATAGTATCAAGGGAGAGGTACATCCTACACTCTCATAAGGTTTGTATTCTCTTAGCTTTAAGTACTTTACGTCTTCAGATTGTAACAAACGAATTCGGACTAAACAAACACCTTGAAATATTATTATTTATTAGGTATATACTGTGGTTGAATTTAATAATAAATACACAAATACCTCTTAACCACAAACTTTCTTTCATTTACCCTAATGTACATTTCAGTTACAAAGTAACCATCCTCAGAGGGATAACATACAAAGACTACGAGTCTTTGTATGTTATCCCTCTGAGGATGGTTACTTTGTAACTGAAATGTACATTAGGGTAAATTAAAGAAAGTTTGTGGTTAAGAGGTTTTTGTGTATTTATTACCTTGGAATATCATGATTTCTTTTATTTTATTACGTCATATTATTGACGACAAAGACTGAAATAGTATAAGGACTATTTTGTTGATGTCTATTAATTTTTAACGGAACAACCAATGCGACTATTTCCTGAGCGAGGCGCTAACACCAAAAGACATAAGAAAATTCAGCCTACGGATATTTCTAACTAGTATACACTAGTTAGGGATGGAAGGCAATAGATACGCACACTACACCGTAAGGTATTTCCGAATTTAAAATAATAATAGTAATACGATTAAATAGTGTTGTTATCAATGCTCATTTACAAGTGGTAGGAAATGTTTTGTGAACATAGGTAGTGATATAAATCCTTGTAGTAATGGATATAGGGGGATCATTGGCTACACTTGTGCAACAGATATCTGCCCAGTACACCCCCTACTTACATGAAGTATGATAAAGCAATGTAGATGATATTATATTACGTAGGACGAAGAAAAGGACTTATTGTAGCAATGAAATAGGAGAAAGGCATGAAGCCGGATGGGCAGGGTTTATCAGCAAACGTACACATCTCCTGAACAAGAAGAATAGAACGAGAGAAAGAATTAGAAGAAAGTGCCATTTACCAAAACATGTTACATTCAGAGCATAGCTTAAGAAATGACATTAAAGGGTGATTTCTGATTTGCTAAATAACTCAACACATAATAACTCATATAAAGAATTAGGTCCATATAAAAAATGTTCAGAACAAATCTGTCTCTATGAATGGACTATTATTATAGCCGTAAGTAATGCGTGCTTGTTTTTTAACATATATAGATAGCGATATATAATGATTGCTCCCGATGTGTAGAGTCAATACAGATAAACCGTTACGTATAGTTCTACGGAGGATTAGAAGAGGAGGGCGGGTGAGTTGTTGACGTTATAGACTTAATGAGTGGGTATAAATGTTATGAGTAAATTGAGAGAAATATAGCGTGGACAACGTAACCATGCACTTGGCCTTGAGAGATCGTATTTTGCAAGACGGGAGGTACAGGTTCAGTATAAATACTTTCCTACAAACATGATAAAGACTGTCAAAACACTGATATGGTCGATATTAGATAAAGTCGATGATAAATTTGTTTCAGTATGAATTACAAACAATCTTGAAGTACATGTAGATACATCGGATGTAGAAGCTGTTGATGTATAGAACATTCTGAATAAGTAACATGTTTTCAGAAGTGGTAGTACACGAGAAAAACTCGTGCGATCTCTCAAGGTCAAGTCCAAGGTTACGTGGTCTCCACAGTACGTAATGGAGAATGTAGAGACAACGGAAGACTATACTATGCTAAAATGAAGATACAAGTCCGCAAAGATATAAAACTAAACATTTAGTCATTTAATTACAAGAAAAATAACAACAAATTACGGTAAATGCTTCAACACCATAAAACACATAAAAGACACAGTTATGTTGAAAATAAATTGAAAATATAATTAATTAATAGGAATTGAAGATTCTCTAGACCCATCAGAATGTATCTCATTAGAATGTATCTCAATAATGTTCAAACAAAACCTTTCGCGTCATCAGCTGAATTCTCTCGGTAATTGCACTTAATATTGATTCCCTTCAATAATTTAAAATACTGAATATAACTCTATATTTTTAAATTCAGTGTACGTTACTGTAATTACTGTGAGAGTGCGCCCGCGTCGCTGACAAACTTCTGCATCTGTCGTCGTCGTCGAAACAGAGTGGAGGCTTCGACTGCTTCCTTCGTGGAGTTTGACGACACTGAAAGTGTTAAACGTAAATATAAACATGGTTTATGTCTGAAAGGCTTATGAGTCTTCAAACATAAAATACCTTCCGGAATATGTACTGAAGTTATAAGTACGACTCGTTCGTGTGACAGGACTTGTCGCAGTTTATAGTTTTGTCGGAGAACACAGGACCATTTCTATAATCTAATTTGTGACGTAACGTTCTACGATGTGGAAAGAGTAACTGCTGTCTCATAGAACTTTTGGCGGGTTCCTAATTCTACCAATTGTACCAGCGTACACACATACAATTCACGTCAGGGTAAGTAAAATCGGGCGCCAGGGATAGAAATGTACCAGGGATAAAGGATGGTTCAACCCATTTATGTCGATTCTTTCTGTTGTGCCGTTCATGAAGTTAGGGCAGAAAAGAAATGAACGATGTTTCAATAGCAGTTTTGGAACTTGAAATTTGTCCTAGTAAAGATATAATAAAAACCTTTCAGCGTTTCAAAGAAACTGCTGGGATTGGGTGAACTGGATAACAAATGTTTAAAATTCCTGTGTAACAAAATAACCCACAATGAATATAAATAAATAAATACATAAATAAATAAATATATATATGTGTGTGTGTGTATATATATATATATATATATATATATATATATATATATATACACATGTATATGTGTGTGTGTGTGTGTGTGTCACTGTACTTATACACGTACACACTAAACCTCTATACATCTTTCACCTTATACACGCTAGATATGATCCTCCGTCATTTTAAAAGCAAAGAAAACGTAATTTAAAACACATTACTATTTATGATAGGGCTTGGTGTGGCCATGCTGCGCTTTGTACCGAACAATTTCTTTTTTATTACGTCCCAATGAAGCTCGTTGCTTGAACCTTTATTACCACTTCTATGACATATCTGTTATATAGAAGGAAAATTTCGTAGACAAATGAAATTATAACCATCGATTTAGATAACCAAAATCAGCACATTTACCTATCAAAAAATTACTATCAATTTAATGTTAGTGTTGAACAAAAAATATTTTAATTATTTTAAAAATTAGAATACGTGGCGATAATAAGACAGAAGAGAAATTCCTATGCTTCTCTCTAGACCAATGGATCCCAACAAAATATGTTCAAGGAACCCCTCATCGATGGTTAATTGATAAACCCCTTAAGTTCTTAAACCTAAATTGCAGATTAGACGCAACATAATTTCAGATATTACAGTTATTAGTATATAATTTATGATTTGCCTACCTACTTACTTTAATGTGCAGGCCTGCTCTGGTCCCACATATACATAATAAATTTATGCTACCACAAGTCTATTACAAGTACATTCAAGTAGTGTTTATAATTATTTTTTTACAGAGAAAACGTGTGACTATCAATATGTTAAGGTTTACGAATCCAAGGGAAATTCATTAAACTTATTTATAATAATATTTTGTTTGAAACAAGGAGTCGATAGAATAAAAATAAATATCACATGATTGTTTTAATTTCGATAAACAGAGAAAACTATTGAATAAAAATATAATAAGAATATTATTATTATTAGTTTAACATTATTATAAAATGCAACTTGCAATAACTCACAATCTAACAATAAATTCAGTGAGATGAGTTAAATCTCTCCTTTAAAGTTCAAGATTTCAGAAATCTTAGCTTCCATACTTGACACTTCCCTCTGAAATCATACTGCATAACAAGCCGATACCAATATTTATTTTTTATAAGTCATATAATTTTCTAGGGAGAGTGGACATTCGAAGACGTTTGCGAGGCCAATTCGGTATATATGAGTCTGGAGATAATCATATCCGGTAGCCATCATGAAGGTAGCAGCCGCGACATCCTTGAGAGTCCACTGAGGATTAGCTCACATCTTTTGCTTTAAGTAGCTTCATCTTAGGTTGTCTTCGCCGTTTGTATCGTGTTATGTGGCTGCACGGTGCTGGATAACTTGTGTTGAGATCTTCTTGGGGAAGGTCACATCCAGCGACGCTCCTTGTCGTCAACGTCGTCTAGAGGGACCCGTGGCAGACCGATCTGTTGCATCTATGCACTGTGTTATAACATCGAATTCTTGTGGTAATACAGTGTTCATATCCTGCAGTGCTGAAGTCGAGTCAGACAGAAAAACCACATTCTTTGTATTGGTGTAAGTTTTTTTTCAAATTTAAACCATATATATTGTTTTGAAAAACAAAAAATTATTCTGTTGTTTTTTAAAATGTATTTTTAGTAACATACGTGAAAAGGGAAAACATCTCGAATAATTATTTTAAACATAATTGTTTTAAAGGGTTATAAATATGTCTTGCCTACTTTTAGTATTAGTTACTTTTCGTTAAATAGTTAAAATTATAAAGAAAATAACATAACCTAAGCGTTAAAACAGCTGTTCAACCACGTAACCTATATTATAAAGTCAGCTGTTTCATAAAATTATATGTTATCACTTCTTTTAAGAAAAAAAGACGTAACAACTATATTGTATACCTTGCCCCTTTTATAGAAAGTTTTTCTCCATATAAAATTATAACTAATCAACTATAAGGGAAATATTATTTGAGAAACAATTGTTGAAATCAAGTGTCATCCTCAACAAACTTTAAAAAATGTATTTGCACTTGAGTTGATGAATAAAAGTATTTATTCATACACCCGGTTGACAATTTGAAAAAATATAGCTATATATATATATATATATAAGGGTTAATAGAAGGAATTGAAGTATTGCATTCTCTGTCCACCAAATTAAAAAAAAATGAAAATAAATTGAATGCTAAGGAAGGCGAGAAATAATCAGTGGCGAAAGTGATTTCAAGGCTATACGGTGAAGTAAAAAAGGACATGATGTAGGAGAAAGTTACCATACTTAACCCCTGATCTCCTTTTTATATTCAGCAGTTCCGATGAGATGGAAATTTTTCTTCTTTGTAATACGGGACCTAAAAATGAATCCATGTTTACGAAATTGCTAAATAAACAAGGACATACTACCACTTTTCAGTTACGAGCCTATGTACGGGAACACTGCAAAATGAAGTCATTACACTCCTTATTTTCACTTGGATGCTGCTCTTATGAGAAATAACGACCGAACAGTCGGTCTCATTTCACGGCTGGCAATATCTCGCCCTTTCCAATATTTACTCTGCTCTCACTGTGTACTGTTCCTCGGCTAGAGTTCATGTATACTTCTTGTGACGTCATTACAACGCTGCGCAATCTGCGGGCAGTAATTGCAACCAACGTAGTTTAATAAAACTATCTACTTTCGTTGAATATTACTTTAAAACACTTTATTATTTAAAATTTAGTTTTCCCAGATTTAAACTCTTTTTAAATTCCTTCTATTAATTCCCAATCCTAATATATATCTGGTAAAGATTTTCAATCGTTAATAATAAAATACGTTTTTATTCATCAAATAAAGTTCAAATACATAAAATTATTGTTTATAAAACTTTTTTCAATTATTTATACAATAATTAATTTAAGAAAATAATAGAGGGGTCTCGGTCAGATTTAAACTGAATATCTTCACTTCAAAGTTTTAGGGTTTTGGAACTGAGCCACTTTTCCATAGCTAGTAATGTTCTTCTTACACATGTATATGAGTTTTCTGTTTGTCATCGAAACCTACACTGAACAACTTTAAAAAGTTGCCATGGTTACCACAAAATGTCATAAATAATGTTCTAAGATAAAAAATGAGTAAAAAGAATAAAATAAACCAACAAACTTGACTACCAGTATCGAACCTTGCTTCACAAACAACAATGCGAAAGTAAAGCGAAAAGGAATACAACACAATGCAAGCGACGCAAAATACGATAGCGTATAAATAGTAACAAACAAAAATAATAGTCCAACACCATATGTAGAAAAGAGATTCGCTTTATATTTTGCCACTTAATATATTTGTTCTCCCATATGAATATACATATTTATATACTTGTAATTAAATTAAAAAGATATTAAAATCAATTTTTTTTGTTGATCCAAGCAAGTATTATTATACTACTTGTTCAAGAATTATATTGGAAGTTGTACTTAGTATATCTACATGGAAACCGGAAACGCGCTTCTATTAAAAAAGTATGTCATATCTCGTGCCAACCCAGTTGTCCAAGACAACTAAAGGAAGTATCCTTTATTTTCATACTGGGATTCTCTACAAACATTTTGTACATTTAAGACCAATGAAATAAACAAAAACGACGGACTTAATTTTATAGAAATGGTGGAACGCATTTACAATATTCAAATTGTTAGATTTTATTTATAAGTGAACCTGCTCTTAACTAGGGTGAAGTGGAATTTATGCACTAGGTGAAACTATGTGGGTGTGAATTACAATCGTAATTTCGGGGTCTAAATATTATTGGTGAGGGTGAAAAGCTGTTTCCAATAATAACAGAACATCCAGAAAATTTTTGGAGCTTTAAATCGCCTCACCTCCCACTTGACAGAAATAAACGAAGGATTCTTGTTCACAAGATGATGACCAGAAGTCGCCACTTGGCAGATATCGTATTATTACTTGTAACTAGACATTCTACAAAGCATGAACACAATCGAAGCGTTAAGCCAGCCTTTACGTACCGGCGGACCCTTTGTACGCTGCAACCGACAACGCTATGCCACTGTGTTAAGCCAAATTAGATCGCCATTTTTAATGTTTGTGAGTCGCTTGTCAGTATAACTTCCTGTTCGTAATAAGTTTTATTTTTCTATCAAATGTAAATTTTAATTATATCCAGAAAGGGGCAGTGTACTTTGGAGCACGTCAAAACCGTCCACAAAACCATCTCTAATAGGGGATAATATTCGTGGTTTATACGCAAATTTTTCTAAGTAGAGATATCGTTAATTACATATCATAGTACCTACTCCTTTATTACGTAAGTAATAAGTTAAATAAGATACGTTTAATGCCAAGCTAATAAATTGTATAAATACATTTATGCCGAGTTATTAACTTGTATGGCAAACTTTAAAGACAAGCTATTAAGGTGTATGGATACCTTTTGCCAAGGTAAATAGTGGTCTGGATTTAATCCCAAGCAAATACGTTGTCTGGATACCTTTATCCCAAGCTAATGAGTTATCGGGAGAACTTGATTGCCAATCAATTAAATTGTATAAGATACGTTAAATGCCAAGCTAATAAGTTGTATAAATACATTTATGCCAAACTAGGTCATAGGTCTTACAAACCAATACTCTAACACAACCCGAGTATTGGTCGTGCTCTCCAGAATTATAATCCAACCTACATCAAGTATAGGCCGTCCTCTTACAAACACCTACTCTAACACAACCCGAGTATTGGTCGTGGTCTCCAGAATAATACTACAACCAAGCTCAAGTATAGGATATTCTCTTACAAACCCCTACTCTATCAATGCCCGAGTATTAGTCGCGTTCTCCAGACTAATAATCCATCCAATCCCAAGTTTAATCCGGGCTGTTACAAACCCCTACTCTAACAAAGCCCCAATATTGGTCGTGCTCTCCAGACTAATACTCCAACTAAGTTCAAGTAGAGGCCGGGCTCTTACAAACCCCTACTCTAGCAATGCCCTAGTATTGGGGTTTGTTAGAGTGGAGGTTTGTAAGAGAATGACCTATACTTAAAGTAGTTGGAGTATTATTCTGGAAAGTACGACCAATACTCGGGATTTTTTAGAGTAGGTGTTTGTAAGAGGACGGCCTATACTTGATGTTGGTTGGATTATTATTCTGAAGAGCACGACCAATAATCGGGTTGTGTTAGAGTAGGTGTTTGTAAGAGGACGGCCTATACTTGATGTTGGTTGGATTATAATTCTGGAGAGCACGACCAATACTCGGGTAGTGTTAGAGTAGGTGTTTGTAAGAGGACGGCCTATAATTGAGCTTGATTGGAGTATTATTCTGGAGAGCACGACCAATACTCGGGCATTGATAGGGTAGGGGTTTGTAAGAGAATATCCTATACTTGAGCTTGGTTGTAGTATTATTCTGGAGATCACGACCAATACTCGGGTAGTGTTAGAGTAGGTGTTTGTAAGAGGACGGCCTATAATTGAGCTTGATTGGAGTATTATTCTGGAGAGCACGACCAATACTCGGGCATTGATAGAGTAGGGGTTTGTAAGAGAATATCCTATACTTGAGCTTGGCTGTAGTATTATTCTGGAGATCACGACCAGTACTCGGGTTGTGTTAGAGTAGGTGTTTGCAAGAGGACGGCATATACTTGATGTTGGTTGGATTATTATTCTGGAGAGCACGACCAATACTCGTTCATTGCTAGAGTAGGGGTTTGTAAGAGGCCGGCCTATACTTGAGCTTAGTTGTAGTAATATTTTGGAGAGCACAACCAATACTCGGGCATTTCTAGAGTAGGGGTTTGTAAGAGGACGGCCTATACTTAATGTTGGTTGGATTATTATTCTGGAGAGCACGACCAATACTCGTTCATTGCTAGAGTAGGGGTTTGTAAGAGGCCGGCCTATACTTGAGCTTAGTTGTAGTATTATTCTGGAGAGCACAACCAATACTCGGGCATTTCTAGAGTAGGGGTTTGTAAGAGAACGGCCTGTACTTAATGTTGGTTGGATTATTATTCTGGAGAGCACGACCAATACTCGTTCATTGCTAGAGTAGGGGTTTGTAAGAGGCCGGCCTATACTTGAGCTTAGTTGTAGTATTATTCTGGAGAGCACAACCAATACTCGGGCATTTCTAGAGTAGGGGTTTGTAAGAGGACGGCCTATACTTAATGTTGGTTGGATTATTATTCTGGAGAGCACGACCAATACTCGGGTTGGGGTAGTGTAGGGTGTAACGGCTAGAATGAGCGATGCAAATAAATCTGGTGTTAGTATAGATAAATGTAACTAAGCCTAGAATAGTACAATAGTTCAATCAACAAATATTCCAATTATTTCATATTATTATAATAAAGATTTTAAACATAGAGAAAATCAATGTATACTAAAGTAATTAGAACTAAATAGAAAGTGGGAATGTTTGAATAATTGATAAATCAACACAACATTATATAGTCTAACAGCTAATAGACCGATTTATATGAAACAGTAAGAGTGGGGCCTATGGGACCCAGCCAAAATGTATAATATTAAATTAATTTTGACCAAATATAATCAGGAATAGTGAATATAAGTATAAAAATGTGCGGATAGTAAATTAGGCTAAGCTAGATACAGTTGTATTTCTGTAAGAATTAGTTTAAAACCTAATAGTCTAAAGAGTGATGTTATCCAAGTATGAAGTTATATTAGTTTCGGTATAAAACTGCGTGGAAAATTGTTTATACGATCTCTCCACACTGCAGCGACAGCGCTACCGTCGAAGTTTGAGTTAGCAAGAATAACCAGCAAGTTAACTAAATTAGAAGAAATAAAGACAAACAAATTATTAAATGGAAGTTAAAAAATTGAAAATAACACATTGGAGTAAAGAAAAGTCTTTCACCAAAATTGAAACTAATTAAAATTCAAAATTACGAATTAATCAAAGTCAGTCACCATAGAAACGGCTTTCTCATTAGTTAAAAATGTAATATGGACATCGGAAAGGCGGAAGGTTGAAGAAATTGGAGACGACGAAGCCAAAAAGGTGACGCTTAGGCAGAACAGTTTGAACAGTGATCGAGTGAGGTCGTATTGATACACGCAGAACTATTAACGACCTAATATGTGGTAAGAAGTCCGTATAAAGTGCTACGATGTGACCCGGGGAGTGTACAAATATATGAGCTGCGGGTCATATACGTTACAACCAATATCTGGACCAAGAAAATGAAAAAAGAAGCCGAACTTAACAAAATTCACCGACGCCATGCAATGCAGTGAAGCCTACATCCAAACCCTATGGAAGCTTGGAAGAAGCCCAAAGACAACCCAACTATAGAAGATACCTAGAAGATACTGTTTTGCAGTCATTTAAACAATTTAATTTTCTTTTAGATAAAATTGTATTTCAAAATATATTAACTTAAAATCAAAATTACCTAAATTAATTAACAAATATTCAAATTTTATTTCCATTCAACCGTTTGCCTGAAGTGAAAATAAACGTATTATGTTTAAGTAATTTTATCAGATATGGCTTTATTCTTAAACAAGTATGAAATCCTTTGACTTAGTATATAAGTATCAGCTGGAAGTTTTTATTAAATGCCTAGCATGTTATAACTAATTAGGTGAACCTATAAATAGGTAAATGTTAACCAGAGCCTATTAGTGAATTAAAAGGATTGTTTGTTAAAAGGCATAGCCTAAAGTAACTAGAAATTAACATTAAAATGTTTGAAAGCAGACAAGAATCTAAAATACATAAAATTTAACTTGAATACTCAAAACTATGTGCAAATTAATTATAATAATTGAATTTAAATAGATGATAGTAAATACATAAGGCAATTTTGGACTTTGATAATAATATTAGAAAAGGATATAGTATGTTTAGATATATAAATGTGTTAATATAAATAATAATAAAAATATAAACATAATAAAGGGGATATATTCTGTAATAGTACCATGAAACAAGATAATCATGGTAATTCAAAATTAAGGTCGGGTAAAATTAAAAAAGCTAAATCTTGTTAATTAAGATAATTCAAATAATAATAAGTAATTCTAAATCCAAACAGATAATAAAATATTTTTAGTTTCCAATTAGCTGTGTTTTCATTTAAAATAAAATAAGTTCACTAGGTATCCATGTATAGTCTTTAAGTCACAAGTGTCTCAAAGATTCCACTACCCCGGAAGGAAATTAAAGAGGCTTATGGGAGGCTAATTGGTTTTCATGAAAAATTCAGGAGTTGGTTCTCTTGAGAGGTTTATTCCTTGAGATACAGGTCTCGAACCAAGATTTGTAGTCAAGGGATGTACCATTACTCTGTTACGGACAATGTGTGGTAAAATGAAGATTGCTGAAGAATAAGTGAAAAGACTAGTCGGAGGGAAAAGCAGCGGAGGGAAAAGCAGCGGAGGAAAGGGAAGGTCCGTGAGAAGGGGTTAGTAAGAGAATATCATATACTTGAGCTTGGTTGTAGTATTATTCTGGAAAGCACGAACAATACTCGGGTTGTGTTAGAGTAGGGGTTTGTAAGAGAATATCCTATACTTGAACTTGATTGGAGTATTTTTCTGGAGAGATCGACCAATACTCGGGCATTGCTAGAGTAGGGGTTTGTAAGAGAATGACCTAGTTTGGCATAAATGTATTTATACAACTTATTAGCTTGGCATTTAACGTATCTTATACGATTTAATTGATTGGTAATAAAGTTCTCCCGATAACTCATTAGCTAGGGACAAAGGTATCCAGACAACGTATTTGCTTCGGATTAACGATATCCAGACCTCTTTTTATCTTGGCAAAAGGTATCTATACACCTTAATAGCTTGTCTTCAAAGGTTGCCATACAAGTTAATAATTTGTCATAAATGTTTTAATAAAACTTACTAACCTGGCATTATACGTATCTTATACAACTTAATACTCACGTAATTAAGGAGTAGGTACTATAATATGAAATTAACCATATCTTTACTTAGAAAAACCCGTGATAAAAACAACGAATAATATCCTTTAGTAGAGATGGTTTTGTGGACGGTTTTGACGTACTCCAAAGTACATTGCCCCTTTGTGGATATAATTAAAATTTACGTTTGGTAGGAAAATAAAACTTGTTACGGACAGGAAGTTATACTGACAAGCGACTCACAAACATTAAAAATGGCGATCTAATTTGGCTTAACACAGTGGCATAGCGTTGTCGGTTGCAGCGTACAAAGGGTCCGCCGGTACGTAATGGCTGGCTTAACGCTTCGATTGTGTTCATGCTTTGTGCAATGTCTAGTTACAAGTAATAATACGATATCGGCCAAGTGGCGACTTCTGGTCATCATCTTGTTAACAAGAATACTTCGTTTATTTCTGTCTAGTGGGAGGTGAGGCGATTTAAAGCTCCAATAATTTTCTGGATGTTCAGCTATTATTGGAAACAGCTTTTCATCCTCATCAATAATATTATACACCGAAATTACGATTGTAATTCACACCCACATAGCTTCACCTAGTGCACATATCCCACTTTACCCTAGTTGAGAGCAGGTCCACTTATAAAAAAAATCTAAAATTTGAATATTGTAAATGTGTTCTTTAATTGACCATTACTATAAAGTTAAGTCCGTCGTTTTTTTTTTTTTGTTTCATTGGTCTTAAATGTACAAAATGTTTGTAGAGAATCCCAGTATGAAAATAAAGGATACTTCTTTTAGTTGTCTTGGATAACTGGACTGCCACGAAATATATTATATCTTTTAAATAGAAGCCTGTTTCAGTTTTCCATGTAGATATACGAAGTATAACTTCCAATATAACCCTTGAGCAGTTAGAGCTCTTAAATCTGAAGAGGGTAAGAGCTCTTACAAACCCCTACTCTAACAAAGCCCAAGTATTGGTCGTGATCTCCAGAATAGTACTCCAACCAAGCTCAAGTATAGGCCATTCTCTTACAAACACCTTCTCTAACAAACCCCAATACTCGGGCTTTATTAGAGCTCTTACAAACCCCTACTCTAACAAAGCCCGTGTATGATCGTAATCTCCAGACTAATACTCCATCTAAGCCCAAGTATAGGCTTTTACAGTTTTTCATCAGCAAAGCACCATCAGGAAAACAATGATATACAAAAATTTTTAGAGGAATTTCCATTTACAATTTTTATAAAATATACATTCGTTTGAACCTTATAAGATAACATCGAAGAAGTTAACCTCAGCAATGCAAGTGTCTCAACATAATGTACTTTATGCCTGACACAATTTTTTTAGTAGTAGAAAAGAGGAGATTGTCTCTGTATTGCGGGCAATGTTTTATGCGTCAGGCGGGAGCATTTTGTTTAAACACATTCTCCCACTTTCTCCTTCTATCTAATATTGCTACTGATCAATGATGTGCAATAAATATTGCAACTGATTAATGGTGTAAATATACAGATAAGGCGCCGTGCAAAACGTCCATGTATTTGACATTCTTCATGAATATAATCCCGCCCAAGAACAATAAATATCACATGTAGAATACTTGATCTTTAGAGTAGTTGGTTTATCAGAAATAAACAACACTTTGAAACATAGCTGATAAAACCGGAATAGTTTAGGAATATTTTATAATGTGGAAGGTAGTTTGGTTGGTTGGAAAGTATATAAGGCGTTTTATATTAAAGAGCGAATGATTCACGGCGGAGCTGTTAGTAACATTTACTTTATATATCGTCAGTGTATTCTAGGACTAGTTTTTTCCCAACTGAACTTAAGCAATATATACTATGAGATAGGTGAAATAAACTACAATAAACAATATATATTACGAAATAGGTGAGACAATCTTGAATGTTACGACCATATATGTGAAAAACTAGATGGATCATTTGTGTAACTATTGTATTGGAAAGATAACGACATTTCCCATTAAAATTCGATACGTTTTTTTCTTATTATACTGTTTGGAGAATAAAAAAATGTTTACTTTAGAGTACGTCACTCTTTTCGCCATGGGGAGGGCAAAACGTCGTCACATATTCTTTAAACTCTGCTAAATCCTGCATGAAAAGAATAACAGAAAATCTTGGTCGATCCCTCCGATGATAGCTGCTTTGTAATCGATTAAAATAATAATAGCTAAATATTACTGTAGTTTTTTATTTGTATTTAGTATTGTTCTCATACAATTCTATACCCGAGGAACCTCCACTCGTTTTCTACAACTCGGTGTAGGAATTGTATTTAAGATTTTATTTTTTCCAAGTGTTCACCGTTCAAAACGCCTCTACACTTCAGGAAGTGAACTATACGTACACCCCAGGAAGCCCCTTGTTCTTCCATTTAACTCCTCTAACGCCAGAACAAGATCGTGGCCAATTGAATGCGCAGGAGAAGAAAAAAGACAAACGGGAAAGAAAATGATCCCAAGGTGTAAACTGCACGAACGTCAACAGGAGACTGTCTTAGCTGGTACTCCCTTCAAGATTATCATCTTAACGTTACCAGTCAGGGTAAACCCGACGACCTATGATCAATTTATAACAGAGCAGAAAAACCGTATTACGGCTGGAAGTCTACAATGGAGTAATGTGGAACGAGTTTTATACTAATTATACTCCAGACATACCCTTGAATTGGTCCATTGCTACTTTGAAAGAAGACGCGATAGTCATGTCGAAACAATCTCGAAGAACCAACTAAAGAACTACATACTTAGTAAGACAAAATGTACATGTTGACATAATGAATGACACGAAGTCTATTCACAAAGATTTCAATGTTAGTACAGACTATGAGCGAGAAGACTATTATAAAATAAGCTCAGCGTTACAAGGTTATGATTTTATAGATACCAGCTTTATTTTGGACGGAACATAGTTCAAAGCGTTTTCATTTAGTTGCACGATTCAATAGCGATAATTAGTATGGAAGAAGCACTGAGAGCCCACTAATGGATATAAATACGCGATTAGCATCGACACACGTGAAAACAAAAAAAAAAATAAAAATTCTATCTCAGGATGTTTAAAGGAATTATGTATTGGTAGGTGGACGAAATAAAGCATTCTATGGAACTGCTGAATTGGCTTTCACCAATCAACGCCCTTTGTTTAATTTACCCGTTAATGCCAAAGTATGCATTCAACAAAAAGCTGGTAATTACTGTGACGTTTCCCCTCCATCTACCTCCCCTCTCTTCTCTCTGGCAGTTTCTAACTGAGCACAACCTGACGTATTAAAACTCATTTATAAATCAGCAGTTTTAAATGCCTTTGTACACATCCACACTTGAATATGAATTAATATATATATATATATATATATATATATATATATATATAAAATACGTTTTCTTGTTTATTAATTTAAAACGACATAGGTTATTTAAATACAAGATTATTTATTAATTTATATTTAAATTAATAAATATTCTTGTATTTGAATAACCTATGTTGTTTTAATATATATATATATATATATATATATATATATATATATATATGTATATAAAACATAAGTCAAAATACAAATACAAAAATTATAATTCAATTTACAATTCAAAGCTTTTCGTTGGCTAACAGTATCAACATCATCAGGAATAATAAACAATTAAAATTTTAATTGTTTAATATTCCTGATTATGTTGGTACTGTTAGCCAACGAAAAACTTTGAATTGTAAATTCAATTATAATTCTTGTATTTGTATTTTGACTTATGTTCTTTATTAATACACAAGAATACATATTGCGATATTTATATATATATATATGATACTTATTGGATCTCTATACGTATTCTATATTGGCAAAAGTTATGCTTGGCGATTAAGAATGTCTCCAGAAACACGAAAAAACAAAGCGATAAAAGCAAAATCTTAAAAATGACAAAATAATATCATTTTACAATGCTCACAAAACCTGTTTATTTTTAACTGATATATTACAGCATTACGTTAAAATATAACCGCAAAATATCTGGTTAGAATACTTTACAAAAACAATTTTGCTAATTCGTGAGATTTAAACAGGTATAATTATTTTTCCCAATATCAATCATGTGCGGAAAAGAAATGCTTAACTCATACAGAGTTCGGAGATTTTATAATGCAAGAGCCGTACATCTTGCATTACAAGATATCTGCATCTCTTTATAATGCGGACATTTGTAGCTTACACAAGCCTTAAAATCTTAGGCTAATCCAAAAGCAGATCCGTTACCAATCTAAAAGTAGGGAATTATTTGTGGGCGTGAATAGGGATTTTAATAGTTGGGTATGGAAAGAGGTGCAATTGGAATGGACGCAGGCGAGATAAATTACTGTAAGATTCATAGATATTGTCGTTACAATTATTAAGACTGTTTCAGACATTTTATGGGTAAGTAACTGAGTTTCTTGGAAAAGGTAGAAATAGTGAGAAAAAAGGTTTACCTACTTCTAAATTAAAAATTTCAAAACAAAATAATCACTAAACAATTTTATTTTTATCAATTTATAGAATTCATAACATTATTCACGTTCATTGGTACAGTTTTACAACAATAAGTGCAACGTATTTATCAAAACCTTCATACAACTTGTTTTAATCAAGATTTCTGAAGTTTTCTTCTCTAACTAAATTTGTGTTGTTACATTTTTTTTATATATTACCGCCAAACGGTTTTAAAAGTTAATTAACCGTATATAATAGTTTCAATAGTTTCTGAAGGTACACAGCACTCTTAAGCAAGCCGAAAATAAACAGGCGATTGTGACATACATGAATTTACCGATCCCTTACTAAACAAAAAAGAATCAAGTGAAGAAAAGTAGGAGCCTTATAGCGACAGTTAAACAGAATTGTATTCTAGCTTTAACTGGAGACTGAGTTAACGACCTCCAATCTGCGTGACGTATACAGAGGAAACTAGTGAATACCTGAGGTAAAATAGATATATAGACTACACGCAACAGGTAAAACTTTTAAATCTATTTCAGATAAATATTATGTAAATTGTATATACGCAAAACGTCCAAGGCCCGAGGAGGATTGCTTGTCAGAAATCTTTAAAGAGGGGACATTCTAAATTATATTTTTGTATAATAATCTCACTATTAACTCCTCCGACGGCGGTGTGTATCTAAGGATACCTTTGCACCAAATATATAGTTTTAGTCGTCGATATTATAGGCTATGTACCTGGAATGTAAATGGAATCGTGGTACAACGATTCCATTCCACCCTCCTTTTATTTCGCCCGGCCTTGGGGAGAAGCCTAGTCCTTCATGGTCTCTACCGCTTTCAGTATTATAAGGGTAGGAAATTCAATACACAGAGTTTACGTTTAACTTTAAAACTTTTTAAAACGTCTACTATTACTAATCTTATGCCATAGATTTACTTCTGTCACTAAAAGTTGTGGAAAAGTAGAAGTTGTGCTCTCTCTCGGTCTGCTAGGAAATTATATAACCTCATAAATTCAGGCAAAACATTCTCTTTGAATAAATAATTAATTTTTGAGGATTAATGTTATAAATCTATTAATTGGGTGTAACTTTATTCGGCGTAAATTTTGTATTCTCAATTCCGACAATATTTATTCTAATATTTAGAGAACTCGTACTCACCAAATATACGTAACTGTGTGTCATGCAGTTTTATACTTTAGGTTCGTACTTTCGAAATCTGAAACAAACAAAAAACAATTAAATATAGCTCAACTCCTTCTATTAGCTCACATTCTCCTGATATATATCTTGTTCAAATTTAGGATCGTTAATAAAATACTTTTTATATATCCACTAATGTTCAAACCTAATATTTCTTTACAAACTTACTGTGGATGACACTTGATATTATTTCAGTTTTTTCAAATAATAATTCACTAATTACATTTAATGAATTATTTCTAATTTTACGTTGGAGAAAAACTTTTCATAAAAGAAAGAAATATATGCATCACAGTTATTTCGTCCAATTTAGCTCCAAATAAGTGATAAATATGATTTAATAAAACAGCTGATTTTATATTATAGATTATGTTGTAACGCAATTAGATAAGTCTTAAGGAATTTAGGTGTTGAGTATTGCAGTTATCTCTTACATAATTAATAAAGTGACCTGCAAAGTCAAAAGCTAAATTGAACTTGAGAATTCAATAAATTTACCAATTATTCCAAAATAAAATAAATCAAATTTTAATCTATAAAATTACAAAAAAGATAAAAAATAAAAAGAAACTATGTTTGAAACGCTTACACTGTTTTAGATCTGGTTTTATATTTGTTTATCATGTTAAGAAGTTACACAAATATTTTCACTATTTTAGTACTTATGGCATTGACATATGATATCCACAAAGAGATTGCTTCTACATAAAATAAAATACATTTCAAATTATTTATCTAACAGCCGAAAATTTGTTATTGCATCCCATGGATTAATCATAACTTTCTGCATTATTAAAATATGAAAACTTGTACTATATTGCCATCCCAAGTTAATTTTTTGAAAGTTAAATTTTTATTTCACATCACTTTACTTAAAATTAATAACTTATCTGGAACTGGAATTTAATAAACGTTCCATAATAAATGTAGTTTTCATGTCCATTGATATGTTATACAGTACCGTAACTTCATAAGCTCCATAGATTTATTGCTACATGGTAAAATTTCCGATCAATGTTTCCAATCGAATAATCCTTTCGATAGCGTCGTCTGACATTCCGGGCGCTGGCAATGTAACGCCTCACATCAGTCAGTGCACTAATTCTGCAGCAGGCGTTACTGGCGGCAGAGGCTCGTCTTCTTCATCATCTTCATTCTCCTATCTTTAACTGTTGAATTACGTTCCGTAATAAATGTACTTTTCATATCCATTTATGTGTTATACAGTATCGTAACTGCATAAATTTATTGCTACGTGGTAAAATATCCGACATTAATAGACAAGTAGCAAATCATTGCGTCAAAAAGAGCGTACTAAGCGGAATGCGTGAAAATTAGTATGTTTCTTAATGGCAAACTTTGGATTCTGACAAAAAATCGCAATAAGCAGTATATTGTTTTCAACGCGAGCTTATTAAGAGGATTTTACTTAATCCTTAGGTTATAAGTAAGGTCACATAGCTAACCCTAGACAGACCCTAAATTACCCTATTCAAAGAGACCGTTACGCCCTCTCACTTTATTTTCATAAAATGGAGTCTATTGAATTCTCGTCTCTTAATGATCCCAATGGAGGAACCTTCAGTTACTCAACTCTCCACAAGCGATGCTATGTCCTACCAGGTTCATTATGTCCCTACCTTAATGCTACCTATATTCACAATCCTTACCTATTCTCAGAAGCCGATATAGGTCAAAAATAAAGGTTTCAAAATTTGCCACTGCTCAGCTTCTGTAGCGTCGCGATGTTTGAAGCCATGATGCCGGTGCTATTAACAGAACACCGTGGGAATGAGAGCCTTACAGAAAGGCTCTTAAGAGAAATTTCCTTACAGATATCTTCCCTTGAGCATTTCGAACCCTCATTACATACAAGATGACAGTTATACACTTGAGTAGCATGTTAATGTACAATGATATGTAATTAGAATTCGTGGGGAAATTAACGGCCATGTCTCACTACTTAAGCAGTTAATGGCGCTGTTCTTCATTAAAGATTCTCTCACTTAAAGGCCTGATTATGCATTTGTCTGATATCACCCGTTACCAAGAAACCCATCCATTAGGCTGCTATAAATGTTTGATCAAGTAGTCTGAGCATTAATGGCTCATAAATCAGAACTGAGGCTAGGATCGGCCTAGAAGAATTGTAGCTGTAGACTCTTAGCTAGATACGTTAGCTATAAAACCAAGAAATGTGTTTGTTTAGAAAAAACCTTTTTTTATAATTTTATAAAAAGGAGTATTTAAATAGTTAGTTATTAATTTTTCTGCCTTTACAAACATAACGTTCCAAAGCTTTCCTACTCTATTTCACTTCCTGGCAAAACATAATTTATTTATTTACAAATAAATAAAACCTATTAAACCACGAAAACATTTTTTTATGTTCTTATGTACATTTCGCTTATAAATCAACCATTTTCAGAGTAGATTACTACAAGACTTGTAGATTTGGAATTACTACAGAGTATTTCCTAGTAATTTCCCTTGTAAATGATTGTTTTGCAATCGAAATGTACTTCAGGATATCAATACAAAGTTGTGTCGTTCAAGAGATATTATTTATTTATAATTATAACCTACAACACAGTTGCTATACATTATTATGATTTATTTATATTTGGCAGTTACAAAACCTACCTTTATAAAATTCTTCATATAAACAAGTTTATATTTCTACTTGTTGCATTAACGCCATCTAACATTTCCCTTTCTGCCATTCTCACTGCTTATCGTTGATTTTCTTGTCCCCTAAGCTCTATTTGGACTAACGTCTGGCACAAAGGTTCTTGTACCGAAATGTCTGTTACAAAATATAGAGCTTAACAAAAAATATGCTTTTTGCGATGTATCTCTAATCGATATCCTTGGTCACTACAGATCGCTCACATCTTCCGGTCACAAAAATGACACATAAACCTTCACATATCGACACTTGTGGATGCCATTATTTTTGACAGTCCGGGTAACAGGTAGACAGACACCCACAGAAACTCTGGTAATATGTAAGGCTACTTAATATAGATTTCAACCGTCTTTGCAAATCACACATCCAACTCTTTTTTGTAAATCAAAGGTTCTGACCTCATTAAAATATTAAGACATTTCACTTTTGTAAAACCTGTTATTAGACAATTGCCTGTCTTAACACCAGTCGAAAATATTTACTACGATAATTCGTAATATATTAATCCGAGCAATTCGCATTCGCTCTGTTATAACACAAATGTATATATTTAAAGCTATAACACTAAAGATATACACCCACATAAATAGGATTTTTATAAAAAAACTAGTTTGTGTGTGTGTGTGTGTTTATGTGTGTGTGTGTGTGTGCGTGTGTGTTTGTTTGTGTGTGTGTGTGTGTGTCTGTGTTTGTTTGTGTGTGTGGGGGGGCTGTGGGTGTGGGTGTCGGTGTGGGTTTGGGTGAGGGTGTGTTTGTGTGTGTGTTTGTTTGTGTGTGTGTATGTGTGTGTGTGTGTGTGTGTGTGTGGGTGGGTGTGTGTGTGTGTGTGTGTGTGTGTGGCGGGCTGTGGGTGTGGGTGTTGGTGTAGGTTATGGTGTAGGTATGGATGTGGGTGTGGGTGTGAGTGTTAGTGTTGGTGTGGGTGGGTGTGGGTAGGTGTGGGTGGGTGTGGGTGGGTGTGTTGGGGAGAGTGTGGTTGTGTGTTTGTGTGTGTGTGTGTAACATTTTGGATATAGACCCTAAAGTAAATGAGAAATTTGTGGTAATATAGGTTCTACGGTAAGCGTGTGTTTTGGGACATAGACCTTACGACACATACAAAATGTTGGATATTGGCAGTACGTTAAAATAAGAAGTTTTCGATATAGACCCTACGGTAAATGAAAGCTCTTGGATATAGATCCTACGACAAATGAAATATGTTGGCTGTAGATTACGGTAAAGATCGCCTTTTATATAGATCCTACAATAAATGCGACATTTTGTATGTATACTCTACGTTTTCTTTGCACATTTTTTATATAGACTCTACTGTAAACTGTATATTTTGGATGCAGACTCTACAGTAAATGTGACATTATGAATCTATATCGTGTGGGCATTACCGTTGGGTTTTACCTTCTGTCTATACCCTACGCTAATAAAGGAGGTAACGGAAGCATAAAGGAAGAGGTGGAAGTAAGATATTAGAGGTATAAGCACTTGATTTATATTTTATCCACAGCGTTGGAAAATACACTAAAAGATATCCCTGATATTGAATCAATGACAGGGCTTTTACATTACTAGAAGATGTAGTTTTACTATTGCAATCAATAGTTTCATTATTAAATAATAAAAGAGTATAAACTCACACAATAAATACGTTCCTCATAAGCGTTACAATGACGTCATAATATCGTGTATTATATGAGGTATTAACAAAGACGCCTGAGCAACAAACAATTAAACATCTTATAGTTCTGCAATTACTGTCATGTATGTATTGGATACGGAGAGCTTTATATTTGGGACAAATTTGAAACCAGCAGTACTCTGTAGGAAATTAATTAACACATATATTTTATCGCCGAACGGACCTATATCGGCTCAGCCCTGCCATATCGCTCAATTATTTATAGACCGAACTGCAATGCAGTCAAAACTGCAGTAATTAATCTTGGCATAGCCATATTGTCGATTAGAGAGCCGGCGCGTAATATAGTTGCCCCTGGCAGCGCTACCTAGATAGAGTGATTACGTTTAATTATTCCATTTTTAATGGAAACAGTGTAGAATTTACTTCTGTTAAAGCTATTGTCGCTGAAGGACTAGAAGGAGAATTATCATTAATTTAATTTACAGAAAGTTCTGAGCTATGAGCAATAACTCATCCAAATTTTAATTAGTTATATATAGTACATCATTTAATTTAAAACATTTTGTAATGTATATACAAAAATATATATTCACTATAGCCCTTAGTACATATAAATAATAATAGCTCAGAAGAAATCTCCATAGAAATTTAGGTATTAGAGGATATTTTAATTTAACTGTTACTGTAAACTGGTAAATGCCATTGTTTTCGAGTAAACTTGAATGTTTTACAAACCCTTAATTCTGAAGGTAAGAACTAATCTGTGACTATCGTTCAGTAAACCTTAGTTTTCACCTCAGAGACACAATACATGGTACCTAACCCAACCTTAATGGGCAAGTTCACTAATACCAAGAACAAGTATTAAACATAAATATGTTAAAGTAATTTTCTACTTGGGTCAATAAAGAAAAATTTAATTTTAGTTACATTTTATTAAATAATTAGAATTAATATAAATAAATTAACATAACGTATGCGTTAAAACAGCTGTTCTACAACATAACCTATAGGCTAACATAAAATAACCCGTTTCATGAAATCATATGTTATCACTTAATTTAACCCTAGTGGGAAAAAATAATTATATTCCATACCTTGCCACTATAAACGTTTTTCTCCCATATAGAACTAAAATTAATTATTGCATTTATAGTTGTTCAAACTGTAATAACATCAGTGTCATCGACTACAAGTATAAATAAATTAATTTGAACATGAGTGGATTGATAAAAACGTATTTTATTAACGATTTGAAATTTGAACAAGATATAATATATTATATACTATAACGATATGTTAACAAGGACTCTAAAGAGAACTATAAATTAAGCGTGTAAAATTAAGGACCGAAACCAGAGAAACTATGATCCAGAATCCAGTAGGGACAAGTGATAAAAACATGGAAACATTAGGAGTAGGCTTAGACATTAAACAATTAATAATGAACCTAATCGAACAATCAAAGAGAGATTGGACAGAAGATAGAGAGACCGCTGCTAAGAATTTTGAACAATTAAATAAAAATTTTGAAAATATACAAGAGGGAATAGAGAAAACAAACGAAACAGTAGCTAAAGATTATGAGGAACAAAACATTAATATAAGTAAAACGAATGAAAAAGTAAGCAAACTAGGGATCCGTTTAACTAACGAAGTAGCTGAATTTAAAGATCAGCTCAACAAATCTAATAATAATATAAAAGAAACTAATAATAAATTGACAGAAATTTGTGACGTACGCACTCAAGAGAATGTTGAGCTCAATAATGAAATATCCGAGGTAAATAATGAACTTGAAGAAACCATTGAGAAACTTGTCACGGATGTCGGAACAAAGACAGATAAAAAAAAGGGTGCCAATGACCTTTGTAGAAGAAATAATCACTACACAAGAGAAATATTTAGACAGATTTAGATCGGATTATCCAATACTTAAGCGATCAAGCGGTAGATTCGTGGAAACTAAGTTGACCGAAAATTAAAAGTTTTGAAGAGTTCGTTATGGCGTTCAAAATAAAAACATTTTGGGGGAGAGATAGCGCAAGACAGAGTCCGGTTTGAATTTGAATTTGGTAAGTACCAGGCTAATAGAAGCTTAACAATGGTCGAGTACGTGCAAAATAATTTATTGTTATACGCAGGTTTAGAACCAAAGTTAAATGACGCACAAATAATAAAAAAAACTATCCAGACACTTCAATCCTGAAATATCTGAAACAATAATAACCTAAGTTTCTGCAATTGCAACCTGAACCTTATACAGCGACCCTGAGATCAAAAAAAATTTATGTAAATTAAGTTAGGTATAAAAAAAAGGAAGTTAATATTCTATTGCAGATTAGAATAATTGAACAGCCAAATTTAAATTAAATTAAGAAGTTTTCATTTAAATAGTATTGTAAATTTGATAAAACCTAATTCAATTTACTTAACCTGTAAATTGTGTGTTATTTCAGTGTAACATAGAGATCAATATTATAAATAATAATTTCGTTCTTATTAGAAATAAGTGGCGCCCAAAGGTTAGAATATATATATATATATATATATATATATATATATATATATATATATATATATATATATATATATATATATATATTTATAAATAAAGAGTGTGAACTTATAGAAGGAATTGAAAAAAATATTAGGAAATACTCATTACTTTATTTCCAAAACCAACATTTACTAGCCATCCTTTAGTTTCTTAGATAAGCGCTCTACCCAGTTCACCATACAGTTATCACCATCCAGGTAATACAAATATTAAATATTATAAAATAAGTTTGTATGACGTAAGGAATTCCGATGTATCAAGTCCTGCTAAGAAACATATCTGTTACTCGAATATAACAAGTACTCATTTATTCAATAAGTTGTTAAAAGTACCTTATATATTGTGACGAAATGGCGCCTCTATAGAGCTTTAATTAACTGTTTGCGTTCACGTTACTGTAACACATTGACGCGGTGGTTATATTGCAGTCATTTTTCCATTCCCTTATCTCTGACGTAGTTAAGGAAAGTTTATTTATTGCGCCGAAACGTTGCGTCTGATCAATAAAGTGCTATAAATAACTCGCAGATAAACGTTAAACACTCGTTCGCGGCGAAGAGAATCTTTGGTGACCGCTAAAGCAAAAGTTTTGTTTTAACTTGTTCACTCTGACAGTTTCGCGGACAGAGCTATCTATGAAACCTGCGCATAGATATTTACATGTTAAAATGACTTTAGTTCATTAGCTCAGCCTCATTTGCTTAGCGAACGTGTGTCTTAGAAACCTTTAAATATTTTAATCATCTCCAACCAGATCCCTATAATCGTAACTTGTATCGTAAACCAACGCAAAACCATACATTTATGCAAATTCCTATATAGTGCATCAAATGTCAAACTATTCAATTTATGGATGCGAAAGCTTAATTATATAAATATAACTTGGCTTAGTAATTTACGATGAACTGAGATTGTAATTTAAAAGTTATTAATGAACTATAGAGACCTACGAGGGTAGACAGAATTTTCTACCCTACACACACACTTTGTAAACACGTAAAGATATTAGACACATACTTTCTACGAAGGGAGAAAACTCTGTCTACCCGGTATACTCTTTGTAGTCAAGGAAAGGCACTGCAGATCGCTACTTTCAACGGGGGCAGAAATTTCTACCATTTGCATTCAATTGAAGATATCTCAGAGGCCTACGTTCAACGATGCCAGAGAGATTTGTCTACCCGAATATTCTTTAGAATCAAAGGAATATATTACACAAGCCCACTTTCTACGTTGGCAGAAAGAGTTTTCTACCCAGTATACACATTGCAATCAATGGAAGATACTAAAGAGGCCTACTTCCAACGTTTTCAGATTGATTTGTCTACCCGAATATTCTTTAGAATCAATGGAAGATATTACAGAGGGCTACTTTCTACGTTGGCAGAAAGAGTTTTCTACCCAGTATACACATTGCAATCAATGGAAGATACTAAAGAGGCCTACTTCCAACGTTGGCAGAAAGATTTGTCTACCCGAATATTCTGTGCAATAAATGGAAGATATTACAGAGGGCTACTTTCTACGTTGGCAGAAAGAGGTTTCTACCCAGAATACACATTGCAATCAATGGAAGATACTAAAGAGGCCTACTTCCAACGTTGGCAGAAAGATTTGTCTACCCGAATATTCTTTGCAATAAATGGAAGATATTACAGAGGGCTACTTTCTACGTTGGCAGAAAGAGATGTCTAACCTTTATACCCTTTGCAATCAATTGAAAATATTACAGACGCCTAATTTCTACGTTGCCAGAAAAGGTTTTCTACCCGGTATTCTCTTTGCAATAAATTGAAGATATTACAAAGACCTACTTTCTACATTGGCAGAAAGAGTTGTCTACCCAAATACTCTTTGCAATCAATGGAAAATATAAAACATTCATACGAAAAGGTAGATAGAATAAGATACGGCTATGGACATACATAAACACACCCTGGTATTGGGAATAAGGGGATATTTTAGCATTGCTTCGGCAGGATAGTTTACTTAAAGTAGACTTCCTCTACAGAAAAGTCATAAAGATGGATTCCTCAGTCACGATCCTACTAGGAGCAAAATCGTATTCTATAGAGAGCTGCTACAATGAACGATAGGGTATAACGATGCCCTAGTACTGAGGGAAACTATTAAACTAATGTAGTAAAATGTGGGTTTACAAAATAACTTTCTTATTAGTTCCGTAATGTGCTGTACGCACGTACATGGCGAAGGAAACAGCATTTATGCTGCATGAGTGTTAGTAAACATGTTTTAACATTGGAAAGCATTTTGTGAAGCATGCGACTGACATATTTGCCCGTGTGTAAACCTGTCACTTGAAGTAACAGGAAGTTTCCCATTCCAATACTCGTTCTTCTCCAGTGAACCTGTCGTGTTTGTTATATTTGCAACTAGATAAAATGGGAGTTTAAATATAACAGACGTGTGACGCTTTTTAAAACATACGAACGCATTTTCTTCTAGATATGCAAAGTTAGTAAATAGTAAGGTATGTTTCCAATGCTGAACATACATATGTACACTGCAGACTCAAACAGAAAACAAGGCGCTCTAAAGGCAATTGAACTCTTGTGGTTTTATAACAATAAAGCTTTAATGAAAGTACGTTTAAGAGAATAATTTAAGAATCTCGTTACAAATTTTTAATAATAAATAACGTTTACGTTTTTATAACACTAAAATAATTTTAAAAACGAAGGTAACACTGATGAATGTGTCATGGGAAATGTTTGGGCACCGTTTAGACGTACTTGTGCTTGTCTATAACATTCCTGTTATTATTTATTATTGGAATTCCCGGAATTGCTGTTGATATTACTTTAACTTTTCAAAGTATGCTTGAAAATTTAATTACGTTTTACCACTGTATTACCTTGACTATATTGACTATGAAGCGAGAGAATAGTTCTTCCAAAAGTAATAAAATTCATCAATATTCCTGGAAAAACATATTAGCATAACCATTGAGTCATCAAGTTTATGTAATTAAGTTATTCACGTGGCGGAGTGTATGTTTGTTAGGTTAGGTTTCCAGTTAATTATGAACATAAGATTATTTTGTAGAGTATAACATGCAAACGTGGTTTCAGTCCTGCGGTAG